>JANAVB010021399.1:10350617-10437888 GCA_029216955.1 Iris pallida
TAACTAACTAGGGTTATTACAGGCCTAGTTACTAGCAAGATACAGTGAGATTATTCCACAGCCACAAGCTCTGCAGACCATCCAGGCTATCCAAACGCAATTAGGGGTTGAGTTCAGGTGGGTACATCGTCCAAGAAACACATGTACCCTTAAGTAGCTTGAAAGATGCACCACATGACTGTGTGCTGGAAATGTGCTCTACTCGACGGCAGGCTACAGATTCCAGGTGGGGCGTCCAGATAACGGAATTGCCTGTAGCTGGGAAAATCTCGTCATGACTACTGGATTATTCTAGTTTTTAGCCTTAGTCAATTTCAGTAGGTACCCCTGACCGTGGTACTCAGGGGTCCCTATCCTAGACATGATGCAAGACAAGACTGGTTCATTTGTACAAGCATAATCGTCCACGGTGTCCAGGCCATTCATACTTGTCATGTCATGTTAGCCGTCGCAACAGCATATCAAGGTATATTATATCAGGTTTACTTGTCAAGAGTGCGCCACGGTGGCCACTATCATGTCATGTTACTTGTCAAGAGGGCACCACTACGGGTCACTGTCGTATTCATGGTACATGTACGAGATAACATAGTACAAGCATTCTATCAAGAGGCCCGAGTTACACAGAGGGTCACAAGACATGAGCATAATAAAATAAATAAAATCGAAATGGGGCAAGGCTGGGGGAGGAGTCATGCGGCTCAGGGAAATGAGTTCATGTGGCCAGGGGTTACAGGCATATGCGGCTCAGGGAATAAAACTCGTGCGGCTGAGGAAGGGAGGGACGCACGCGGCTCGGGAAGAACGGCTCATGCGGCTAAGAGAAAGGATCTCATACGGCTAAGAGAAAGGATCTCATGCGACTCAAATTATCGAGTCCATACGGCTCACAAAAATGGATCTTATGCGGCAGTGGGATTGAGTCTTATGCGGCTCGGGGAATGGAAGGGCCTTATGCGGCTAGGAACAAGAACTCATGCGGCTCAGGGACTGATTCTTATGCTGCTTGGGGAATGGAAGGGCCTTATGCGGCTGAGTCCAAAGAAATGCGCATGCGGCTCAGAATCTGAGTCTCATGCGGCAGGAAATAAAAGTTCATGCGGTCAGGGTTAAATCAGAGTCATGCGGCTCAGAGTTCCATGCGGCTAAGAATAAAAATTCATGCGGCTCAGGAAAAGTTTCATGTGGCCGGCTAAGGCTATACGACCAGGGGAAAACTTGCTGCATGAATTGCCATGCGGTCAAGCACTGTTCTTCTTATCCAATTTTCCGAGAAGAAGAACCATAAAGGCCAAGTTTCCAAGCTCCATAAAGACTTCATTCGAGGTCAGAATCTGGACTTCCATAGGTCAAAATGGGGCAGAATAAAATTCTCTACAACGTAGAACCATCAAAACTCAGAAATAACAAGGTTAAATAGATCAAAACCCAAGAAATTCAAAAATAAAATAAACTTAGATCTACATGAATTTAGCCATAGAAATTAAAAATGCTAAGTACTAAAGTGTCTCAGGATATTGTAAGGAAGAGAATGGAACAACAAAAGTGGAGTTCCTCCATGAAGCAAGATACACTTACCTAGGCTCTCTCTCTCTCTCTGGTAGGTGAAGAGAGTAATGGTGAGGAAGAAGATGAGTAAATAAGAAGTAATGAGGAGAGAGAAAAGGGGATAGGTTAATAAATGGTGAGGGTGGTAGGTAGGGGGTTTTCCTTTGGTTCATGATGAACTCAAAAGCAAACCAAGCCAAGCCGAACCATACCAAGATAAACCAAGCAATGAAATGCCCAAGTATACCATGCGAGAAAACATGCAATACGAGTTAAGATTACGTACACGTATTCTAAAATACGCAATAGCGAACTATGGTCTGTTTTTCATAAATAAATTCACGTTATTTATTTTGATTCTGGGAAAATACAACTTTAGGAATGCGATCTAGAAGACGATCGCTTTATCCCTTGGACGATACGAAGAAGAAAAGCTCTCAAGAATTCGACAGCAATTTAGATATTCTGTATATCTGTACAATGAATGAGAAGAAAACTCTATTTATAGAGTCAAAAAAAATAACTGAAAAGATAACTGTCTTCATAATCTATGCATAGTTGATAATCACGCAGGACTCAAACGTACGCAAGGTTAATGAGCAGTTACTAGACGTGGCCTGTAACTGTTGGACACATAGCAATCGTGCATGAGTCGTGTACAAGTTACTGTGCACGCATACGAGAGATTTGTGGCATGTCTGCCACGTACTCCAATCTGATAATTTGAGATGAAATCCACGCCAACTGGTTGAGGATGAAATCTACGCAGACTTGGGGCAGAAGGCTTCAGAATACACGCCAACTTGAGGCAGAAAGCTTCAGAATACACGCCAACTTGAGACAGAAAGCTCAAAGTTCACGCAAACTTGAGAAAGGAACATAGAAGTTCAAAATACACGCATACTTGAGTCAGAACGGCCAGCTGTCTTGATTCGACGTGCCTTGACTGGCATAAAATCTCTGACATTGATTGCCTTGTCAGTCACATTAAATGACAATAAGGTCTTTTTGGTACGCCAACTTGATGAAGACTGAATCTTGTTGAGGAAGATTTCGAAAGTCACGCAATAGTCGGCTGAGATCTCTCGAGTCCCGTGCATACGTGGCATACGAGGAGACATTCTTTGACTGTCGTGCTGTCAGTCATAATGACACTCTGACAAATGATGAGCTGTTTCTGTGTACCATTTAAACTCTGCGTATATTTGAGGAAATGGTCTGATAGAACTCAGCGTATATTTTAGACATTGTTCTGATAGGCTGTATTAACTCAGCGTGACTTCATTTTTGAGGCCTACAAAACCCCCTTCAAAGTTTTTGAAAAATGATAAATTATTTCAAAATACTTTGAAATCGAGATGATAAAATGAATTTAGTCACGCTGAGATGATTCAGGGAAAGATTTCTTCCGAAATGATTGGGCTGTTGGGATTCTGTGCGGTTTAGAATCCCATGCAAAACTCCTATATCGAAGCAAATGATGACTTTACCGTTTGAAATTCTTCGTGAGCCTATAAAAAGGCCATAAATCACTTCCTTCTTTCTTTACTTGCTTTAGAGAGAAAAAATCCTACACAGAAGAGAAACTTCGTCTTCTCCGACTTCTCCTTCTCAGCAATGGCTCCTAAGATCAACGCTCAGGCTAAGGGCAAGGCCCCTGTGACGTCTTCATGTGCCACCACCGACAGACTTCCTCGCCGCGAAGCTACTCATCCCCCTATGCAACGTAAGTGACAGATGGGGATGCGAACTGATGAAGACGAACTGATGAAGATGAACTCCACATATAAATCTTAGGATTCGTAAAACAATCAATAATGAACTTTCGAAATATATCCCCCCTTCTTAGGGCAAAGGATATTAATAAAGTATGCCCCCTCTTTAGGGTTGGCTATACTTCACATCTTCGTGTTTACGAAGCTCTGTGTTTTACGCAAATGAGCATGGCTCTCATGACTCTGCGTGATTTTTTCATATGTTGGCAGAGATGTCGATGTTGAATTATTCACGCAGACTTCTGAGAGTCATCCTCTGGATAGATTAGTCTTGATCTGTCAGCGTATTTTTTTGTCATTTTCACTTCAATGTGATTCTGGCATTGATGCGTGACTTTTCATTCTAATCTGTCTAGATTTTGCGTGAATTAATCACATGCATGGATAAATCATTCAGCGTGTCTTTTTGATCTTTGTCTGAAGTCTGCGTGACTTATGAAATTTTCTTTGAACCCTGTTAAACACGCATAAGGCTCGTAGACATAAACTTTTCTGAAGTTTACGTGACAAAACATGTCTGATCTTTTCTTCTTTTCTTTTCTGTAGTGAACATCCGAAGTAAAGAAGCTGATTATGAAGGACATTTGAGCTTCTCTTTCAAACATGATTTGTCTCATGTAAAGCTCCCTCAATTCGATACTCCTGAAGCTAGATTGTTTTTATTGATGAATCAAGACCACACAACTCTGCTCTGCCAGATAAATGGTGAACCACTCCAGAGTCTTGATTTGGTACTTCATAAGAAATCGGCCTTTCTATTTGGGGATGCCATAGCACATAAGTCACAACCAAAAGGCATCAGGGAGAAGGTCTGCTTCTATTTTGAAGGTGATGCAAGGAAGCCCATGTACTGGCCGAAGGTATCTAGGGGTTTGTCTATCATGCGATTCATGCACACCAGTTACCCCAGAAAGATGACATGGCACTTAACCGAAAATCAACAAGCTAAGGCGAGCAGAATCATTTACAAGAAAGACGGATTCTACAGTGCTCCAGAGAATCACGTATCCTTGTTTCGAGGTTTGAAGCCGGGATGTGTGCCACCCGAAGACTCGTCTATATTGAAGCCATTCAGGATGCCTGTTTTCATAAATGAATTCATGGCAAATGAGAAGGCATTCTATCCTACTGATTCGACGCCGAGGATGATAGGCTTAATGAATCAGGAGAATATGAGGTGGAGGACTCTGGTCCATTGGGTTCTGGAAAAGTTTGAGAATAAGCTGAAGCAGATAAATCTCTATGACGCGATCGTCAATTCCTCCTACGGCTTCAAACCCAATCCATTTCTATTCCTGGCCTTGGTTGAAAGATATAAACACCGGACGGGAACATTTATGACTCCCAAAGGGGAGATGGGTTTTGCCCTTCATGAGATGGAATACATCTCTCATCTGCCTTCAGGCACACTGCCATATGAAGAATATGTGCCTACAACCGAGGAGCTAAATTTTTTGTCGGAGAAGAAACCGGAGATACTGGAGAGCGGGGGAATGACTCAGCCAGCTACGTATTACGGGTAGATGAATACCGTATAATACGATCAATGCTGTCTAACCAGACGAGGGGGTGCATACTACATGAAAGTCTTACTATGGTCACTTCACATCTATTGTCTCAATCATTCAAACAAGAAACAAAAATAGAGAACATGTAAGATAAAGCAGTAAGGCGTCCCAAACGCTTAGTCAAAATGCTCATGAGATCTGGCTTCACAAAACATAGCCAGATGGTATAGTAACATATACACAATTGTTATCAGCTGCAGTCTGACTTAATTACAATTATGTAAAAGTAAGTGCAAGACAATCCGACTAACATGTCGGTGCCAAACAGCTAAGTATGAAGTAAATAACAAAACGAGCGGTAAAGTAAAGAACCCACTCGAGTCCTCCTGCGATCATTGCCCTAGTATTGACCATCTTGGAGTCAGAAGTAAGCTGAATCATCGGGAACCGGCTCTAAATCTGGCCATGCAAAACCAGATAGGTTAGACCTCTAATAGCAAGTACCACAAGGGAGCACGATATGAAGGATTAAACCAGTAAGTAAGAGAATATAATAATAGATCTCTGCTCTCCACTTGGATTCACATAACATCACGACACTTCGAACCAACCTCCCAACCAAACAAGGACAGAAGTTGGCCCGTCATGTCCTGACATTCTGATCATCTCAGTTAGGCAACAGAGTAGGGACAGTACACAAACAAATCATCTTGAACGGTCCCAGCGGGACGCCAATAGGGATTATGCAAATAGGGATTCCTCAGTTCTTACTATGTGCGAGCAAGGCTAGTCTATCCAGTCAATCAATTGCGCCAATCATGTAATTAGACGAGTCCCAGCGGGACGCCCGCCGTTAATATAGCATGTACAATTTAATAATATAAGCAGATACCGTTCTCTGCCCGTGTGACAGATTTACAGTATCTGTGGGAACCAACCGGCCTGTCGGGCACTACTAGTCCCAAGAGGGATGCCATGTAAGAACTCGAGAATCCATTCTCTCCATGCCATCATTATTTTATTTAACTTAAAGCCTCTATGTTAAACGAAATCCCATGCCGTGGATCATGGTCATTCAAATGAGTACTTTTGTACGGGGTACGATATGTACAACTCTACAACGATACCCGTGCGGCTAGGTTGTAGGTCTTACATAGCGTAATGCAACAATCAAGTCTAACTACGGAGTCATCATGCCTTGACCATAAAGTACACATGCTGTTTTGTAAGATAAATAAATAACTAAATAAATAAATAAATAATTTGAAGCCTGCATGTGCCTGTATGCCAATATTCGGGATCGGCTAATCGAGTACAATAGTTCATTACATGAACGTGTCTCATTCATTCAATTCAATAAGACGACTAGCCAGTCTCTTAGTTCCAACTAGGAACACATGATCAATTATTAGTCAATGTCACAATCATTATCAATGGTGACAAGGCATGAAAGTCAATTAGTATTACATGGGGTCGAGCCTATAACTCCTCAGAGTTAAGTTCTAGTCATACTGGGTATCCATAAACCAATCAAGACACAAGGCGCATTCCACATAACAATCTGTATTAACAATATTAACATATCATGATTTTATCAAGTTCATGCCAAAAGGCGTAAGGATATAATAGAAGAATTATCATGCCATCATTAAATGAATAAGTTATAGAGCAAATAGTAACACCCAGGTTAGAAAGTCACGCCAACAAGTCTAGGCTAAGGCCAACAAGTCACGCCAAGTCTAGTAGGAGTGAGCGTAAAAAATGATGCATGTTGGCACGCACAGCGTGAGCGTGAAAAAGTGAGCGTGGAAAATGAGCGTGGAAAATGAGCGTGGAAAATGGGCGTGAAAGTAAGCGTGGAAAAGTGATAAGAAATTCACGCACGCATGCAAAGATGGTGCGTAACTCAAAATTCACGCTGACTTGTAAGGACGTGTGCGTGCCTAAAAATTCACGCAAACACATAAAGACGTGTGCGTGACTGAAAATCCACGCACTCATGCAAAGATGTGTGCGTGACTGAAAATTCACGCACGCTCGTCAAGACGTGAGCGTGACTGAAAATACACGCACGCACGTAAGAACGTGTGCGTGACTAAAAATTTACACACTCGTGCAAGAACGTGAGCGGGACTAAAATACACGCAGACACGTAAGAACGTGTGCGTGACTGAAAATACACGCAGACATGTAAGAACGTGTGCGTGACTGAAAATACACGCAGACACGTAAGAACGTGTGCGTGACTCAGGAACCTTCGCCCCAAGCCAGAAATGAAGTTCCCATGGTTCAGAACCCATGGACAATCGAGAATACACGCCAAGTTGGGAGATCAAACCCATGGTCAACCGAAAACACAAAACTTAGATCTGGGAGAAACAAGCCAACGAAATCAAAAATACTAAGTACTAAACTCTCTCAGGATCATGAGAGGAAGAATAATGAACCATAAAAATGGTTCTCCAAGCAAGAAGCAAGATTGCACTTGCCTGCTGCTACTGCTGGTAGGTGGAGAAGTGATGAGAGGAAGAAGAAGAAGTAATGGTGAAGAATGAAAGTTATGAGGAGAGAGAATGAGATGGAAGCTTTAAATAGGGAAGGGTGGTAGGTGGGGTTATTGGGTCGGGTTCAACCAAGGCCAACCCGAAAGCAAGCAGAGAGGTTAAAAGCAGAAAATAAAATGCAGGAATAAAATACAGATAATAAAATTGCAGAAAATTAATTAACATAAAAATTAAGGAGCAGATAATTAATTAACATAAAATTAAAAGAATTTAAATACAGGATAATACATGATAAATACTAAATAAATATACATGAATTGCACATGTATAAAAATATGCATTCTGGGAACGGGGAGTGACATCTCTACCCACCTTAGAAAAATTCCGTCCTCGGAATTTCAAATCCAAGCAGGTAGAAATATTGGAGCTAAACTAATACAAGCAATTCTAGTGAGCAAGCAATCATTTTACCATGTCAAAAACAAGTACTAAATATGTAAATTCATCAATCCATGATATCAAGTAGCTCTACCCATAAGGTGACAAGCATGAAGAATCAGGACAATCAAGGTATACAGAAAGAGATATACCTTATGAGTCAAACCGGTGTGGATACCGTGATCGGATATCATCCTCACGTTCCCACATTGACTCTCCCAAGGAGTGATGACCCCAAGCAACACGGACAAGACTAATTGTTCGGTTCTTAAGTATCTTCTCTCTTCGGTCCAAAATGGATACAGGCTGTTCCTCGTAAGACAGGTTGGTACCAACAACCAGCTCAGAATGATCGAGGATATGACTTGGGTCCGATACATACCTACGTAATTGAGATACATGAAATACGTCATACACCTCTCGTAACGAAGGTGGGAGGGATAAACGATAAGCAACATCGCCTATCCGATAAAGGATAACAAATGGGCCCACGTACCGCGGACTCAATTTCCTGCGAACGCCAAATCTAATGACCCCACGAGTAGGTGAGATCCGCAAGAATACGTGGTCCCCAACAGAGAACTCTAACGGCCTACGATGCTGGTCCGCCC
The DNA here is from genome assembly GCA_029216955.1 of Iris pallida. Lineage (NCBI taxonomy): Eukaryota > Viridiplantae > Streptophyta > Magnoliopsida > Asparagales > Iridaceae > Iris > Iris pallida. Next base: position 10,359,002 of record JANAVB010021399.1, read on the forward strand.
AATGACGATACCGGTCCTGCGCAACTCAAAGTCGCTCTCTAATTCCCTTAACCACTTCAACCGTCTGAATAATCATTTCTGGGCCTAACATCTTCCTCTCCCCGATATCATCCCATGCAAGCGGTGACCTGCACTTCTTACCATATAATGCTTCGAATGGCGCCATTTGAATACTGGCTTGATAACTGTTGTTGTATGAGAACTCGATCAAGTGCAGGTGACTTTCCCAAGACCCTCCAAAATCTAGAGTGCAAGCTCGCAACATGTCTTCTAAAGTCTGAATCGTTCTTTCTGATTATCCATCCGTCTGCGGATGGTAAGCCGTGCTAAATCTTAACTTGGTACCCAGACTATGATGTAAGCTCTTCCAGAAATGTGATGTAAAGCGGATATCTCGATCCGACACAATACTGACAGGGACTCCATGCTGCCTGACTATCTGTTGCATATACAACTCTGCCAACTTTTCTGTAGATTGTCCTACTCTGAAAGGAAGAAAATGTGCTACCTTCGTAAGTCGGTCCACTATTACCCAAATAGCGTCCTTACCACTTGGTGATCTCGGTAAACCGGTCACAAAGTCCATTGTAATATGCTCATATTTCTATTCCGGGATAGGAAGCGGTTGTAATAACCCAGCTGGCCTCTGTTGTTCTGCCTTCACTTGCTGACATACCAAGCAACGGGAAACAAATCTAGCTATCTCCCTCTTCATCCCGTTCCACCAGAAATGCTGCTTGATATCTTGGTATATCTTGGTCCCTCCAGGATGAATAGAATACTGAGAACTGTGAGCTTCTGCCATAACCTCCTGTCTGATATCTCCACTAGGCACACATAGACGTGATCCAAACCTAAGTGTACCATCTTCATGAATTCTCATCTCCTTCCTGAGTCCTGACTCACACTCTGCCCAAAGCTTCTGAATTCTTGGGTCTGGTGCCTGAGCTGCCTTGATTCTGCCTACCAAGTCGGATTGAACTTGTAGACTTGTTAGAACTCCTACATCACTAGGAAGTATAACTTCGATGCCTATCTCCTGAAGGTCTTCTAAGATATGCCTCTGTGTTGTCAACATAAATACGCCGCCTCTCCTGCTAAGAGCGTCTGCTACTACATTCGCCTTGCCTGGATGATACTGAAGCTCCACGTCATAATCCTTGATCAACTCCAACCATCTTCTCTGCCTCATGTTCAGCTCCTTCTAAGTAAAGATGTACTTTAGACTTTTATGTTCTGTGTACATGTCCACTCGGTCACCATATAAGTAATGCCTCCATAGCATCAGAGCAAACACTACTGCCGTTAACTCCAAATCATGAGTTGGGTAATTCTTCTCGTGGTCCCGAAGCTGCCTAGATGCATACGCTATCACCTTCCCATGTTGCATAAGGACACATCCAAGTCCTTTACCAGACGCATCACAATATACTGTAAAATCTCCGGGTCCAACTGGCAATGTAAGAATAGGTGCTGATATCAACTTCTGCTTCAAAGTCTCAAATGATGCCTGACATTCTGCCGACCAAAACGAATGGTACATCCTTCCGGGTCAAGCGGGTCATGGGTGCTGAAAGCCTTGCAAAGTCTGACACAAACCTTCTGTAATATCATGCCAATCCCAAGAAACTCCGCACATCTGCTACGGTCTTGGGTACTGGCCAACTTTCTACTACTTCTATTTTCCTGGAATCTACTGCTACTCCAGCTCCTGATATGATGTGACCCAAAAATGAAATGTGATCCAACCAAAACTCACACTTGCTGAGCTTAGCATACAACTGGTTCTCTCTCAGAACCTGCAACACTGTCCTGAGGTGGTCTTCATGCTCCTCTTCACTAGCAGAGTATACGAGAATGTCGTCGAGAAATACTACGACAAACTGATCTAAGTATGGCATAAAGATATGATTCATCAAATCTATGAATATTGCTGGAGCATTGGTCAAACCAAACGGCATTACTAAGAATTGATAATGCCCATACTTCGACCTGAATGCTGTCTTGGGAATATCTTCCTTTCGAACCCTCACCTGATGGTACCCTGAACGAAGATCTATCTTGGAGAAAACTCTAGCTTTGCTCAACTGATCAAATAAGTCGTCGATCCTGGGTAATGGGTACTTGTTCTTCACTGTTGCCGCGTTAAGCTTTCTGTAGTCAATACACAATCTGGATGACCCATCCTTCTTCCCCACAAGTACCACTGGTGCTGCCCACGGTGACACGCTAGCTTGGATGAACTTCTTCTCCTTCAGTTCCTCTATGTGCTGATATACCTTGGCCTGCTCTGAATCCGCCATTCTGTAAACCCGATCTGATATCGGTTTACTTCCTGGTGCCAATTCTATACTGAACTCAATATCTCTAACTGGTGGTAGACCTAGAAGTTCTTCAGGAAATACGTCTAGAAATTCTTCAACTACCTTCGGAATCTAAACTTCTTCCATTGCCGTTATTACTCACTGCTCTTGCTGAGTTGCCTCTGATCTGACTAAGGTGAACCGCTCCATGCCTGGAATATCAAAAGATACACTCCCTCTACGACAATCTATTGTCGCATGACTGTCTTTCAGCCAGTCCATGCCTAAGATAACGTCGAAATTTCTAACAGGAAATTCTATCAACCGGGCGGGTAAGGAATGCCCGTAAACTACAACGCTACATGCTAAAATAACTCTATTAACTCCTACGAGCCTATTACCAGTAAGTATATTCAACCTCCCTGGCAATGCCTCGAACTCCATTCCTAGTCGTGTCGCAAATTGTGCCGATATAAATGACTGGGATGCTCCCGAATCAAACAATGCTACTGCGGGATATGAGGCGACGAGAATGTTACCTGCCACAACATCTCCCGATGCCAATGCCTCCTCCAAGGACAGAGTGAATGCTTGCCCTCGACCTCCTTGCTGGTTTCCATGCTGCGGCCTAGCATGATGCTGTTGCTGGCCCCTTCCTTGATGATGCTGGGGTGGTCTATGCTGGTGTTGCTGTATCGGCGGCCCCTACTGCCGAAACATCTGAGCCTGCGGCATAAACGGACGCTGTGCCAACAGCCTTACTGCCACTGCTGGTCCTCGATACTGGCCTGCCCCTGGTGCTAGCAGAGCAGGAAACTGCTGCCCTGGTCCTCCTGACCTCGAATTCATAGAATATGTGGCAACCCGATGGTCTGGATTTCTACATATCAGACACAGTCCATTCAATGTCCGACACACATCTCTAGTGTGCCCCATCTTTCCACAATAAGTGTAGCCCGCCGGGGGTTGCTGGTTCTTCCTCTGTTGCTGTTGCTGCTGCCTGGGTGGTGGTGCTGGTCCTCGTATCGCCACATCGTGGATACGAATGCCAGTGGATGGTGCTGTTGTTCGGGGCGCTGCTCCCCCTTCTCCTTCAATCTGACTGTGGGATCTCTTCTGACCCCCAGTCTTCACCGTAAGCCTCTGAATGGTGATCTCATGCCTTCGAGTCGCCGTCAATACTTTATCAAAAGTTTGGTAATTATGCCCCTCTATCAATTGCAAGAGTTCAAGATGAAACCCTTGCTGAAACCTCATAGCCCTCTGGCTCTCTGTTGCTACCATCTCTGGGGCGAATCTACTCAATCTGTAGAACTCCGCTGCACAAGCATCTACAGTCTTGCCGGCCTGCCTGAGGTTGATAAACTTCTGTTGTAGCTCAAACCGTGCCACAACTCCATAGTACTTGGTCCTGAATCTTGCAGTGAAATCGTCCCAAGCCACAGGACGTCTGATGCCCACTTCCTCTGATTCCCACCAATCACGTGCGAGATCCTGAAGTAACAACTTCACTAGATCCACACGTTCTTGTGCCGGTACCTTAGCTGCTGTCAGAATAGCCTCAATATCCTTAAGCCATATATCTGCTGAGATGGCATCCTCTGTGCCCTCGAAACGGCGGGGGTTGTACTTACAAAACCTGGCTGATACTCCTGAATCAGTCCTCATTCCTCTTTCCAAAGCCGTCTGCAATCCTTGGTTGAGCAACACATTCTGCTCTTGTAGCTGAGTGTGTTTGCGTTGCTGGGCCAACATCTGATGTTGCTGAGTAGCCATCATTCCTCTCATGATCTCCAGAAGGGCTGGTGTGTCCACTTGGGTAGGTGGAACTGTTGGTGGTGGTGCAACATCCGGATACTGCGATCCAGCTGCTGCTTCCACTATCACTTCTTCCTGGGTAGCCTCCTAAGGTGAGACTGGCCCTTATTGCTGACCAACAGGGTCAGGTTGCCCATGTTGCCTCTGCTGTTGTCCAGCTCTGACTGATGCGGACGAAGTACCCCTAAGAAAAGGAATAAGAGAACAATTGAACAACCGGACATGAAGGATCAATGAAGTCAAAGGATACCGGAATGTCAAACAAGGGTTGAGAATAACGAATCATGAGATCAAGGGGGAAATACGTGTGATTGAGACATCCTATAAATCAAAACACCCCACAAGTCTGAAATCAGACCTGCATGGGCCACCACTAAAACCTTGTCATGCCCCAGAACCAGAATACTGGAGAGCGGGGGAATGACTCAGCCAGCTACGTATTACGGGTAGATGAATACCGTATAATATGATCAATGCTGTCTAACCAGACGAGGGGGTGCATACTACATGAAAGTCTTACTATGGTTACTTCACATCTATTGTCTCAATCATTCAAACAAGAAGCAAAAATAGAGAACATGTAAGATAAAGCAGTAAGGCGTCCCAAACGCTTAGTCAAAATGCTCATGAGATCTGGCTTCACAAAACATAGCCAGATGGTATAGTAACATATACACAATTGTTATCAGCTGCAGTCTGACTTAATTACAATTATGTAAAAGTAAGTGCAAGACAATCCGACTAACATATCGGTGCCAAACGGCTAAGTATGAAGTAAATAATAAAACGAGCAGTGAAGTAAGGAACCTACTCGAGTCCTCCTACGATCATTCCCCTAGTATTGACCATCTTGGAGGCAGAAGTAAGCTGAATCCTCGGGAACCGGCTCTAAATCTGGCCATACAAAACCAGAGAGGTTAGACCTCTAATAGCAAGTACCACAAGGAAGCACGATATGAAGGATTAAACCAGTAAGTAAGAGAATATAATAATAGATCTCTGCTCTCCACTAGGATTCACATAACATCACGACACTTCGAACCAACCTCCCAACCAAACAAGGACAGAAGTTGGCCCGTCATGTCCTGACATTCTGATCATCTCAGTTAGGCAACAGAGTATGTACAGTACACAAACAAATCATCTTGAACGGCCAATCAACTACTACGGCTTGCTATTATGAGTCCCAAGTTATCCTGGAATTATACAAATAGGGATTCCTCAGTTCTTACTATGTGCGAGCAAGGCTAGTCTATCCAGTCAATCAATTGTGCCAATCATGTAATTAGACGAGTCCCAGCGGGACGCCCACCGTTAATATACATGTACAATTTAATAATATAAGCAGATACCGTTCTCTGCCCGTGTGATAGATTTACAGTATCTGTGGAAACCAGCCGGCCTGTCGGGCACTACTAGTCCCAAGAGGAATGCCATGTAAGAACTCGAGAATCCATTCTCTCCATGCCATCATTATTTTATTTAACTTAAAGCCTCTATGTTAAACGAAATCCCATGCCGTGGATCATGGTCATTCAAATGAGTACTTTTGTACGGGGTACGATATGTACAACTCTACAACGATACCTGTACGGCTAGGTTGTAGGTCTTACATAGCGTAATGCAACAATCAAGTCTAACTACGGAGTCATCATGCCTTGACCATAAAGTACACATGTTGTTTTGTAAGATAAATAAATAACTAAATAAATAAATAAATAATTTGAAGCTTGCATGTGCCTGTATGCCAATATTCGGGATCGGCTAATCGAGTACAATAGTTCATTACATGAACGTGTCTCATTCATTCAATTCAATAAGACGACTAGCCAGTCTCTTAGTTCCAACTAGGAACACATGATCAATTATTAGTCAATGTCACAATCATTATCAATGGTGACAAGGCATGAAAGTCAATTAGTATTACATGGGGTCGAGCCTATAACTCCTCAGAGTTAAGTTCTAGTCATACTGGGTATCCATAAACCAATCAAGACACAAGGCGCATTCCACATAACAATCTGTTTTAACAATATTAACATATCATGATTTTATCAAGTTCATGCCAAAAGGCGTAAGGATATAATAGAAGAATTATCATGCCATCATTAAATGAATAAGTTATAGAGCAAATAGTAACACCCAGGTTAGAAAGTCACGCCAACAAGTCTAGGCTAAGGCCAACAAGTCACGCCAAGTCTAGTAGGAGTGAGCGTAAAAAATGATGCATGTTGGCACGCACAGCGTGAGCGTGAAAAAGTGAGCATGGAAAATGAGCGTGGAAAATGGGCGTGAAAGTAAGCGTGGAAAAGTGATAAGAAATTCACGCACGCATGCAAAGATGGTGCGTAACTCAAAATTTACACTGACTTGTAAGGACGTGTGCGTGCCTAAAAATTCACGCAAACACATAAAGACGTGTGCGTGACTGAAAATCCACGCACTCATGCAAAGATGTGTGCGTGACTGAAAATTCACGCACGCTCGTCAAGACGTGAGCGTGACTGAAAATACACGCACGCACGTAAGAACGTGTGCGTGACTAAAAATTCACGCACTCGTGCAAGAACGTGAGCGGGACTAAAATACACGCAGACACGTAAGAATGTGTGCGTGACTGAAAATACACGCAGACATGTAAGAACGTGTGCGTGACTGAAAATACACGCAGACACGTAAGAACGTGTGCGTGACTGAAAATACACGCAGACACGTAAGAACGTGTGCGTGACTCAGGAACCTTCGTCCCAAGCCAGAAATGAAGTTCCCATGGTTCAGAACCCATGGACAACCGAGAATACACGCCAAGTTGGGAGATCAAACCCATGGTCAACCGAAAACACAAAACTTAGATCTGGGAGAAACAAGCCAACGAAATCAAAAATACTAAGTACTAAACTCTCTCAGGATCATGAGAGGAAGAATAATGAACCATAAAAATGGTTCTCCAAGCAAGAAGCAAGATTGCACTTGCCTGCTGCTACTGCTGGTAGTGGAGAAGTGATGAGAGGAAGAAGAAGAAGTAATAGTGAAGAATGAAAGTTATGAGGAGAGAGAATGAGATGGAAGCGTTAAATAGGGAAGAGTGGTAGGTGGGGTTATTGGGTCGGGTTCAACCAAGGCCAACCCGAAAGCAAGCAGAGAGGTTAAAAGCAGGAAATAAAATACAGGAATAAAATACAGATAATAAAATTACAGGAAATTAATTAACATGAAAATTAGAGAGCAGATAATTAATTAACATAAAATTAAAGGAATTTAAATACAGGATAATATATGATAAATACTAAATAAATATACATGAATTGTACATATATAAAAATACGCATTCTGGGAACGGGGAGTGACAAATATGTGCCCACAACCGAGGAGCTAAATTTTCTGTTGGAGAAAAAATCGGAGATGGTGCATCTGTTTGAAGAGAAGATGTGCCATTTCGGCACATGCACTCTGTATTATAAAAGTACTAAAGAGGAAGTCGGCTGCCACATCCAGAAGTGGATGTCTTATCTTTTCATGAATCGTGAGAAAGATGAGAAGAAGATAAATGAGAAGAAAATGTATCAAATTAACTCCTTCAAGCCCCTCTCTGAGAGTGAAATCACCAATCTACTAGAGAAGTATGACTGTAAAGATTTCACAATCAATGAAGACTGGTATGAGTTTAAAGCCGGAACCACCTTCAGATCATATGTGAGACAAAATGGAAAAGCTTTGTCAAAGAACGGTCATTTAGCCGGATTCCCCTCTCTCTCTGGCTAAGAAGATTTATTGTTCCTGGCTCCAGCTCTCTGGATAGAATATATAGAGGCGTTGTTTTTGCAGCAGTACGCCTTATGTACGGCTATAAGACAGACTTATTATCAGCGATGATTTGCAGGTTGAACGCAGGTCTTCGAAATTTTGTAACCAATATGCTGTCTAATCAAAGGAAGATGACCGATGAATTCCCAAGAATAGAGATGCCCTATACTTATTTGTATGGTTGGCTTCTTCTCCATCACGACGGTCTGATACCTCCGGGAGCAGGAGGGAGCGGCAGCCTCTTTTTAGAGAAGTATATCGGAGAAACTTTCTAGAAGGTTCACACTCTTCCAGAATGCAGAAATGTTTTGAACCGATCATTACATTGGTCGATTCAATGTTCTCCTCCGCCACTGGGTTATGAGAGCATGTCTCTGAACATGATAGACGGAGAAAAAGGGCACAGGCTAGATGACGTAGCTTTTCAATGGCTGCAGCGGATTCGGCCATCTCACCTGGTATATCGTCATGAAGAAATGACGTACTTAGAACCATATCTACCGAGCCGATTTGCTCGGCAATTCGGATATGACCAACTTCATGTTGGGAATGCCACCACCTGCCTTTCTGCTCGTGGAGGTCTAATTGATGGAGCTCGGGCATGGAGATAGTTCACGGCTAAAGATACAAAAGTTGAATTCTCTATGCCAAATCCTCTATCCAGGGCGGGGACGAAAATGCTCTATACATACGCCCGCTTCTATGTTTCATCGAGCACTTTCATGCCAAGTTTTCATTTGAAGACTTTTGTTGCAGAAGACGACCCAGCTCCATCAAAGAGGTCAAAGAAGAAGATTGTTATGTCATAATTTACTCCGGAACCTAAAGATGAGACTGCGGAAGTTGAACCCTTATATGAATTATCTCTGGAGCAAAACTTTCCTGATGAAGTTCTTCCTCCAATATTCGTGTCCATCTCTAAGAGAAAACGAAGTGATGAATCTGAGACAGTCTCTAAAAAGAGTACTAAGTCTCAGACTTCCAAGAAGAAAAGAGTTTCAATAACTGCCACCTCATCTCTACGTGGCATCCCCGTTGATGAAGACGATACTGCCGACAAAGATGAAGACGATGCTCCCTTGATAAAAAGGAGATCGAGAGGCAAATACGTCAAGAAGACTGTCGGAAAGATAAAGGGCAATGAACTCCTGGAAACTATTATGAGTGGAGGGATCTTGCCAGAGATCGATGAAGCGGTTTCCACGGAGAGAACAGAATCTGATCATGTTCATCTTCTAGCAACTTCAGCTGAACCGACTGAGGTAGAGTCGACTGTCTCGATGACAAGTGGAGTAGCTGCTGAACCTTCAGAGATGAGGATTATCCCTTTTAAGCATGGGAAAGAGGGTGTCATCCAGGCATTAGATGATCAAATTGAATATTTAGAAGAAGAACCAGCTCCCGGGGTAGAAGTTAGGGAACAACCGGAAGTTCCATCTTTTCAACCTAATCAAATTGAAGAAACTCAGGTTGAAGAAAAAAATTCTTCGGCCAGAGGCGATGAAGACGTGCCAACGTCTGAACTATCAGCTGCTGATGAATTATTGAAGAATGTTTGTAAAGACATCATTCTTCAAACTAACATTCCAGAAAAGACTGAACCTGCAGTCAATACCGAGTCCATGGAAATTAAAACTCAAGAACCTGAGCTCGCTATTGTTATTGTTCCTGAGATTCATCCATCTCAAGAAATAGATGTTGATATGAATATCATGGATTTTGGATCAGAGACCCATCCTGAAGCTGGGGATCCAAGAGAGTCTGAAGAAGAACACTCTGAGAAAGAGGAAGAGGCTGAAGAGGAAGAGGATTGGCATCCTGAGACTTCCACTTATTATGATGAAGATAAAATCAGAGGAAATAGAATGGAGCCCAGTTCTGAACCTGCTCAATCTCCTGATAATGCTCCAGCACTCAGTAATTCTGGAGCTGGTAGTAGTCACATAAAGCAGGTGTCAGACACCATTATGGATCGACTGCGAGAGGATGCGAGACTTCCTCAACATATAGAATATGAACCTCAGCCTGGTAGAATTTTATTTCAAATTTTGTTTCTACTGTTTCTTTTTCTTTATATGCTGATTATTTTTCCTTCGACTAGTAGGAACTGCTGTAGCAATGAGCTCGACTCATGCTCCATTTATCCATACTGATGTTGACGAAGGGAGCTCGCATTTACCAACTTCTCCAGCGACACATACTTCAATTCCCAGGACAGAGAACATACAAGCATCTTCTTCAATAATGACAGCAACTCCTGGGTTTGAGACGGGATTGGCAAGGACTCTGGGGATGTATTCAGATATCATCTATTCATATCTGGATACGTACTCCAGGCGTTTCTTGAAAGACGAAACTATGCCCTTCTCTGAGCTCCGAACGGTGGTCAATTTCCCGCTCCTAGCACTGCGACATGCTGGCTGTGAAACTCAATATATCTTCTTTGAACATCTCCTAGATGAATTGGAGACAATTATCCGAAGATACTGGAAGTTCAAGGAGGAAGATGTTAAATCTTTGACTGTGGCTGAGATCGCTCAAATGGAACATGAAGCCCAAGCTCAGTAAGCTGCTTCAGAAGAATTTCTTGCTTCTTCATCTGAGAAGTTAATAGAGAAGAATGAAGAAATAGTAGCAACTCGTCGGAGAGTAGAACATCTGGAGAAAGATGAAATATCTAAAGCTGAAGAACTTCAGAAGTTAAAAGAAGAATTGGCTCATCTTCAGGAGCGTATTGCATCCATAGAGAAGGAGCAATCTGAGATTATTACTACTCGTACAACCGAAGCTGCACGCTATCAAGCTCTTCAACAAGAGCGAGAACAGATGCAGGCCGAGCAGATAGAAGAAGCTGACCATCGCCATCATGCTATTGCTATTTTTGATCAACAAGTGGTCGCAGTTGAAGCGGCAGAACGAGTCCGTAAGACTCATGAAGAGAAAATGAACACTGTACTTAATCATATTCAGGAGTTAATAACTCCTACTAAATAAATTTTCAAGTTTCTCATATTTTGAATCTTTTTGACATTCACTTGTAATCAGCACTTTGATCTTTGAATGAAGAAAATGCGAACTTTGATCTGATTTTTGACTTTATTGTTTCGAGAATGATGTATCTATAGAAAATATGTTCAGAGGTAAATAATACATGACATATTTCAATAGAATAAATATACAAATGAACTTTGTAATTCTATCAGATGATATTAAACCAAAGATAATTTTAGTTTAATACTAAAAAAAAATAGAATTCAGATATAAAAATATCTATGAACTCGATTTTTCATGATCTTTGGACTCGAGAATCAAAAGACTAGATATCATTTTCATAAATATGATACTGAGATAGAAAATTCAGAGGTAATATGGCCGTGATTTTCTAGATATCAAATTTGCTAAGAAAATGATACAAAATAGAATATCTATTTCCACTGGGGATAAAAGATATCGAAACGATTCTTGTAAAGAACAATGACTTTGATATATTTTACTAGCTGGGGAATGATAGGAGAACAATCTTGACAGATAAAAATATTACAGATAATATTTCTTCAAGAATTTGCCATTAATGGGCATCATAGTGACTTTACCATCCATAGTGGTAAGCTGATATGCCCTATTAGAAAAGACTTTGTTCACAATGAATTGACCTTCCCATTTTTCATCGAACTTGCCTTTACTCATGTGCGTCATATTCATCGGACGTCTGACTGTAAGAACAAGTTCTCCTTTTTGATATGCTCGAACTCTGACTTTCTTGTTAAAAGCTCTTGAGATTCTAGCTTGATAGAATTCGATATTCTGTTGAGCATATAACCGCTTTTCATCCAGAGCTTCTAATTTCTGAAGTCGAAGACGATCATTATTCTCAGTGGTAAGTTTATTAGCGATTGCTATCCTTAAAGAAGGAATTTCAATCTCTAATGGAAGAACAGCTTCGCATCCATACACCAAAGAGAAAGGTGTACATTTGGTGGCATTACGAACTGTAGTGCGGTAAGCCCACAAACATTCACCGAGTTTCTCACTCCAATTACGTTTGTTGGCAGAAAGAAACTTCTTTAAGAGTTTGATGATGGTCTTGTTGAAAGCTTCTGCTAATCCGTTAGCTGCCGGATTATATGCGGTAGAAGCCACATTGTTGATCCGATGATCGTCACAGAATCGAGTAAATTTTTGGCTGACGAATTGTGGTCCATTGTCATGAATAATGCGTCGGGGAACACCAAATCTGTAGATGACATGATGCTTGATAAAGCTGATGACGTTAGAAGTCTTGACTTCAGATAAAGGAATAGCTTCAGCCCATTTGGAGAAATAATCGGTTATTGCAAGAATAAACCGATGACCTTTTGATGACGGCGGGTTGATTGGGCCGATAATATCCATGCCCCAAGCTTCGAAAGGCCATGATGCTGCTGTTGGGTGTAGAAATTTTGAAGGTTGATGGATAAAATCTGCATGGATTTGACAAGCTTTACACTTACGGGCGTATTGAATAGCATCATTTACCATAGTGGGCCAATAATAACCCATGCGTCGAATACGGTCTTGAAGTTTAGGTCCAGGCTGATGTGCTCCACAAATTCCATCATGTGCTTCGCGGATAATTTGTTGGGCCTCATCACCAGCAATACATCGAAGAAGTAAACCATCATAAGCTCGACGATATAAAGTTTTTGTAGTATGATTGTAATAAAATCTTAGTGATCGTCGTCTAATAGATGCTGCCTCACTCGGATTATCTGGAAGGATATCATACAATACAAAATCTAAGAAAGGAAGTCTCCAATCTTTATCAGTATTCTAAGTCTCAGCTGAATTACTGAAGATAAATTCCATACTAGAATCAGATGAAGATGAAGATGATTTACGATTTAATCTGTCGAACTCTAAATCAATACCGAATCCTCTTGTTGTATTGACATCGTGAGATGTTGATTCTTCAATATCAACTGGAAGTCCTAGAGTTAGATTGTTCTCAAGATGAAATAATTCTTGATTGTAAACAACAATCATTTGTTGACGTTTAACCGGAATAGCTAACACTGTCGCAAGATTAGCAAGAGCATCAGCTTCTGTGTTACATGCTCGCCTAACATGCTCGATGAAGAATTCTTCAAATGAAGAAGCCATAGATATGGCCAATCTATAGTAAGGAACTAGATCTTGATGGCGAACTTCATAAGTACCTCTTATCTGATTGACGATGAGTTTAGAATCTCCTTAAGCTTCTAAATATTGAATATTCAAATATTTAGCGAGTTGAAGACCAATAAGCAATGCATTGTACTCAGCTACATTGTTTGAACATGGTTGATCGAGAAAATAAGCTCTTTGGATAGCAAGACCTTCTGGCGATACAAGAACGATTCCAACCCCAGCGACAATGTCACAATTAGGACCTATTCTTGAAGCTCCGTCAAAGAATAGACGCCAAGTAGGATCTTCTTCAGCAATTTGATTTGAATCTAGGACTTCATCTGGGATTTTATCGTAGAGTTTTGAATTTTCTGGAATTGAATGAGCAGCCAAAAAATCAGCTAAAGCTTGTCCTTTGACCGATTTCTGAGGGATATAGTGCATATCATACTGAGCAAGTAAAATTCCCCAGTTAGCCAATCGAGAATTTAAAACACTTGGTTTCTTCATCATGACTCGTATAGGATTGATCCTGGAAATGACATGAATGGTCTGGCCAATGATATAATATCGTGTCTTTTGGACAGCGAACATAAGAGCTAGACATTCTTTTTCGACTGGTGAATATCGAGGTTCAGCTCCGGTTATGGTACGACTGAGATAGTAAATGGCTTGTTCATGACCATTTTTATTCTTTTGAGCGAGCAGTGCACCCAATGAATGATTCGTTGCTCGGGTATATAGAAGGAACGGTATTCCTAAAATAGGAGGTACCAATACTAGAGGGTTCATCAGATATTATTTTATGTCATCAAATACTTTCTGGCATTCGTCAGTCCAGACGAAAGAAATACCTTTCTTCATAAGTTTATTGAATGGTCTGCAGCGTCCTGAAAGATTAGAGATGAATCTCCTGATATAAGCGATCCTTCCTTGAAATCCTCGTAGCTCTTTTAAGGTGCATGGAGGACGCATCTCTTGGATGGCTTTGATCTTCTTGGGATCTACGTGTATACATTTCGAGGTAATGACGAAGCCGAGAAATTTGCCCCTAGAGACGCCTAAGAAGGACTTAGTAGGGTTCATCCTTAATTGATGCCGACACATTAGATCAAATATAGTTTTCAAATCTTGGATGTGATCCTCTTTTTGTCGACTTTTGACTGCAATATCATCAACGTAGCATTCGACTATTTTCCGTAAATGTTCACGAAATATAGTGCTCATAGCTCGTTGATAGGTTGCTCCTGCATTCTTGAGACCGAATGGCATCACTGTATAACAGTATGTACCGATCGGCGTTCTGAAGGAAGTGTGTTTCTCGTCATATGGAAACATTTTAATTTGATTGTATCCAGAATATCCGTCCATGAACGACATCCGTTCAAAACCACAAGTATTATCAATCATAACATCAGTAATTGGTAGGGGGAACTCGTCTTTAGGACATGCCGTATTGAGATCACGATAGTCTATGCATACTCTGATCTTGCAAGTCTTTTTAAGGATAGGAACTATATTAGCCACCCAATCAGGGTGTTGTTCCTCTCTAATAAACCCAGAAGCCATGAGTTTGTTAACTTCGGCTTCAATTGCATCCATAATGTCTGGACGAAATCGTCGCTGTTGTTGCTTGACCGGTTTAGCATTTGGCATGATATTGAGTTTGTGAGTTGCTATCTGTGGATCAAGTCCTGGCATATCTTCATAGCTCCAAGCGAAGACATCGATGTATTCGCGAATAAGTTTAATCATGTCTTGCTTATCAGTTTCTGAAAGACTTTCACTAATGAATATTGGTTTGGGGGATCCCTCTTCACCAACATCTATTTGAACGAGTTTATCTTCAGTTGGAGGTTCTCTTTGCTCAAATCTAAACTCCCATTGATTATCTAGCCTTTGGGCCCATTGTTCTGATTCGGATGAGATTTCAAATTCGTCTTCGTCATCTTCTTCAGGACCATCAACGGAAACCATGTTGGAAGACAAAATATTACGGTGGAAGTCACCAATACTTGTATCAGAATCCCAAGAAGAGGTACTAGAAGAATCAGATCTTTTATCTTCGTCAGATTTAGGATCTTCATGGATGATATTGATAAAGGGAGTAGGAGCAATATAACCCAATCCGCATTTCGTTCTTCCATATTTTAAAGGAGGAATCCGAACAGGCATTTTTCTTCCTTTTCCATTACTGAGGCCAGTTCTGAAGTCATAGCCCATATTTTTGATAATATCTTTAGATTGTTGGCTGTAACGACGCAACTGTAATCTTCCAGAATCATCATTTCTATCATTATTTTCAAGGTTGATAGGGTTTTTTGGTCCTTTGTAAAAGAATATTGGAGTGTCTCCTGGTTTTCTGCTAGGTACTAGAAAGCATGAACCTTGTACTGATTCTAAGGATACTTCTGTATGAAAAGTCTGTACAACTCCTATGGTTACTGTTTTCAAGTCATCTAACAGATGCAAATAATTATGAACATGATTACAAACATCAATATATTGCAAAGATGGAGACATTTCATTAATTTCAAAAGTAGTAGTATTTACATCAGAAGGACGTTGAGCCTTAGAAATCTTAGCCAAATCAATGACTAAAGGGGGAGAAGAAGAACGAGAAGGAGTTTTGTTTCGATTGAGATCGATCACAAATGGCTCAGAAGAGGTGAGCTCCCTTGAAGCTTGGGATGGAAGAGTAGTTCGCCCACCAACAGGGATTACCAGAGTGTCCTGTTTTATGGATGAAGATGCCAGAAATGTAGTACGCCCACTGACATGAATGATCAGTGTGTCTTGGGTAGATGATTGAGGTAATGGAGAGACACGTCCGCTCACTGGAATAATGAAGGGGGCTTCTCCAGAGGGTTTAGAAGACTGTGGCTGAGTAGTTCGACCTTTAACAGGGATTATTAAAGTCTCACTTTGCGGATCTTCTTTCTCCATGGCTTGTACTATTTTTGTATACTCCTCTTTGTACATCCGGGAATCACTAAAATAAGCTTCAACCCCACGGAAAGGATTTAAATTAGCAACTTCCTTTCGTACTTTTCCATCGCTGTCAATGTATTTGAAGCACTGATGAAGAGTAGAAGGCACCACATTATTTTCATGAAGGAAGGGTCTTCCCAGGAGAAGATTATAAGATCCCACGATCTCGATCACATAGAAAGTGACTTTGGATCTGAAATCGCCTATTTAAAGTTTCAGATGAATCTTTCCCAACGGTTCGCTTCGGCTTTGATTGAATCCCAATATAGTAGTAACCGTCTTGGAAAGTTTGTGAAGAGGGATTTTTAATTCATTTAACAGACTCCTTGGCATTATGCTTAAAGCAGACCCTGGATCAATAAGAATACGATCTACCTTCATCGTATCGATATAACCGGTGTAGTAGAGAGGCCGATCATGTCGATTATCCTCCAATAATATGTCATCTTGTGTAAAGGTGATATTTGGGATGATCTCCAATACACTATTGCAATATAAGCAAGTAACAGGTTCTTCATCTGGCTTCTTTAATTGTGCGAGACAAGAGTCAGCCTGAAGAAGTTCCTCACTTAATGTCTCCCGAGTCTTTTTAGAAAGACGTAAAAGTTCGAAGAGGGACATTCTAGCTGGAGTATTAACGAGTTGAGCTAAAATGTCAAAGTTATAAGGCTTCTGAAGTCCAAGGGGAGGAGACTTCCTGATTGGTTTGTCGAAGCGAACTTGTTGTTTGCCTTTCTCAAGTGTTGTGGGCTTGGAAGGAATAGATACAACCGGTGTAGTTGAAGGAACAGGTACAGAGGCTGATTCTTCCTCTCGAGGAACATCGGGAATATCTTTGTCAGCTGGAGAGATATCAGGAACATCTTCAGGACTCTTCAGGACTCTTGGAATAATCCTTTAGATAATGTTTCCCTATTCTAGTAGCACCAGCAAGTGCTTCAACCTTATCTTTCGGCTCTGTGTCGGAAGTAGATTCGAAAGAAGTCATATGACATGACTTAGTTTTTTCAGCCTTCTTAGATTTTAGGGAAGTAATCTTTTGAATGGGAGGAGATTCAAAATCTGCCACCAGATCAGGATGAATCAAGATGATTTCTCCTATTTCAATAGTGATTGGTACTAATCCTTCAGATTGTGGAGGAAGAATATTCACGATTTCAAGAGTTGCCTTGGGAATAGGAACAATCCCGCTTTCGAGGAGTTGAGGAGGAAAATCTCTGAATTGCATAGAGACAACGTTGGAGGTGACGGTCTTTTCTTTCGGAGTGAGAGTGACAGCTCCAGATTTGATCATTTCCTGGATTTTTCCTTTCAATACAAAACATGTACGAGCTGTGTGACCCAACATTCTATGGTACGGACAGTATTTAGGATGATCTGTCTTGCCAGCTTCATCGGGTTTCTTGATTTCAGGTAATTGTATTTTATTACCTTTAAGTAGACATTCAAAGATACCAAGGACATCATCGTCGTCAAAAGAGTATTCTTCTTTGGGGCGAGGTACTCTTAGTTGTTGATTTGTTGGAGCTGGGGTAGCTTGGGTAGATAATACTTCTTAATTTTTGCTCTGGAGATTGACTTCGATAGTCTCTTTTCCTTTACGATTGTTAGGTCGCGTACTATTGCTAGTATTTTGACCTGATTCATTGGGATCCATGTGTACCCCCAGACCTTTGAAAGTCTCGGCACTGACTTCGACAGCTTTGGCACTGACGATGAAGGAAGGCCAATCTTGGAATTGAGTGGATCCTGTCCACATGCTGATGATTGGTAAGAGATTTGACTTGCAAGTGTCGATAGTGACGGCATCGGGAGTTCCAAAAAGCATTTTTAAAGCTTCTCTTCTAAATCTTTTAATGAAACTTTCAGTGCTCTCATTATTTTTCTGTTTGATTCTTATAAGAGCAGACATAGTCATGTCATTGAGCCCTTCATAGAACCATTCAAGAAATATTTGTTTGAAGCCGACAAATGAGGTAATACACCCATCAGGGAGACTTCTATACCACTCATAAGTCGTTCCTTTGAGACATCCGACAAACACCCGAGTAAGGAGGGCGTCACTTGGTTGTAGCTGGTCAGTCATCATTTCAAAATAATTGATAAACTGACTAGGAGAAGTGGTTCCATCAAAGAATGAGATAGTAGGAGGCTTGTATTTAGGAGGATATGATACTTGCTTCCATTCTATTGGATAAGGTTGCTTGATACCTAACCTTTGTAAACCATCTTTCTGTTTAAATGCCTCAAATTGGGTTCGGAGATTCCTCAATTCTTCAGTAACGACTCCGGAAGATTGTGGAGTTGTAGCTTGTAGAGAATAGTTAGGAGGAGGGACAACATTATAAGCACTACCTCCAGCTCCCGAATGGCTAGGAATTGGTTGAGCTTGCCCAGGGATATTGGATTGTACTGTTGGAGGAACATGCACTGGACCTACACCAGTGTCAATTGGTATAGCGTCAGGTACAGTCCGTTGATTTTGCAGCTGGTTTGCCATAAGTTCATACATTGATTTTATAGTATCAGCCATAGATTTCATTTGTTGTTCCAAAAAAGCAATTCTTTGGTCTTGGGGAGTCATCGAAGAAGAAGGTTCATTGTTTAAATCAGTATTCCCATCCACCATATAAGTTGTGACCATACGAGGGATTGTTGATGATACTGTTTGTTCTGAATCATTGCTTTGTGTATCAAAATCAGTTGTAGGAGAACTACCCCCAGTAGAAAGAGGTGGAAGTTGGATTCTCCAAGGAATTCAGAATAGTCTTCAGAAACCGAAGTTCTTTGATTAGAAGCCAAGACTCTTGCTCTGGTGCCTCTGTATACCCCATCTGGACTATAAGTTCTACCCCCAGTATCCCGAGAGGTCATGTTGATAGAAGCGAAAAGAGGTTCATCTTCATCAGACATAGGTTCACCCTGAATCCGATTAAAGATAGACTGTAGTTTAGTTTGACATCTGTATTGAATTATGACCCTTGGCTGGAAGTCACATTCATGATCAACATGGTCATGATCCATTGACACAGAATTATTCCTCCTTTTTTGTTGAAGATGTTCTCGCAAATCCGTATGTGAAGGCTGAGGTATATTTGAGGACAACCTTTGTACATTTTTAGGAATGTATTTCCTGTTCTTGGGTCTTGACGGCTCTTGATTATAAAAGGAGTGATTAATCTGAGCCACATAATTTCTGGCATATTCTGCATCCGGATCTCTTACTTTCATTTTCGATTGGTGTGGTTTTTTAACACCAGAAGTGCTTCCCAAACGGGATTGATTAAGTTTCATTCTTAGATCTGTTGGAGGTAAAACATTGGTTTTTGACACTTGAAGTTTTTCTTCCATTGATCTGAATATTTGCAGAGAATGAAGAGTTGAACCATCCCCTTGAGTAGGAGTTGGTAACAAACCTTTTTGTAAAGACAAATTCTGTGCCCAATTTGAAGAAGTCGTAGAAGAAGACATTAAGAAATGTTTCTTTTTAGACTTGTTCAAATTTTGAGACATAGAATATCCAGAAGGAAGAGTAGTCAAAAGACTATTTCCTTTTCTTTGACTAACAAAATTGTCAGCCAAAGCTGTTCCTGAAGTAAACACTACAGGAGCAGAAGAAACAACTAAAGAGTTGTTCCTATTCGAAGGGACTTTGTGAGCCATTTGTGGAGGAGCCATAGCAAGACTACCCCCAGTTCTAGCAGAACTTGGCAAGGAGGAAGAAATAGCTAAAGAGCTATTCTTCTTAGAATGTGCTGATGACGATTTGGCTAAGGAACCAGTGTTGTCAGCATATGAAGTCTTGGCTAAAAAGCCAGATTTCGGTACGCATGCTGAGTTAGGGAGAGCTGACTTGGTGGATGATGCGTGCGGGATACACGCTGAGACAGGCTTGGTTAAAGAACCAGTACTGTTAGCATGATTTTTTGGTTTGGAAATACACGCTAGAATAGGCTTGGCTAAAGAGCCAGTGCTGTCAGCGTGACTTCTGGACTGCGTGACTACGGAAACAGATTTGGCTAAAGAGCCATCACTATCAGCGTGCCTTTTGGATACTGTCGTCTTCGAGCACACAGAAGTATGCGTGCCTGCAGTGGAGTTCTTGCCAGTGTTAGTAATAGACACTATGGCAGAAACTTCACCATCTTTGGTTGCCAACAGATTCTTAGGGACGTAGACAGATCGTCCCTTTGATTTGGCGGTGGTGATGGAGGCTGAAGTGTGCTTGCCACCCTTAGCCCGCTGCATTTCTTCATAGGCGAGTTGATTGAACTGAATCGATATCACCTTCTTCGTCGATCCGACCGACGAAGCGTCGTATTGAGTTATTGCCATCTCAGAAGAGGAGATGGGTTTCCCCAGTAGAGTCGCCAATTTGTTTTCCATAAATAAATTCACTTTATTTATTTTGATTCTGGAAAAATACAACTTTAGGAATCCGATCTAGAAGACGATCGCTTTATCCCTTGGACGATGCGAAGAAGAAAAGCTCTCAAGAATTCGACAGCAATTTAGATATTCTGTATATTTGTACAATGAATGAGAAGAGAACTCTATTTATAGAGTCAAAAAAAAAATAACTGAAAAGATAACTGTCTTCATAATTTATGCATAGTTGATAATCACGCAGGACTGAAATGTACGCAAGGTTAATGAGCAGTTACTAGACGTGGCCTGTAACTGTTGGACACATAGCAATCGTGCATGAGTCGTGTGCAAGTTACTGAGCACGCATACGAGAGATTTGTGGCATGTCTGACACGTACTCCAATCTGATAATTTAAGATAAAATCTACGCCAACTGGTTGAGGATGAAATCCACGCAGACTTGGGACAGAAGGCTTCAGAATACACGCCAACTTGAGGCAGAAAGCTTCAGAATACACGCCAACTTGAGACAGAAAGCTCAAAGTTCACGCAAACTTGAGGAAGGAACATAGAAGTTCAAAATACACGCATACTTGAGTCAGAACGGCCAGCTGTCTTGATTCGACGTGCCTTGACTGGCACAAAATCTCTGACATTGATTGCCTTGTCAGTCACATTAAATGACAATAAGGTCTTTTTGGTATGCCAACTTGATGAAGACTGAATCTTGTTGAGGAAGATTTCGAAAGTCACGCAATAGTCGGCTGAGATCTCTCGAGTCCCGTGCATACGTGGCATACGAGGAGACATTCTTTGACTGTCGTGCTGTCAGTCATAATGACACTCTGACAAATGATGAGCTGTTTATGTGTACCATTTAAACTCTACGTATATTTGAGGAAATGGTCTGATAGAACTCAGCGTGTATTTTAGACATTGTTCTGATAGGCTGTATTAACTCAGCGTGACTTTATTTTTGAGGCCTACATGGTCATCACAACTCTACCCACTTTAAACGAATTCCGTCCTCGAAATTTAATTAAGAGGCTAGAGAGGCAAGGACAAGCCACACTAATCACAGACAAGCTATACTAAGTAGTCTACCATGCAATCTTTCATTCAAGCAAGAAATCGAGAGCATAAGATATAAGAAGACATTATACCTTACGAGTCAAACAGGTCGGGATATCGCGATCGGATATCATCCTCACGCTCCCATGTTGACTCATCCAAAGAGTGATGACCCTAAGCAACACGGACTAAACTAATAGTCTTGTTCTTGAGTATCTTCTCACTCCGGTCCAATATAGACACGGGCCTTTCCTCATGTAAAAGGTTGGTACCAACAACCAATTCCGAATGATCCAGGATGTGGCTCGTGTCCGGGATATACCGTCGTAGTTGGGATACATAGAACACATCATGCACCTCACGCAACGACGGTAGAAGAGCGAGACGATAGGATACATCACCTACTCGCTCCAGGATATCGAACGGCCCTATATACCTAGGACTAAGCTTTTTCCGTACGCCGAAATGAATGACGCCACGGTTAGGCGAAATCCTCAGGAATACATGGTCGTCGACAGAAAACTCAAGAGGACGCTAATGGGAATCGGCCCAATGATGCTAGCGATCTTGAGCAACGCGAAGATGATCTCGGACTCTCCTGACCACCTCAACCGTCTGAGCAATCATTTCTGGACCGAGCATCTGCCTCTCTCCAACATCGTCCCATGCTAGCGGGGATCTGCACTTCCTACCATACAGTGCCTCGAACGGTGCCATCTGAATACTGGCCTGGAAACTGTTGTTGTACGAGAACTCCACCAGGTGCAGGTAATCTTCCCACGAACCACCGAAGTCAAGGGTACAAGATCTCAACATATCTTCCAAGGTTCGTATAGTACGCTCTGACTGACCATCTGTCTGCGGATGATAAGCTGAACTGAACTGGAGGTGAGTTTCCAAATTCTCTTACAAACTGTGCCAAAAGTGTGACGTAAACCTGGAATCCCTGTCCGAGATGATACTGACTGGTACACCATGAAATCTGATGATCTGCCTGAGGTACATCTCTGCCAGCTGAGCCGTCGACTGACCAACTCTGAACGGGAGAAAGTGACCCACCTTCGTGAGCCTGTCTATAATAACCCAAATAGCATCTCTACCGGCTGGGGATCTAGGTAATCCAGTCACGAAATCCATGGTTATATGCTCCCATTTCTATTCGGGAATCGACAAGGACTGAAGAAGTCCAGCTGGCCTCTGATGTTCAGCTTTAACCTGTTGGCAAACCAAACACCGAGAGACAAACCGGGCTATCTCCCTTTTCATACCATTCCACCAAAAGTGTTGACGGATATCACGGTACATCTTCGTACCACCGAGATGAAAGAAATACTGAGAATTGTGAGCCTCTGCCACAATCTCCTGTCTGATATCACCACTGGATATACAAAGACGCCTCCCATGTCGAAGTTTACCATCTTCATGAATGCATAATTCTGGTCTACGTCCTGCCTCACACTCTGCTCTGAGTCGCTGAAGCTTGGAGTCTGTTGACTGCGCCATCCAGATCCTCTCAACTATAGTGGACTGAACTTGCATACTGGCCATCAATGCCACACTGGTAGGAAGGATAACTTCAATACCCATCTTCTGAAGATCTGCTAACAACTCAGGTTGTGCTGTTAGAAAATAAACTCCGGCTCTCCTGCTCAATGCATCTGCAACAACGTTGGCCTTCCCAGGATGATACTGCAGGTTGACATCATAATCCACAAGTAGCTCTAGCCACCTCCTCTGGCGCATGTTAAGATCCTTCTGGGTGAACACATACTTCAGGCTCTTGTGGTTGGTAAAAATCTTCACCCTATCTCCGTACAGGTAGTGCCTCCATAACTTAAGTGCAAACACTACCGCTGCCAGCTCCAAGTCGTGGGTCGGGTAATTCACTACAACAAAAAGGTCTATTAATAACGCTCGACAAGACGTATTAATGATGCCTGATACCTAAGCGTTATCAAAGTTCAAAATACCTTTTTTCTATGACGATTTTGACTAATTTTTGACTTTTTATAACGTTTATAAAACAAACCGTCATTAATATTTTAGAGCGGTGGCAAACTTGTAATTCTTTCACTGTATAAAATCTTAGTGGGAGAGAGAAAATTTATTTCTCATCCATTTTTTAACCGAGCAGTAGCTCTCCTCCTCAAACCTCTTCTCCCCCAATTTTCAACCCTAACCTTAATTACTCCGGCGATGGGCTCGACTACGCAGCAACCTTTTGGCGACTGAGCTATCGGTGCAGAGCCACCACTTCGGCAGCGTTCTCCTTCCTTTTCACCAGCTCCAAAACCCTAACCCTAGAGCCCGTTCTCTTCAAAATTAGGGCTAAGGTTTTTAATTTCTTCTTCCTTCCGACAAAAAATAGGGAGCGGGTTTGTGACGTTCCTCTCCGGCGTGGTCTGGTCCCTTTTTGGTAAGGAATTTCTTCTAACTTCTTAGATTCAATACGAATAAAAAAGAAACATGGGCTGCACAGACACGCGTCCCATGTTGTCCTGCTCGTAGCGGATGAAGGCGTTGTGGAGGTGGGCCATCTCCGAGGGGTTGATAAAGCCCTTCTTGTTCCTGTGCGCCACGAGACTGGAGCTGGCCCGGCCGGCGAGGTCCACCAGGTGGAGGACGTGGACGCACGTCGCCGACGTCGGCCCCGCACCCGGGCAGGACAGGTCCAGGAGGCCGATGACGGATGGGACGGGGCCCTCGGTGTGCAGGCACACCAGGAGGCGGAGCTTCGCGTTCCCCTTCAGGCGTGTTATTTCCATAATAGTATAATTGTCGTGTTATTTTCATAATAGTATAATAGTTCTGGGAGCACACTCTACTCTTCCTGATGCTCTGACAACATAGAAGTGAGTCACTTATATGAGATAAATATGAAGTTCGGAGTAACTCAACAAATACAGAGAAGCATCCAGTATTCGTTCCATACCATTTTAGAAATTGAGAACAGTATAGTTCTTCATTCGTAAATGTCATCGCATTTATGATTTCTGTTTGGTAATCATGTTCCCCTATAATCCATCTTTTTCACATTTTTTAGAGGATGTAGGATGAAAGTAGGTCTTTATTTCCGTAATAGTATAATTGTCGTGTTTTACTTCGTTTGTCTACTAAATTAAAATGTATTCTGATGAGGTTGGATTTCTACTCTGGAAGCAGAACGCTTATGAGTATATTGAGAGATCTTGGTTTGATGATGTCGTGAATTTGTTATAAACCAATACGGTAGTATTGCATACCTATTTCATCTTCCTGTTCTATATTTTAATTCTACTGTATTTTAACTGCTCTGCTAAAATTACATTGCCAATGTAGATTTCATTCATGAAATTTGATCATTGTTGCTGCATGTTGGTCGAAATTATAGCCACTTCGTACATTAGCCGAGTAATTTTTATGCATAACTGACATACTTTTTCATGCATAATTGACATCCTTGATTTTTCAAACTGCAGAATATATCAAGTAGGACACGTTACTGATATGCCACACTATTATCATGTCTGCGCTTTATTGAAAATATAGGGCTAATTGTATATCAGTTGTTTTCTTGGTTCATCATTTTTGGATGTCATTGTATTGCCGCATCACATCATGACAACGTACATCTTGACACCCCTAGGCCCTGCATTAGCAGGAGGCTCATGTCAATTATGCACCCTTTTATTGGCTGATGGCATTGATACACCCTTTCATTACAGTTCACTATGATAATTCTAATGATTTAAGCATAGGACTAATTTTTTTCTCATGCATAATTATATAATTAGATTGCTTTATCTCCACATCAAACATTTTCTTGGTAGCTATATTGAGAGTACTATGTCAATGAGGTGTTGTGATGGTGGTGAGGGAGGGGACTCAGGGGAATGTTTTACATTTAAAGAAACAACTTTAGAATTAAAGAAGATAGGATAAAAACCATGCAGGTTCAGGTAGAAAGACTATCATGACCTAGTTTGTTTTAGTTCAGATATATAGGACCTATGAGTGAATGTGGATTCCACAACCACTCCATACCTCAGAAATAGAGAGAAGAAAGAAGACCAAAGAAAGAAGGTTCTATTTACTGCTGCAAAAAGAAGTACAAATTAGAAAATGTTAATGCATGCTTCATTCTGAAAGTTGTCTGAGGACTTCACATAGCAGAGGAACTCTTGACATGAGCACTTAGAGTTCTATAAACTTTTTTCCATTTATGAAAGTTTTGGCTTCTGGGTTTTCTGAAATTCACTTGAACCTGTGTTTTTTTCTCTTGAATTTTGTAGTGACTTGAAGTTTTTTTTTCTTTCCAGTTTTCGGTCTTTCAAATATAATGTGTCATTTATACCTAGTTCTAACTTGATAACATCTAAATTGTGGATATAGGTGGGGTGAGGATTTGGAACACGAGACCTCCATTTGGTTGGCATTTTAATATCATTCTATTTTTAGCAATTTTCCATTTGTGCCAAGTGCAGTCAGTCTAATAAGTGATGCTTTCTTAATTATACATTTTCGATTTTGATTTCTAATATATAAATTTCTTGTTAACTTTCTTTAATTTACTGGCTTGGTAAAATACAGGTTGATTGCTAGGCTCACATTTCAGCGTTGATTACTAAAGTACTAAGCTGACATTTCCACTTTTTTGCAAAAAGGGCACAACGTGACGCTGAGGTGCATGCAGGCGCTGCGAGGGTTCAGACGAGAGTAAGGGATCAGAGGATGAGGCTCTCCTACGACGGCATCGGCTGCAGCAGCACCAAGTCGTCGCTCAGCTGCGACACTACTTCTCTTTCGGACTCCCGATATCTTCAAGAGATGGCAGAGAGAAGATCCATGTTCAGAATCTACTTAAGTAAATATTTCTAATAATTTGGTTAGCAAAAGAGAGATTTATTCCTATTTTTTGGGTACATTCTGTATTTGGATATTCAATGTAATGAAGATGTTGATATGTACTCTATTTTGAGAAATGTAATAAAGATGGTGATATATAATGTTAAGTTTTTGGAATGTAATATATACTGTGCAGTATAGAGCAATATAAATATGCTAATTTGAATAGTATAAAGTGTTATAAATGTGCTGCATTGAGCCTATACATATTATCTATTCATGACGTTTTAAAATTGTTCTGAATTATGTACTATATATTAACTATTCATAACGCTTTTATAGAAACTATTCATGAAGGTTATTTTATGACGCTTTTAAAAAATATTTATAACACCCATTTTCATAACGGTTGCTGTGAAGAAAAAAGTCATGGTTCGGCATTAATGACGCTTTTTAGCCGTCATTAAAAGGGTTTTTTGTTGTAGTGATTCCTCTCATGATCACGAAGTTGTCGTGACGCATAAGCTATTACCTTCCCATGCTGCATCAGAACACATCCTAAGCCTCTGCCTGAAGCATCGTAATACACTGAGAATCTTCCAGTCTCATCTGGAAGCGTGAGAATGGGTGCCGTCATCAAGCCTCGCTTCAACTTCTCAAAAGAATCCTGACATTCTGCTGTCCAAGCAAAATGCACATCCTTGCGGGTCAACTAGGTCAATGGCACTGAAATCTGAGTAAAGTCTGGAATAAATCGTCGGTAGTAGCCGACCAAGCCAAGAAAACTGCAAACTTTCGCAACTGTGCTGGGTACTGGCCATGTCTCAATGGCTACGATCTTCTAGGGATCCACTTCTACTCCTCCTCTAGTGATGATATGACCTAAGTATGAAATGCGATCGAGCCAGAACTCGCATTTACTGAACTTGACATATAACTGGTGCTCTCTGAGAATCTGGAGGACAACTCTGAGATACTGCTCATGCCCTGCTTCACTCTTGTTGTAGACCAGAATGTCATCTAGGAACACAATCACGAACTGATCCAAGTAGGGCATAAAAATGCGATGCATGAGGTCCATGAATACAGCCGACGCATTGGTTGCTCCAAATGGCATAACAAGGAACTCCCAATGCCCGTATCTAGATCTAAAAGCTGTCTTCGGGATGTCCTGCTCTCTGACTCTGATTTGATGGTATCCTGACCGCAAATCAATCTTCGAGAATACTGCTGCCCCCTTGAGTTGATCAAACAAGTCATCTATCCTCGGGAGAGGATATCTGTTCTTGATTGTCACTGAGTTCAAGGTACGATAATTAACACATAATCTGGACGTACCATCCTTCTTTTTCACAAGAAGCATCGGGGCTCCCCAAGGCGATCCACTAGCACGAATGAATCCCTTGGTCCTGAGTTCTTCAATCATCTTGTACAATATCTTTAGCTCTGACGGCGCCATCCTGTAAACTCTCTCTGACACTAGGGCTGTCCCGGGGATCAAGTCGATAGTAAACTCGATCTCTCGCTCTGACGGCATTTCTGGAAGCTCTTCTGGGAAAACATCTGGAAACTCCTCAACTATCCGAGGTAACTGCACTGCTGCTACTGTCATCCGTAATATTGGAGGAGAAGGTTCAACTTTGCCTCGGAAAAAAGAAAACTCTGGCTCGTCGAAAATGCTAAAAATAACCCTGCCAATATGGCAGTCTATCCTATCATACTGGTTCCTCAACCAATCCATCCCTAAGACCACATCATAATCGGTCATCAGGAATTCTATCAATCTAGCGGGAAACTCTCTACCGCTAACTATGATCTGACACGAGAAAAACACTCTATCTACTCCCACAAGACCGTTACCAGTAAGTATATTGAGCCTTACTGATAATGACTCGGGCTCCAGTCCTATCCGTGTCGCGAATCGTACAGACATGAATGAATGCGATGCACCAGAATCAAATAATACTGATGCTGGAAAGGAGTTGACGAGAATAGTACCTGCCACTACCTCTCCTGGTGCCAATTCTTCTTCTACGGTCATCGCCATCGCCTGACCATGTCCTCTGGGTGCGGGTCCCCTCTGCTGGAAACCTCTCTGTCTATTCTGAACCTGGGCTTGGGCTTGTGCATACTGCTGGAGATTCTGCTGCTGAAATACTTGAGTCTGAGGCGTCAAGGGCCTCGACAACGGGTACTGCTGCTGCTGCTGGACTGGTGCTGGTCCTCTCACCGAAGGACAAGAAAAGTTGGACGATGATGAACTACCCCTATTCGGGCAGTTCCCAACCCTGTGGTCCGGTGCTCCATAAGCCAGGCATAATCTCTGCGCCCTGCAACACTCTGCCACCGCATGTCCTGGCTTTCCGCAATATGAACATCCCATTGCGGAAGTCTGCTTCTGCTTCTGCTTCTGTTGCTGGGAAAATGCTGGGGTCGAATGCTGAATCGACGTCACTGAGGCCGCCCGCCTCGGAACTTCAATGGTCGAAGCCCTAGCTGCCGGGGCTGGTACTGAAGACTGATTCATTTGGCCGTAAGATCTCTTCCGACCTCCGGTCTGGTCCACGATCCTCTGGGAGGTATACTCATGCCTCCTAGCTTCTCTCAACACTTCATCGAAAGTCTGATGCTCGAACTGCTCCACTGCCAATAAATCTCTAGGTGAAGTCCCTGCTGGAATCGCTGAGCTCTGTCAAACTCGGTCGTCACCAAGGTGGAAGCAAACCGACTAAGTCTCGAAAACTCGATCGCATATCCGTCGACCGTCCGGCCCATCTGCTTCAGATTGGTGAACCTCGTCTGTAGATCGTACCGAGCTACAGCATCGAAATACTTGGTCTGGAATCTCTCTCGAAATACTGCCCAGGCAATAGGTGCCACTAATCCAACGGCCTGCGCTGCCCACCAGCTGTGGGCTAAATACAATAACTGTAGGTACACCACGGCCACCTTCTCATTCTCGGGCATCTTCGCTGCTTCTAGAATAACCTTAGTATCCTGAAGCCATGCATCAGCAGTAATAGCATCTTCGCTGCCATCGAAGAAGGGAGGGTTCAAGTGCTTGAAGCTATTGGCCGCGCTGTTACCTGGATGACCACCTCTGTTTAGAGCATCTTGTACTGACTGGTGCAAGGCATTTCCTCGACAATCTTGAGAAGCTAGTAATGTCCTGATGAGTCCCACCAAGGTGCCATCATCGGGCTCTGCAGGCTGGACTGGCTGGACTGGTAGCTCTTGAACCCAGTAGGCATGACTCTGGAGGCTACTCCTGAATGCTGGGCTTGATCTCCTGGTTGCTGCTAGTCCAAGGGAGGTGCTCCGCCTTGTCGATCGGTAGGACCAGGAACAATATCGCTGAAGAAGACGACATAGGGAATAATAAGGAAGGACCAGGATAGATCAACAACACAAGCATGTGATCAGGTCAAGGTTTCAGGGATTTAGAAGATACGAGTAGAGATCAAGGGCGAGTGCTGATTGAGACATCTATTCGGTAAACCCTCTCATATATTAATTTACAAGACCTGCATGGGCCACCACTTAAACCATATAACGTCCCAGAACCAGAATACTGGATAGCGGAGGCATACATAGCCAGCTACGTATAATGAAATAGAATCCATCTCACCATACGGTCACGGCTGTCTAGATATATGAGGGTTTAACTACAAGCCATCAGTCTCTTAAGGTCATGAACAAGCCTAGTGTCTCAATCTCAAGCAAATAATAACAGTCATAAGATGTAATAGCATCAAATATACAATAGTAAGGTGTCCCGTACATTACATATTTGGATGATCATGAAGCTAGTCATTACAAAATATGAAAACTAGCAAGAGTTTCAGTCATACATGATCAGTCCTAGGATTTGCAAATCATGTTACAGCCCGTAGGCAGACAGTAGTAAGTGCAATCGAGCTAACACGTGCTCGTCGGCTAAACGCCTCAAAAGAATATTTTTTTACAATAGAGTGGAAGAGCCAAAATAAACCCATTTGTTGCCAGGATTCCTTCTAGTGGTCACCATCTGGCTGGAATGTCGGTAGATCCTCTGGAGCTGCTCTGGTATCTGGCCATACAAAACCAGCTGGGTCAGATCCCAGAAAGAGCAAGTGCCACAAAGGAGGCTTCACTTAAGAACTAAACCAGCAATTAGCACAAGAGTTTAAATAAATAGTAAGAACTGGGAATATGGGAAAAAAATCAGGATGATATACGACGAGATAACCATGGAACTATTCAGACAACCAGGTTACAACCCGTAAACCAAATAAGGACCGGGGTTGTAACCCTTCATCTGAACGAAACTTGGTTTCCCACCATTTATCGGCAAGATAAATATAAGAAATCAGGTCATGTAACAATCTTGTACAGGATCAAGACAAGACTAAACTGATTATACCTCATCCAACAATCACGGCCAAGCAATAAGTACGGCTTGATACTTTAACTAACTAGGATTATCACAGGCCTAGTTACTAGCAAGATGCAGTGAGATTATTCTACAGCCACAAGCCCTGCAGACCATCCAGGCTATCCAGACGCAATTAGGGGTTGAGTTCAGGTGGGTTCATCGTCTAAGAAATGCATGTACCCTTAAGTAGCTTGAAAGATGCACCACATGACTGTGTGCTAGAAATGTGCCCTACTCGACGGCAGGCTACAGATCCCAGGTGGGGCCCCAGATAACGGAATTGCCTGTAGCTGGGAAAATCTTGTCATGACTACTGGATTATTCTAGTTTTTAGCCTTAGTCAATTTCAGTAGGTACCCCTGACCGTGGTACTCAGGGGTCCCTATCCTTGACATGATGCAAGACAAGACTGGTTCATTTGTACAAGCACAATCGTCTACGGTGTCCAGGCCATTCATACTTGTCATGTCATATTAGCCGTCGTAACATCATATCAAGGTATATCATGTCCGGTTACTTGTCAAGAGTGAGCCACGGTGGCCACTATCATGTCATGTTACTTGTCAAGAGTGCACCACTACGGGTCACTGTCATATTTATGGTACATGTGCGAGATAACATAGTACAAGCATTCTATCAAGAGGCTCGAGTTGCACAGAGGGTCACAAGACATGAGCATAATAAAATAAATAAAATAGAAATGAGGCAAGGCTGGGGGAGGAGTCATGCGGCTCAGGGAAATGAGTTCATGTGGCTAGGGGTTACGGGCATATGCGGCACAGGGAATAAAACTCATGTGGCTGAGAAAGGGAGGGGCGCATGCGGCTCGGGAAGAACGGCTCATGCGGCTAAGACAAAGGATCTCATGCGGCTAAGAGAAAGTATCTCATGCGGCTCAGATTATCGAGTCCATGCGGCTCTGGAAATAGATCTTATGCGGAAGTGGGATTGAGTCTTATGCGGCTCGGGGAATGGAAGGGCCTTATGCGGCTAGGATCAGAAACTCATGCGGCTCAAGGACTGATTCTCATTCGGCTCGGGGAATGGAAGGGCCTTATGCGGCTGAGTCCAAATAAATACGCATGCGGCTGGATTAATCAGGGCGCATGCGGCTCAGAATCTGAGTCTTATACGGCAGGAAATGAAAGTTCATGCGGTCATGGTTAAATCAGAGTCACGCGGCTCAGAGTTCCATGCGGCTAAGAATGAAAATTCATACGGCTCAGGGAAAGTTTCATGCGGCCGGCTAAGGCCCTGCGGCCAGGAAAAAATTTGCCGCATGAATTGCCATGCGGTCAAGCACTATTCTTCTTCTCCAATTTTCCGAGAAGAAGAACCATGAAGGCCAAGTTTCCAAGCTCCATAAAGACTTCATTCGAGGTCAGAATCTGGACTTCCATAGGTCAAAACGGGGTAGAATAAAATTCTCTACAACATAGAATCATCAAAACTCAAAATAACAAGGTTAAATAGATCAAAACCCAAAAAATCCAAAAATGAAATAAACTTGGATCTACATGAATTTAGCTATGGAAATTTAAAATGCTAAGTACTAAAGTGTCTCAGATGTTGTAAGGAAGAGAATGGAACAACAAAAGTTGAGTTACTCCATGAAGCAAGATGCACTGCCTAGGCTCTCTCTCTCTCTCTCTCTCTCTCTCTGGTAGTGAAGAGAGTATGGTGAGGAAGAAGATGAGTAAATAAATAATGAGGAGAGAGAAAAGGGGATGGGTTAATAAATGGTGAGGGTGGTAGGTAGGGGTTTTTCTTTGGTTCATGATGAACTCAAAAGCAAACCAAGCCAAGCCGAACCAAACCAAGATAAACCAAGCAATGAAATACCCAAGTATACTATGCGAGGAAACATGCAATACGAGTCAAGATTACGTACGTATTCCAAAATATGCAATACGAACTATGGTCATTACATTTCCTCCCCCACTCCCAGCTCCGTCCTCCCGTCGTCGGTGGATCCCCCTTCCCCTTCTGCTGTGGTCCTCCCCCCGACTCTTCCAAGCTACCTCTTCTTTCTCCCGGCGTCGGCAGCCTCGACAGCCTCTCTACCCCTCGCGAGTTGGGCGCCTCCCTCATACCCCCTTCCTCCCCCGGCTCTCGGCGTCCCCGCAGCGACGTTCCTCCCGCCTCCCGCCGCCTGGGCCTGCCCCTGTCCGTGGTGCACCCTGCCTCCGACCTCCACGCCGTCTTTTCGGCCCCTTCGTATGGCCGACGCCCCCGTCTAGGCCCGCTAGACCTCCGGTTCCCCCCGTCTAACTCCGGTGAGATCCTGTCCGTGCCCTCCACTTCCGGCTGCCGGACTCCCTTAGCCTCCCCGCCACCTCTCTCCTTCCGGCTGCAGGACGCCTCCCTCACCGTGGTTCTAGCCCTCGTCGTGGTTTCATCAATCAGCCCCCACCCCTCTCGCGGTGGACCCACCCTCGCCGCGGTCCTTGCCCTCCGCCGTGGTGTTAGGTGGTCGCCGCCGCTTCTTCCCTCCCGCACCGCTCCTCCCTAGCATGCCTTAGCCGCAGCCGGTCCTCACTCCCCCCTCCCCCCCACCGGCGCCGTGGCCCCCCCGGGTGATTCCCCCCCTCTCTCCGCAGCCCCCTTCCCCTTCCAAGCGACGTGGCGCGCCCTAGCCGCAGCCTCTCGCGGTCGTGCCCCACCCCGTGGTCGTGCCCCTCCGAGTACCCTCTCCGTGGCCCCTCCCCTACGGATCGCCGTGGCCCAGGCACAGCGCCCCCTACCGGCTCCTCGGTTTCTCCCCCCCTCTGGCGTACGTTCGGGTCCCCGAGGCCCTCGGTTGGCGGACCCCCCGGGGCCCGCCCCCCCCCCCTCGGGACGTGTGCGCTTTTGGCGCTTTTTTCTTCTCTTTTGGTTTTCCGTTTGAATTTTGAACGCAGGGTGGCCGCTTGTGGGCCCTGCCACTTGTCCTTTAGTTTCAATACCTGTTTCCTAATATATATATATATATATATATATATAATATATATATTAAGCAATGGTAATTGTGGCAAACTCGTCCCAATTGGTCGAAGTTCGGGCCCAGTGGGGACGAGTTTGCCACAATTACCATTGCTTATATATATATATATATATATATATATATATATATATATATATTATATTATATTATATATATATATATATATATATATATATATAATATATATCAGTCTAAATAATTTTATAACTTATCTAATACTTTCTAGTAACAGTCACATACCCTGTAACTTATGTGGTTAAGATTTTTGACATTCTTGATCACTGGATTGGCTCAATTCCGTGGGCATCATTATTATAACAAATTCTAATTTAATATTTTTTTCAACATTTTTTTTACTTACATACAATGCACATGCATGTCACTAGTATAATTAAGGCCTTGTTTAGTTCATGGAATCATGGGGTTGGAAAAAGATAGTCATTACTTTTCTATATTTGGGTGACAAAGGATTCGAGAAAGCTTTTTGGCACGCGCCGTGCACATCGGGGTGCACGCGCACCGCCTGAGATGTCGCGGCCGACTTCGAGAATCTGTCTCCGAGAACGCGACCAAGTTCCGCCCCCCTCCTGCTCCGGCGCGCCTCCTCCTTCGTCGGAGCAGACGACCTCCGACCTCCCTCCTACTGCTCCGGCGTGTCCTCCGGCAGTGCCGTCTTCTCCTCCTCCGGCGACATCCCCCCTACCGCTCTACCCTCCTCCTCCGATGACTTACCCTCCTTCGACAACATTTTCGACTGCACGCGTGCATCGGCTGTGCGCGCGCGCGTGCCAAATAGCAACGTTGCAAAGGAATTGTTTACGATGGAAAGAAAATTGGAGAAAAAATGAACCCTCCATCCAATCAAGGATTCACCTTTTTGCCTTTAAGGATTCATTTATTTTGTAATTTTCTTGACATTTTCAAACAACGAAAAAAATCGATAAAAACTATAATTTTTCAAAGGAAATAATATATATATTTTTTGTTGGCGAACCAAAGGAGGCATAAGTGCCATTTAGTGACCAACCCTAAGTTTTACATGGTATAGGAGCAATATTGTAATTTGCTAACGAAACGAACTAACGAATTTATGCCTCTTTGTAGGCCTGTTAAGTGTTAACAACCTTTTATTGGGATATTATATACAATACCCAGACCGTACGACCGAAGCATGAACGTGTCGGGTTTTTATTGGTTGGAGTCGGTTCCTCAAGCTAATGGGGAGTTCGATTTTTGTGGGACCCACTTTTTTTGCCAATGGAAGGGGTGACATGTGGCAGCGAAGTTTCAGCCGCGGCAGACTGACTAGAATTTTCCTATTATATATAGCCAAATTTTTATAAGGTCTAATCGGTACAGTTTTCTAGTTGTAGATAGAGATCATATGACTTGAAAAGAGATTGGGTACTCTTGTTTTGACTGTAATTATGGGTTTTTTTTTTCACTATTGTGTGTTTTTTTTCTTGTATCGCAAGTCTGGAGGAAGGCTTGTAGCATTTCTAGTTTGTTTCTCGCTCTCCCACTGGAACTAATTTGGAGTGGATTTTCTGAAGTTCACTGCTGATCTATGTGCTTGGTTACAATGTTCGTTGTGTGATGTATTGTTATGTGTATTAGTCGACCACTATCAAAATTAAGTTATATTATGTTGTGTTGTTCTCTATCGACCACTATACAGATTAAATTATAAATTAAGCCTGATTTTATCCATAATTAATTAGCTAATTCCTCAATTCTTGAATGAGATAGATATTTTAGCAAATGTCCACCATCCATAATATAAAAACTAGCATATGCATCGACTATATTAAAAAATAAAAAATACTCTCATTCATGTACGGAACAGTTAAAAAACTAAAACAAATTTATACTATTTTAACTAAATTTTGATTTTTTGTCTAAAATAAAAATATATTTTAGTTTTTTAAAATAATACAAATATATACTAACTTTTATATTTTGACTAAAAATATTTGCTAAATTATTCCTTTTTGAATTTATTGAACTTTTGGTACTCTAGAATTATCCACCTTAACATTCTTGTCATTCAATGCTATAAGAGTGCTCGAGTGTGATCAAGAGTTAACAAGATTTATACTTCAAGACAATGGCGTTGCTATTAAGAGCAAAGGACCACAACATATTTAAGGCCAAAGCTTTGATTTGAGAGAATTATATTGCACTAAAATACATGTGCTCATGGGTTAATCAGATCAATTACTTCAATAATTAGTCAGTGAACTTGCTATAAGGCCTCGTTTGGTTCACGGAATCTCCGGTTGGAAAAGAAAAATGATTATTTTGCTATATTTGGATGTCCAAAGAATTGAGGAGGAAAGAAAAGTGATTTCCAATGGAAGAAAAATTAAGGAAGAAAGTGATTCCATCCATAAAAGTAAGAAATCACTTTTCCACATTGAAGTATTCACTTTCTTTTCCAAATTCCTTCGCATTTTTAAACATCGGAAAGAAAAATCAATGAGAATTAAAATTTTTCCAAAGGTAAGGAAATGACAAGGAATTGATTTCCTTTCCCTTCCATTCCGCGAACCAAACGAGGCCTAAGAGGAAAAGGACCCCCAACATATTTTAAGGCCTAAGCTTTTGATTTGAGAGAATTATTGGTGGAATAATATTACGGGAACACTTTTATTGATACATTTTATAGTCACACTGATATGACAATGCATTATTTAGATATCAACTATTATTTTGCTTTTAAGACTTTTTGTTTATATCCAATAATATATCACATTATTGTGACTATGAAGTATGTCAATAAAGTGTTTTCATAGCATTGCTCGGGAATTATATTGCATTAAAATACATGTGCTAATGGGTTAATGAGATAAGAACTTCAATAATTAGTCAGTGAACTTGCTATAAGAGGTCAAGGACCACAACATATTTTAAGGCCTAAGCTTTGATTTTAGAGTATTATATTGCATTAAAATACATGTGAGCATGGGTTAATGAGATTAATACTAATAATTAGTCAATGAAATTCCTATAAGAGTAAAACACCGCAACATATTCTAGCACAATAATTATATAAGGTAATACACCTCAAAAATACTTTTAAACAGGTTAAATCTACAAGTCATAGGTTGCCATATTTTTCTAGAATTTAATATTAACTAAAACGATTTATTTTATTTATTAAAAGAAATATTGCATTATATGAGGCAGGCCTCACCTTCGCTCGTTTTAATAGTTAGAGGTCTCCAAAGACCAAGTTGCTATTTCTCGTGGGTTAATTAGGTCAAAGTAGGAAAGGTGTTTAGTTTTCACAATTTTTGGACTACTACAAGTATTTATAGAACTATTTGTGTAGTGTCCCGTCCCGCTCAGTCAATCGGAGGAATCGAAACGCCGACGGCGTTCGGACTTAGCCTTGCAACGGCTTGCTCGGAGACCTCGCTCGGTCGAGGCGACCCCTCGCTCAGGTGAGATAGTTTCGGTGAACTCGCCTCATCTTAGCCGTCACATAATAAACCGTATGTTTTCAACTTGCACAAGTAGGCTTGATAGTAAAAGAGACGAATCCACATAACTAAGGGAATAATCCCGACGGGTCGAATTGAGTTAGAATATGGAAAGGTCCAACGGTCGGCTTAGAGTTGGTGCACGGCGTGCTTTGAAAATGACACTCGGTCCTTCGTCCCGTGGCTTGTGAGAAGGAAAAGTTGGTCTCGTCACAAACTAAGAGTTAGCCTAAGTCATAGGCGTCGCCCGTAGTAACGTTTCATAAAGCATACACCATTCCATCGTCCAAGGTTTGACGCAGTCCTTGCTCGTCAAGTTGTTGCACGATTAGGTTAGGCGGAGTTATGTTAGGCTATCGAAGTCTTCTTTAAGCACCGTCACATGTTTTCTGCGGTTGTCGAAATTACTTGATTTTACGACCTTAAGGCCCGTCGTATAGAGTGTCTTGGACAATAGTCTCATTCAGAACACTGATTGTCGTGAGACAGGATGTCACGGACTTAGTGTTTGTTAGGCATGGGTCACAGTTGATTTATTTGGAGTTTGGAAAGAAGGGCTTTCGAATAGTCGTTCCTGAGTTGAATGAAATGATAGGGCAAGAAAGAAGAAGGATCGCGACCATGGTCGACGAGGCAGTCTCAGATCTGAGAAGTATTGAACTAGGCCCTGAAAGAGATGGTAATACTAGAGGTAGAATGACTGTAGCACCCACTTTTTGAAATAAGGGTATTTTAGTTATTTTAGTCATTTTGTGATTTTCTAGATACTTTTGGCTTGTGTTTGTTTTAGCAGTTGGTTTAACCTTAGATAATCCATATTAGAGACTAACCATGACATATGATGATCATTTAGCTAATTAGAAATGATATTAGGCTTTGGTCCAATTTAGAAAGCAAATTGACCCTTTTTAGGCTAGTTAATTGGCCTTTAAGCCTTTTGTTAGTGGGCTTAAACTCAAATAGAGAAGAGGGGCCCATGAACCAACCCTAACCCTAGAGAGACTAGCATGTCCGGCCAAAACAGAAAACCCCCTCCCTATATAAACACTTGCATTAGTTTTGACACCCCTTTTACAAAACCCTAGTTTCCAGCTCTCCAAAACCCTAACTTTCTCATCCGACCTCCGTTCCACCTCAAATAAAGTGCGTTGTGATTGTGGGAAGGAGAAGAACTTGCTGGAGCATTGCTAGCAAGGAGTTGGAGGCATTTGCTCAGTGGAAACTGGTCGTCTCATTGTTCGAGGAGTCAGTTTTATTGATATTTCAACTCTCAATAGGTAAACACCTAAACACTATAGTTTTTCTTAATTTTTCTTCATAGTAGCATGCATCTAGGTACCCTCGACCACCCATGAAATTTGGTGGGATTTCGACTCCGTTTGATAGAGGTATCGAGCCGTGTCGGTCCCTTACGGCACGTGTTCGACGAATTGCCACTTAGAATTCAATATTGTTGTTTAGGTAAACTAATTACATGATCCTGTAGGCCTTTAGATGTAGATTGCATATAATATTTTATGTTGGGTTTCTGTGTCGTCTCGTGTCCTAAAATTGGGTTGGACATGCAGTACGAGACTGCGTCTCGATGCCCTGCTGCTGCTGTGTCCGTTCTTGCTGGACACAACGACTCGATACATGATTTTTGGGTTATGGGTAGGGGTAATGTCTGTCGTGATGCCCAACAAGTTTGGTTAAGTTTTGTGGAGAGTCGAAAGAGAAATCGACACGGTAGAGTTTTGTACTGTCGCGCGCGCGCGCCCAGTTTTGGCGTCGGATACGCGTGTCGTGCGACTTGGACACGCATCGTGTGTCCAGT
The DNA here is from genome assembly GCA_029216955.1 of Iris pallida. Lineage (NCBI taxonomy): Eukaryota > Viridiplantae > Streptophyta > Magnoliopsida > Asparagales > Iridaceae > Iris > Iris pallida. Next base: position 10,398,024 of record JANAVB010021399.1, read on the forward strand.
GCATACATGTGGGCTAGTAGCCCTATATGTGGGCTACATGTAAGAGCGACCACGTGTCGTAGTTTGGTCTGTGTCGAGCCCTAGGTCGCGTGACACGCGTGCATGAGGACTGGGTTCCAGTTCTGATACTCGCGTATCTTAGACACTTCGTGTCCTGTTCCTTGGACACAACTGTACCCGATTGCATGTTCATATACACGAGATACTTTACCAACCATTAGTTTCAAATATCATTAGATTTCGAATGGTTTTAGGTCATGTTAGGTATTGTGTTGAGTATCGGGTTTTTGAGTTCCAGTTTCTTTCCTGTTTAGTATTTTGATCTGTTCCCATCATATTTTTCGATGTGATTTTCTGTAAACCAAACCAGTAGATCCCATATTATCACATCTAGGAGATACCCACTAGTTTGCATAGTAGAGAGGGTTGTGTTCGAGTTTGGATTAGACATAGGGTTATTCGAGTAGTATCAGAAATCAGGAATTCTAGTTCCTGGGTTTCGTATTTTTCTTCTTGGATTGATTAGATGCCTAGTTCAGTTTAATTATTAGTTGAGAATTGTTAATGCCAAGTTCAGTTTAATGGTTAGTTAAGGATTGGTTGTGTAGTTAAAGTAGAACCTGGATTAAGAGGTATAGATGTATGTGTGCTGTGTATTGATATGGGGGTGTTTTGCTATGATAGGTTTGGGGCAGTAGGCAACTGCTGTAGCAGTTGTACTCAGGCACAACTACAGCAGCAATAGCATGCTGTATTGCAGCAGTTGCTGCAATAATAGGCAGCTGCAATAGCAAGGCTTTGGCCTAGTGCATATATTGAGTGCTAATGCTTGAGAATGTGTGGTTAATTGGAGTTAAGGGATATTGAAGGTTTTGAGATTGCGATAGGTAATACTTACTTTAGGCAATTAAGTTATGTAAGGTAAGGCAATAGTATATATATATATATATATATATATTATATATATATATATATATATATATATATATAGGGATATGATTAGGTTCACGACTTGGAACCTAGGATAACCTCAACCTTAACCCCAAAAGCAACATTACATCTAGTATTGACCCAAAACTTGACAAATAGGTTAGTGATCTAGGATTGACCTAAAATTTGACCTATAGGCTAGTTGACCTAACTTTGACCTAGTTTGACTAGTCTAGTTGACCAAAGTTGACCCAAGGTTGACTTTGACTTAGATTGACCCAAATCATGTAGAATTTGTATTGAAGGTTTTCCTTATGATATTTAGATTGTATTATGACATGTGGTTGTTTTAAATAGGATCTTGTTACTCCAGTCTAGTCACTTTTCATCATCAGCAGTTCGGATTGCCAGGCGAGTATATTTCTGATCTTTTCATACTTCTTTGGATATGTTCTCTTGTTATAGACTAGTATACTTGATGCTGACATGATGTTCACACGGATTTGTACCCTCTGGATCTTTTCATGCGATGTTATCCTCTCGGATACATCGAGTATGTCATGTTCATGTACTTTATCATGGTCATCATGTACTCCATGTATTCATATTTATCCATGTGCACTCATATGTTATTCATGTACACTCATGACCATATGAGTTCCATGTATACAGTAGTTATCCATGTGCAATAACATAACATGCTTTGATCCTTGTGTATTGGTTGGGGGCAGGGGGAGTGTAGTTGGTTATGTGATCATTATCCCCAGTAGGTATCCATGTGCATTCCATAGCTGTATCCATGTGCAACCCAAGCTGTTTACATAACCAATTCATGCTCTGATTCACGTAGAAGGTTACATTCTTTATTTATCATATTATATCTTAGCTTATATCTTCTCTCTTGTTGATTTCTCTTTACAGCGATTCATGTATAGTTTTCTATAGCTTGCTTTATATGTCTATTCCTTATATGAACTATTGTGAGAGATATGTGCTCGTTCCGTCCTGACTGGGCATGTTAAAAATTTTACAGGTGATGATGAGGAGTACTGTCCTACTTATTATGGCATTGGCTTAGATGACACTGGCGATGTGGACCCACAGGAGGATCCCACGGTCGCTGAGGACATGCCCATAGTCTAGCGGAGACTTAGTACTTTATTTTATTTTCTGTTCGAGACTTTATGAGTTGTACTTGAGATTTATTCTGGTGGTTTACACCTAGACTTTTATTGTGACTCTCTTGGGATTCTTCTTCTATTCCATCTTAGTATTGTGATTGAGTTACGTATTATTTTACTCTCTATTCATAGCTTATTTAGACTGTGTTAGATATGGTGACTCAGGACATCGTTCTACCACGCCGATACTGCGACGTAGGCTGGGCGTTCGTTACTTCTCGTGCCCTTACACTGGGTGCGGGTCGTGGCACATTTTTAGTGGTGACCCTGCAGGTCGACAATCACAACTAGTGTAATTTCGTAGTGGTACTCGAATTAGAGTATCATTACAACCTGCAGTAGGATATAGATATAAGTTAAGGTACTCAATCACATTAGGAAAACTATTATCAAATTCTTGCTGTTAATTGTCCCCTTTTGAAAATAACTGTCCTCCTTTGATGATTTTGCTTCTTTTTCAGTAATTGATTCCTTGTTTGATCTATCTTCAAGATAGTTAAGGAGACACGATTTCATCTCTCCGGTCCATGCAGGACCAGATTCACATTAGTACGATGTCGTGATAGTACGACAACTTAGTTGTACTACTACGAGCCTGCTCTAGAGTATAGGAAGTAAGGTGTTAGAATGAGAGGATACTCAATCACTATTAGAATTTCCTGAGAGATTCCTGGGACGACCCTTGAGAATCTCATTTTGAGCTTCGATTTAGATTCCCTTTCCCTTACTTTAGTCCACCTTCCTCCCTTGATTCTTGTATCTTGTTTGAACTCTTTTCACCGATACCCTTACTTTTTTGTGCTTAATAATGGTTAGGAAGATGGCTACACTGCTATATACTCATTGGTCAAACACATGGCTAGAAGGATTACATTAAGGAATTGGAATACATGGAGACTTTGATTAAGTTATAAGGGCATTTTTCTAAATGGATTTAATGATTAGTAGTTTGTAAGTTGGGATATTACCAAGGAAATTTCTCTTGAAGATTCTAAGTAGTAATCACCAGAGGATTATAAAATTATATTTTGATACTGGAGGAAAATAGTTAGAATCTATATAAATCGATTTCAGGAATTGATGTGATTCAAGAATTATTGGATTATGATTATACATCCTTGAACGTATATAGATTGGTTTGAATGATAAAAAAAAAGGGGTGGCAGTATGAACTATTAAATTGAGTCGTACAAGTTTCCATGTATATATTTATTGAATTTAAGTGGAGGCAATGATATTAAAATTTAGTTTAAAAGATTGGAAGATATAAAAACGATTGTTTTGAAAGAGAAGAAAAAACAATCTCAAATTTGGAATCATGTCAATTGATTGAAGATTTAAAAATCTATTTAGATTTTTAAGAAGTAGTGATTATGTTTTAATGACTTAGAAAGAGAAATTACGGTTGATAAGTGCGTTAAAATACTGAGCTATAAATGCTAGATTGCCGTGATAAGCTAAGTGTCTATTTGAGGATTATTTGAGACAAATTGGGAGTTTTTAAAGTTATGAAGTGATATAGAATTTTATAGATTCATGATTCATTAACTCTGGAGTTTCAAGTTGGATTGAAATGTTAAATTTTGGAAAGGTTAGTAGTAATGTGATAAAAGTTATTATGATATTTATGAAAAGAATTTAAATGTTAGTCGTGATTAGATTGGAAGGCTTAGAGTGAATACAAATTGAGGTAGTTATTTTGAAATTTCTTTTTAAAGGAATGTAATGGTAGGCCACCAAGGTAACCTTAATGAGATAGAAGTGTTCCACACTAATTGCCATATCACTCATGACTATGATAGTAGTATATACTCCAGTGTTGTTAGTCGTCTGCCAAACTATGTGACTATCTCTCAATCTTGACTTACTCAACCTTTCCTCAAACCTAGATCATTTATTGTGACCTTCTAATCGTTTGTATTTGATCGTTCCTTAACAGTATTCGCCTTTAGAACTGTGTCCCTAAATTATTTCACTAGATTCTTAATTAAATTTATTTCATGCTCCAACTTGATTTCCTTTATTCTTGTATTAGTTGTCACTTCTTGAACCCTTACCATGATACTAAATTACTTTCTGACTTAAATTCGAGATCCAACCATGACTCAATTCTTTCGACCCGACATGTGATGGTGTTCTTCTTGTTTCCTTAAATGCTTAACCTTGTACCTTATCTTGATTGCTTGAACCGTTTAGTTAAGGATCTTGGACTATTTTTTTTCTTTCTTCGTCATCATTACCTCCCTTACTTATATTTTGATTACCTTATGTTGCTAATTTAGCCTTAGTTTTGCAAGCTTACCTCTTTATCGAGCTTGATCATGACATATTTTATTGGGTCGACCCACTAACATATTGTCTAATCAGAACCGGTGTATGATGGTCTGATCAACCTAGTGCACTTTGGTTCGCTTTCATATATTACTCTACATGGATGAGACTCTAGGGCATATGTCTCATCCACGACAGCTTTGGCAATTCTTCTTGAATTATTTTCGTCGTCTATGAACCACGTATTGTACTCAATAGCATCGTCTTTGAACTCTTTTGCTTTTGTCTTTCACATATTTCAGAAAGACAATGCACTGTACTTAATAGGTCAACCCAGGGTATCACGTTTAGCTTCCTTAACAAAGGAGGAAATTGACTTATTTCTATATCCTTACAGTATCCTTTAGGATTTCAATAGTGTTGAATTCTAAACCCTTGATCGCGACCAGTTGACTTGGTCATTCCCTTATCATCCAATGTCTGGAACCTTATTCAATTGAATTAATTCAATTGTGACATGGATTTCAAGTCTTGGATACTCGTGCCTAGACTTCAATGACCTCGTTCTCCATCTTGCCCAAACCTCGATTCATCCTGGATTTGATCAACTTAGATCATATCGAGACTAAAATTTCTTATATATATATATATATATATATATATATATATATATATATATATATATATATATATATAGTGTGTGTGTGCTTGAATTTCATTGCTATTGACAAGTCGTGCTTTAAACTTTCGATTTTGATCATCTTTAGAATATTAACGCTTTATGGTTAATTTCAGTTGTTTTTTTTATCACCAGTATTTGTATAGGATAGACTGCCTTACAGCCAGATGATTTATTATTTCCTTATCCTTTCCGGAATGGCACCCATGACCAAAGTTTGTCCCCAGTGCACAGCTACAATTCCGGATGAGACCGAGATTGTACTTTCCCCTTCTATTGCTCAGGAGGTGTTAGTAGCCTCACCGGAGAATTTCCCTCCATCTCCAATCCTTCAGGAGAGGACTGCAATTCAGCCGGAGACTGAGGGCCTTCCTTTGCCTCCTAGAGTGGTACCCCATGCCATTCCTGATGGAGCTCATATTTATACACTCTTTAAGGATGTGCAGGAGGTACAGAGACTTCAGGCCGAGCTTATGAGAGAGCAGAGTCTCAGTTTTCAACTGTTGTGGGATTACATGCATCGAGGGAGGAGCCTAGTCCCAAGAGAGCGAGGAGAAGTTTATACCCAGAGCCTCAGGTGTACCCAGGCTTTCAGCCTAGACCAGCCTATCCAGTTCAGATTCCTGTCCAGCAGAGACCAGTTGAGGGGTGCCTACCTGTACTTTCTGTAAGAAGCTTGGACACGTATGGAAGAACTGTAGGAAGAGACTAGGATTGTGCCTATTTTGTGGGTCAGCTGCACACAAGATACGAGACTGTCCTACTACACTTGCCCCTAGTCGAAGCTACCTCCAGGAGAGAGTTCCAGCTACCAGACCTAGTAAGGTGAGTTCTTGACCCATACCATATCCTATCTTGATGATTATTGTACCCTACTATAGTGTTTATATGCTTGATATCTTATGACTACTCTTGATCTAGTATGACTATAGTGGCTAGATGAGACCCCAGACTGATTACCTGCCATAATCATGTATGATATCTTTCCAACTACATGATTTAGATAAGTTTTCTTAAGACCATGATTATTGGGGATTTTGACCTAGAAGGAGTAGGATCATCTTAATTTCGAGGACAAAATTATTTTAAGGAGGGTAGACTTGTAGCACCCACTTTTTGAAATAAGGGTATTTTAGTCATTTTAGTCATTTTGTGATTTTCTAGATACTTTTGGCTTGTGTTTGTTTTAGCAGTTGGTTTAACCTTAGATAATCAATATTAGAGACTAACCATGACATATGATGATCATTTAGATAATTAGAAATTATATTAGGATTTGGTCCAATTTAGAAAACAAATTGACCCTTTTTAGGCTAGTTAATTAATTGGCCTTTTAAGCCTTTTGTTAGTGGGCTTAAACTCAACTTAGATAGAGAAGAGGGGCCCATGAACCAACCCTAACCCTAGAAGGACTAGCATGGCCGGCCAAAACAGGAAACCCCCTTCCCTATATAAACACTTGCATTAGTTTTGACACCCCTTTTACAAAACCCTAGTTTCCAGCTCTCCAAAACCCTAACTTTTTCATCCGACCTCCGTTCCACCTCAAACGAAGTGCGTTGTGATCGTGGAAGAGGAGAACTTGCTGGAGCATTGCTAGCAAGGAGTTGGAGGTGTTTGCTCAGTGGAAACTGGTCGTCTTATTGTTCGAGGAGTCAGTTTCATTGATATTTCAACTCTTAATAGGTAAACACCTAAACACTATAGTTTTTCCTATTTTTCTTTATAGTAGCATGCATAGAGGTACCCTCGACCCACCCATGTAATTTGGTGGGATTTCGACTCCGTTTGATAGAGGTATCGAGCCGTGTCGGTCCCTTACGGCACGTGTTCGACGAATTACCACTTAGAATTCAATATTGTTATTTAGGTAAACTAATTACATGATCATGTAGGCCTTTAGATGTAGATTGCATATATATATTTTATGTTGGGTTTTTGTGTCATCTCGTGTCCTAAAATTGGGTTGGACACGTAGCACGAGACTGCGTCTCGATGCCCTGCTGCTGCTGTGTCCGTTCTCGCTGGACACAGCGACTCGACACATGCTTTTTGGGTTATGGGTTGGGGCAATGTCTGTCATGATGCCCAACAAGTTTGGTTAAGTTTTGTGGAGAGTCGAGAGAGAAATCGACACTGGCACGGGTTTTGCACTGACGCACGTGCGCCCAGTTTTGGCGTCGGATATGCGTGTCGTGCGACTTGGACACGCGTCGTGTGGCCAGTGCAGACACGTGGGCTAGTAGCCCTACATGTGGGCTACATGTAAGAGCACCACGTGTCGTAGTTTGGTCTGTGTCGAGCCCTAGGTCGCGTGACACGCGTGCACGAGGACTGGGTTCCAGTTCTGATACTCGCGTATCTTAGACACTTCGTGTCCTGTTCCTTGGACACAATTGCACCCGATTGCATGTTCATATACACGAGACACTTTACCAACCATTAGTTTCAAATATCATTATATTTCGAATGGTTTTAGGTCATGTTAGGTATTGTGTTGAGTATCGGGTTTTTGAGTTCCAGTTTCTTTCTGTTTCAGTATTTTGATCTGTTCCCATCATATTTTTCGATGTGATTTTCTGTAAACCAAACCAGTAGATCCCATATTATAACATCTAGGAGATACCCACTAGTTTGCATAGTAGAGAGGATTGTGTTCGAGTTTGGATAGGGTTATTCGAGTAGTATCAGAAATCAGGAATTCTAGTTCCTGGGTTTCGTATTTTCCTTCTTGGATTGATTAGATGCCTAGTTCAGTTTAATTATTAGTTGAGAATTGTTATGCCAAGTTCAGTTTAATGGTTAGTTAAGGATTGGTTGTGTAGTTAAAGTAGAACCTGGATTAAGAGGTATAGATGTATGTGTGTTGTGTATTGATATGGGGGTGTTTTGCTATGATAGGTTTGGGGCAGTAGGCAACTGCAGTAGCAGTTGTACTCAGGCACAACTACAGCAGCAATAGCATACTGTATTGCAGCAGTTGCTGCAATAATAGGCAGCTGCAATAGCAAGGCTTTGGCCTAGTGCATGTATTGAGTGCTAATGCTTGAGAGTGTGTGGTTAATTGGAGTTAAGGGATATTGAAGGTTTTGAGATTGAGATAGGTAATACTTACTTTAGGTAATTAAGTTATGTAAGGTAAGGCAATAGTATATATATATATATATATATAGGGATATGATTAGGTTCATGACATGGAACCTAGTATAACCTCAACCTTAACCCCAAAAGCAATATTACATCTAGTATTGACCCAAAACTTGACAAATAGGTTAGTGATCTAGGATTGACCTAAAATTTGACCTATAGGCTAGTTGACCTAACTTTGACCTAGTTTGACAAGTCTGGTTGACCAAAGTTGACCCAAGGTTGACTTTGACTTAGATTGACCTAAATCATGTAGAATTTGCATTGAAGGTTTTCCTTATGATATTTAGACTGTATTATGACATGTGGTTGTTTTAAATTGGATCTTGTTACTCCAGTCCAGTCACTTTTCATCATCAGTAGTTCGGATTGCCAGGCGAGTACATTCTCTGATCTTTTTATACTTCTTTGGATATGTTCTCTTGTTATAGACTAGTATACTTGATGCTGACACGAAGTTCATACGGATTTGTACCCTCTGGATCTTTTCATGTGGTGTTATCCTCTCGGATACATCGAGTATGTTATGTTCATGTACTTTATCATGGTCATCATGTACTCCATGTATTCATATTTATCCATGTGCACTCATATGTTATTCATGTACACTCATGACATATGAGTTCCATGTATACAGTAGTTGTTATCCATGTGCAATAACATAACATGCATTGATCCTTGTGTATTGGTTGGGGGCAGGGGGAGTGTAGTTGGTTATGTGATCATTATCCCCAGTAGGTATCCATGTACATTCCATAGCTGTATCCATGTGCAACCCAAGCTGTTTACATAACCAATTCATGCTCTGATTCACGTAGAAGGTTACATTCTTTATTTATCATATTATACCTCAGCTTATATCTTCTCTCTTGTTGATTTCTCTTTACAGTAATTCATGTATAGTTTTCTGTAGCTTGCTTTATATGTCCATTCCTGATATGAACTGTTGTGAGAGATATGTGCTCGTTCTGTCCTGACTGGGCATGTTGAAAATTTTACAGGTGATGATGAGGAGTACTGTCCTACTTATTATGGTATTGGCTTAGATGACACTGGCGATGTGGACCCACAGGAGGATCCCACAGTCGTTGAGGACTTGCCCATAGTCTAGCTGAGACTTAGTACTTTATTTTGTATTTTCTGTTTGAGACTTTATGAGTTGTACTTGAGATTTATTCTGGTGGTTTATACCTAGACTTTTATTGTGACTCTCTTGGGATTCTTCTTCTATTCCATCTTAGTATTGTGATTGAGTTACGTATTATTTTACTCTCTATTTATAGCTTATTTAGATTGTGTTAGATATGGTGACTCAGGACAGAGTTCTACCGCCGACACTGCGGCATAGGCTGGGCGTTCGTTACTTCTCGTGCCCTTACACTGGGTGCGGGTCGTGACAATGACTGTGTGAGACGTCAGTTTGAGTCGAGTCTTGCATGTTTATGGACAACTTGTCGACAAGGTAGAGTTTCCTCGAACGGCGACCCAGGCGGCCAAAGGGACCGGTTCTTGAAAAACATGTATAGCTTGTTGCTGGATGACCGCACGGGTTAGACGGTGACTGTCAGCGGGGGCTCGCTACCTCACGCTGAAGGAGCGTCTGTATAACAAAAGCTAAAGTGTCCAGGATAGTGCTGGACGTTAGTGACCAGTTCATATAGATGAGTCGGCATGGCGGCAACCTGCATGTGTGCCTTTGGATTGAGTCGAGTTGAATGTGTGTGTATAGTTAGAACACAATGTTGGGCCTAAGATTTGGCTTCAACGTAGGTGACGTACTTCGGCACGAGATGTGGTGTCGAGTTTTAAGTTGTCGACATATAAGTTACATGAGTTGGATTTAAGTCGTTTCGAGTTTAAGTCAGGAAACGCCGCAAGGCAAATTCGGTTGGGTGACAATAAGTTCACAAGTCTTGAATGGGTCAGTTGGTGATTAAAGTAGCAAGGGCCGCGAGGCGACAATATGGTTAAGTCACGCTGAGTTTGCGAGGCACGGCACAATGGACTTGTAGCACGGTCATGTAGAAATTGGTTACTATCGTGTAGTCGCATCTCTGATTATGTGCCAAAAGGTAAGCACGACATGATAGGTTAACGTTGTTGGTACGAGAAGGGTTTAGAGGCAAAGTATGTGTTGGCGTTGTTGTTGCAAGCACGGGATGGTCTAGAGAGACAAAATAGGCCAAGACGTATGTCCTAAAACTGATCCTATGGCAAGAGTAGAAAGAAAATCATAAAGGGATTATGTTGCACAAAGTAAATTAATGTGTTAGTTTTGTATGGGTGGGCGAGGAGCTCATTCCACCAGTATAGTTGAGTACTGACACCCACACAGTCTTTATGTACAGGAACATGTAGAAGCTTGTGGCGTGGAGCTCGCTTGGATGCGTCGAGGCACAGAGTTCCTTGGCGATTCGAGGCGTGCGATCACGTGGAGTCAGGACTTATACGAGACGTAATATATGGACATCGCCTCTCCGAAGCATCAACTGGTTCAAGACTTGTATTGAAAGATGAAAGAGAGCTGAGTGACTTGTAATGTGAGAAGAGTGAGCTTGAGTGACTTGTAATCTTGGCCTTGCGCCCCATTGTAATCCTTGTTTCAATATCAATAAAATGCATCTTTTGAATGACTTGTGTTTTGTTCTAAATTTTTGCTGGCATATTCAATGTCTCTGCTTGGGACTTCTGTACGACGACCCCGTCGCAGCCGCTGTAATCGGCCGTTATGGAAACCGCCTTGCACGAGCGCAATCTAGGCTCGTGCTGCATCATGCCTTAGCGAGGACGATCGCTCCTATGAGATCAGGGCGTGACATAATGGTATCAGAACACAGCTTTACGTCCTTGGACTATCGATTGAATTCTTTAACTCTGTTGCTTCCGCAAGTTGATATCGTTGGCACGCTCTCTCTCAAATGTCCCACGTGATGTCCATACAATAAGTCTATGTAATTTGTAAGACGTAGGAAAACAGTTTTTGACAAGAAATAAAAGATGTCTCACGTGAAGCACGGTTGGCTAAGTCGGGCTGGGCATATACACCAAAGTTGTGCCAACCTTAGAAGAGTCGAGTGCGAGATTTGGTCCGTCTCGGATGACAATGAGTTAGAATCGATTTAGTAAGTGGGATGACTATCGATAGGGGTACTATCGAGCGACGATAACGTCGGTGCGATATAGATGTGCGTGCTTGAAATTTAAGGAATCGTTCAGAGGAAAATTTGAGGAAATAGATTGTGAATCGAATGATAAGTTGAGGATTTGTTGAATGACTTCATCCCTGAGTGGTGTATGCGATAGCCTCAGGGATGTCGATCGATAGATTAAGAATACAGGGTGTCAATGAGTCTATCAGCAAGCGTCGCGTGTATGAAAAGCCGTAGATTGAGTATCGTTGAATAAGTTATAGTATTGAGATTTCACGAGTTGATTCCAACAACCTATAAATTGACGCGCACGGTACGTGCATGGGATTGAGGATTGTGCGAGTATGAAACGCAAAAATGATTGAGTATGTGAAATTGAATCAAAGAAAAGTTAAGGTGTGCGAATGGATGACTCGATCGAGGAGATCGATAAGAATCGTATACGAAAAGTTAGCACGATCGGATGATTGCGTGCATGAAAATGATTCAAATATTTAAGAATAACTTTAAGGAATCGGGATGGATGTTGCTAGATGATTTGAGTTAGCAAAAAATTATATTATTAGAAAAATGTTGCTCGATGACTTAAGATAGACGGATAAACAATACGTGAATTTGGGTTTGAAGAAATTGATGTTGTGAATGATTCGAGGGAAAATGATCTAACTTGAATTTGAATGTCGAGGAGATTATCCAGTCGGACGATAGCATCATTCGTACGACTCAAAATTCGTTGCAAAGGAAGATCGTCAGGTTACGCATATCATCGATGGTAATGAGGCGTATCAAAGATCGATATACAATAACTCGGGGGCACTCTAATTCGAGGAATGCCGATCGTGCAAGTGTTATTGTTCTGACGGATGCTATACTTAGGATTTTGATTGAAATAAATATGAATGAAAATAGAACTGTCTTGATGGTTACACGGATAACCACAACTTTGACATTATTGTCTTGTGCGAGCGCAACTCTAGTCTCGTACATGCATCGTATCGAATTTGGGGCGATCGTTCCGCGTGAACGCTGGCATGGTGATTCATGTCGCAGAAATGATCGAACTCAGAAAATTAGGACGCGACAACTTTGATTGTCTCGACTTGTTGGTTTGATGCGAAGAAAAATTCGAGGATGTTTGGACTTGCGATTGATGATTGAGTAAACTTGAGGATTGAATAGATCCAATCTACGTATCGAGAATGAATTAGTCTAGACACAAAACAAGAGTTACGTCCCGATGAGGATGATTATCCTGCGAGAGCGTGCATGGTGATTCATGCCCACCATGGATAATCTGACTCACGTAAGATCGGGCATAACATATTGTTAAGCTAGACGACCTTATGATCGAATACGTGAATTGTGACAAACGACTTAGAAAATATGAAATGTGAATTATGGCTTAGCAACAAATTGTGTCGTAGTGTGCTTGACTTGGAAGGATTGATAGGCGGATTATGTCGAACGTGTTCGAAAAGATAGACTATACAAAATAGCTTGATGAACGAGTAATATTGACATGTCGAGGAATTGGTTGAAACGTGAGTTATCGTAGGATAGATTTGCTGAATGACTCAGACCCCGTACGACGAATGTTAGGATGTGTGTAGGAAATCGATGCTCGATGTTTAAAAATTGGAGTGATGCGAGCTTGGGTAGAAAATCTCGTACTATCAACTTGGTTTGACCTTAGGATGGGGTCAGTGTGGATATTGTTGTTTGGGAACTATGATTCCAATACTGACGGATGACTTTAGCCTAAAGACATAGCCTAGCGGTTAGGTAGACGTCCCGGTATGGAGTGATAGGAATTATGGAGGCACCACTCATAAGGCTCGGTTGACATGAACGTATATCAGGGACGCCCGAATATGTGCATGATCCGACTCGAGTGGTGATGGCGGATTCTCTATCACGAGGCTTGGCTGAAATGCATCTATTTTGGGGACGCCTTAAATATGTGCACGATCCAACTAAGTGATATGTTGAATTCAAGTGAGACTTGAGGAACGAAAGAGTGTCGAGGATTTTGAATCGTGAGTTATGAAGAAAAGATTTTGGGTAGCACGAGCGTGGCTCGGATTTGAGAAATGCATAGGAGAAATGTGCACGAGAGTCGTTGAACATTCGAGTGATAAGTCGATGAGTAAGTACTCAGTTAGTTTCGAGGACGAAACTTTTTCTGAGTTGTGTATGATTTAGTACCCTATCCCGCTTAGTCAATTGGAGTAATCGAAATGCCAACGGCGTTCGGACTTAGCCTTGCAACAGCTTGCTCGGAGACATCGCTCGGTCGAGCCGACCCCTCGCTCAGGTGGGGTAGTTTCGATGAACTCGCCTCATCTTAGCCTTCACATAATAAACTGTGTGTTTTCAACTTGCACAAGTAGGCTTGATAATAAAAGAGACGAATCCACATAGCTAAGGGAATAATCCCGACAGGTCGAATTGAGTTACAATATGGAAAGGTCCAACGGTCGGCTTAGAGTTGGTGCATGGCGTACTTTGAAAATGACACTCGGTCCTTCCTTCCGTGGCTTATGAGAAGGAAAAGTTGGTCTCGTCACAAACTAAGAGTTAGCCTAAGTCATAGGCGTCGCCCGCAGTAACGCTTCATAAAGCATGCACCATTCCATCGTCCAAGGCTTGACGCAGTCCTTGCTCGTCAAGTTGTTGCACGATTAGGTTAGGCGGAGTTATGTTAGGCTATCGAAGTCTTCTTTAAGCACCGTCACATATTTTCTGCGGTTGTCGAAATTACTTGGTTTTACGACCTTAAGGCCCATCGTATAGAGTGTCTTGGACAGTAGTCTCATTCAGAACACCGATTGTCGTGAGGCAGGATGTCACGAACTTAGTGTTTGTTAGGCACGGGTCACAGTTGATTCATTTGGAGTTTGGAAAGAAAGTCTTTCGAATAGTCGTTCCTGAGTTGAATGAAATGATAGGGCAAGAAAGAAGAAGGCTCGCGACCATGGTCGATGAGGCAGTCTCAGATGTGAGAAGTATTGAACTAGGACCTGAATGAGATGGTAACACTAGAGGTAGAATGACTGTGTGAGACGTCAGTTTGAGTCGAATCTTGCATGGTCATGGACAACTTATCGACAAGGTGGAGTTTCCTCGAACGTCGACCCAGGCGGCCAAAGGGACCGGTTCTTGAGAAACATGTATAGCTTGTTACTGGATGACCGTACGGGTTAGGTGGTGACTGTCATCGTGGGGCTCGCTACCTCGTGCTGAAGGAGCGTCCGTCTAACAAAAGCTAAAGAGTCCAGGATAGCGCCGGGCGTTAGTGACGAGTTCATATAGATGAGTCGGCATGGCGACAACCCGTATGTGTATTGAGTCTAGTTGAATGTATGTGTATAGTTAGAACACGAAGTTGGGCCTAAGATTTGGCTCACTACCAAAATATAGCCATTTAGCGACGGACCATTAGTGATGGATAACGTCCGCCGCTAATAGCGATTGACTACCGACTAAGTACAGACTGATTGTCGTTGAAAAGCTGACATTTTTTATTTTAAAGGCGAGCAAAGGTCGTCAATCCGTCGTTAAGTCGTCCGAGATATAGCGACGTATCATGAAGCCGTCGCTATGCCGTCGCTTTGTTTTCAAAAGTTGGCAAAAAATGTTAAAAAAAATTGGCGCAAAATTTATCGACCACATAGCGACGGATATTCCGTCGGCCATCTAAGGGGATATAGCGATGGACTAGCGTCGGCCATCTATCCGTCGCTAGTCCGTCGCTATATGTCCAACCCTAACTTAAATTTAACCGACGGTGGGGGGGACTTTTCATTCCTCTCCAAATTTTCTCACGTCTCTCTCTCTCGGTGGTCGGGGCGACGGGGGCCGGTGGTGGTGGGGGTGGGGGTCGGCGGTGGGGGTGGTGGGGGTCGCGGTGGTGGGGGTGGGGGTCGCTGGGGGGGGGGGGGTAGGGAAGCGGAGGGGGGTTTCGGGGTGGGGGTGTTGGAGGTCGACGGTGGTGGGGGTGGGGGTAGCTACGGCAGCGGGGGGTTGGGAAGTGGAGGTGGGCCGGGGGTGGTGGTGGTCGGCGGTGGTAGGGGTGGGGGTCGGGGGGCATATAGTACAGCGGAGGGGCCGGGGAGGGTGGGGCGGAGGGTGGCCGGGGGTGGAGGGGCGGTGGTGGGGGGATGGCGTTCGGTGGTGGTGGGGGTGGGGGTTGGGGGCCGGGGGTGGGAGTTGGGGTCGACGGATGGGGGCCGGGGGTGGGAGTTTGGGTTGACAGTGGTGGGGGTGGGGATCGGTGGTGGTGGGAGTGGGGAGTCGGAGGTCGGCGGTAGTAACACACACACACACATACACACACATACACACACACACACACACACACACACACCGAAACAGAATTTTTTTTAAAACCGAACCGAATCTCTTAGTGTGTATATATATATATATATATATATATATATATATATATATATATATATATATAAACTTTGTAAAAAACATTCGATCGTTGGTGGCTACTAGTGTATCCTAGTGTAGAGGAGTATGACTACTAGCTAGTGTGTAGAGGAGTATGTAGAGGAGTATGGCTACTAGTGATAGATAGATTTATGTGTATCGGTATCAGACTATTTCTATGAGTATCGATATTGGTATTAGATTATTTCAATGAGTATCTATATCGGTATCGGGATATTCCTATGAGTATCAGAATCGGTATCGGTATCGGACTATCGGTATCGGTATCGGACTATCGATTTCTGTATCGGTATCGGTATCGGTATCTGTATCAGAATCGGTATCGATATCTGTATCAGAATCGGTATTGGTATAGGTATCTGTATCAGAATCGGTATCGGTATCTGTATCAGAATCGGTATCGGTATCGGTAGAGGATCCACCTCCTCGAACGTATGTACTTAGTATCGATCGTAGCGGATTCACCTCCTCATTCTCTAGTATTGCGTCCGGACGATCGACCTAAATACTCGAGGAGAACAAACTGACGGATACGAAGTGGGGAAAGCAGCACAAAAGTGCTTGGAGAATAAGTTTCGATATCATCCATAGAGAGCTGCTTGGGTGGGAACGAGTGGTGGTACTGGTAAGTAGCATAGTTAGGAGAGACGTAGTACCAGAACTCAAGCTGAGGTTGAGGAAGGACTGGAGCGCATGCATAGTATATGTTGGTCTGGGCTAGCTTTGGTTGGCTGAGAGTAAGGAGCGAAAAGAAGAAAAGTAGGGAGGAGCATATCCAAATAATATTATTGATGTTTACAAGAGTGATTGGCCAGTTACAAGAGATTTAACTGGCCAATCACTCTCATAAACATCAATATTTAGGAGATTGTTTACTCTCTCGTGACCCTCTTGCAATGGTATTCTACGTTTACGAGAGTGATTGGCCAGTTACAAGAGAGATTGGAAGTAGGTTTGTACGTAGTAGGTACAAATTTTGTATTTATGGTCTGGATTAAGATTCTTTTTCTATTCCCGAATCTGAACTGTTTCTAAAGTGTGTTTTTATGGATAATTTAATACTCGAGACTGTGCAAAATTAAATCGTCAAACAAAGCTGAGTTGAATTTTGAATATACGTGCTCTCATTGATATTTAATGGTCTTACCAGATGGCACCCAAGATCCGAGGATCTCGCTTGAGAGAGGTACATATGGCTACTGAGGAGGTAATGGTACCTCCTGCTGTTGAGAAGAAAGTGGGACCTCCTGCTGCTGAGGAGATCAAGGAAGAATTTCCTCCTACTATTAATGAGGAAGTGATTCCTAAAGCCGAGATAGCTGTGAAGGAGGAGGTGGCACCAGAGGGCAATTGCACCTGGAGTTCCAGTCATCCATCTCCTCTGGATATTGATCTTGCTGGCGTGGATCCTACTTATGCGCGCTGGCTGAGGGAGTTCTATCTGCCCCAGCATAGACAACAATATATATATAATATATATATATATATATATATATATATATATATATATAATTTTTGACTGGATTTGTTTCCAGTAGACTTATTAATTCTGACAACCGACTTGTATGTTTTTACAACTCTTCATGTTTCTTATTTTCTAAACATGGTTTTAACTAGACTTCGATATTTTTAGATGCTGTTATCTAGACTTGGTGTATATATATATATAATATATATATATATATATATATATAAATATATATATATATATATTTTAATATATATATATATATATATATATGATATGAATATATACATATATATATATATATATATATATATATAAAATATATATATATATATATATATATATATATATATATATGATATGATTTTTATATTGGTGTGTGTTGTATGTTGGTTTGTGTGATGTATTTGTGACGGATATTTGTTTTTTGGTGTGTAACGTATATTGGTTTGTGTGATGTGTGATGCATATTATGATGTTCCGATGTTTCGGATGTTGTGTGAACAGGGAATGCTCTGTTTTATGAAAAAAATTCAAAAATTTTCCAGTTAGCGACGAACTAGCGACTAAAAAGCGATGGCTCGCGACAACCAAGCAACGGATTATCCGTCGCTAACTAGAGAATTTCAATTTAGAGACGGACGGCGACAACCAAGCGACGAATAATCTGTCGATTAGGTTCTAGAAATATGAAAGATTTCCAGAGCCTTAGCGACGTATACGTCGTCGCCAATCCGTCGCTGGTTTACGACTACGCGCGACGGAAGCATTCACCGACAAGTTGTGGACGGATTACCGACGGATTGACCCCGTCGGTAAGACGATGTATTACTAACTTTATGATACTTGATTTGACGAAAACCCGTCGGCCAGTCGTCGCTAGTTGTACGAATATGGCTGCCAAAAATCCGTCGCTCAATCGTCGCTTGGTGACAACTTGGCGACGATTTTTTTTAGCGACGAGTCAAATCCTGACAGATGTATTTGACTAAAATCCCGACTGATTATGTGCCGAAAGGCAAGCACGACATGATAGGTTAACATTGTTGGTACGAGAAGGGTTTAGAGGCAAAGTATGTGTTGGCATTGTTGTTGCAAGCACGGGATGGTCTAGAGACACAAAATAGGCCAAGGCGTCTGTCCTAAAACTGATCTTAAGGCAAGAGTAGAAAGACAATCATAAAGGGACTATGTTGCACAAAGTAAATTAACGTATTGGTTTTGTATGGGTGGGCGAGGAGCTCATTCCACCAGTACAGTTGAGTATTGACACCCACACAGTATTTATGTGCAGGAACAAGTAGAAGCTCATGGCGCGGAGCTCACTTAGATGCGTCAAGGCACGGAGTTCCTTGGCGATTTGAGGCGTGCGATCGCGTGGAGTCAGGACTTAAACGGGACATAATGTATGGACATCGCCTCTCCGAAGCATCCGCTGGTTCAAGACTTGTATTGAGAGATGAGAGGTAGCTGAGTGACTTGTAATGTGAGAAGAGTGAGCTTGAGTGACTTGTAATCTTGGCCTTGTGCTCCATTCTAATCCTTGTTTCAATATCAATAAAGTGCATCTTTTGAATGACTTGTGTTTTGTTCTAAATTTTCGCTGGCCTATTCAATGTCTCTGCTTAGGACTTCTGTGCGACGATCTCGTCGCAGCCGCTGTAATCGGCCGTTATGGAAGCCGTCTTGCACCAGCACAATCTAGGCTCGTGCGGCATCATGCCTTAGCGAGGACGATCGCTCCTACGAGAGCGAGGCGTGACAATTTGTATCAAAAACTAATTTAATAATAATTATTTATAATTAATTATTAACAAAAACTAATTTTTAATATGTCAAATAAGTCCAAAATCTACATGCAAATATATTAATTAGCCTAAATAAAATCTAGTATTTAAATATAAACTTTAATTAATTTTTAGAAATCATTTATTATTTATTAAAATTAAAATACTATAATTACATATAAATGTATTTACAATTTTTATTTATTTAAAAATATAATTATTAAATAAATAATTCTGGAAAATATATGAATAAATACTACAATTAAAAGTTTAATTTACTAGTATTTCACATCACACAAATAAAATATATAATTATAAAAATACAAGAAAATACATAAATACTACTTATAATAATACCATAAATAATATAATATATATTACCCAAAAAATAAGCTTAACAGTTTTTATTTTCATATATATATATATATATATATATATATATATATATATATATATATATTCATATATATATATATTTTTTTTTGGAACCAGGTAAATTGTTTCTGGAATCGCTCCCACTGGGATTCGAACTCCTGACCACTCGGGCCGCATGCATCTCTCTTAACCACTAGGCTAGAGGTCATTTACATTTTCATATATATATATATATATATATATATATATATATATATATATATATATATATATATATATATATATATATATTATGAAGCCATAGCCCATTGGGAACGGCGAGGCACCCCAGCGTGGAGGGCGCGGGTCGAGCCTCCTTGGGAGCATGCTCCCAAGCTCCATGAAGAAGTGGACACCAAAAAGAATATATATATATATATATATATATATATATATATATATATATATATATATATATATATATATATATATATATATTATGTGTAGTCCTCGAAGCCATAGCCCATTGGGAACGGCGAGGCACCCCAGCGTGGAGGGTGCGGGTCGAGCCTCCTTGGGAGCATGCTCCCAAGCTCCATGAAGAAGTGGACACCAAAAAGAAACTCTATATATATATATATATATATATATATATATATATATATATATATATATGAGGGATCTACATCCCCTCACTTTTGCATCCCCATGATAACACCCGTTGACCTTGTTTAAGTCATCTAATCTTAACCGTTAAAAATTCAACGGTTAAGATTAGATGACTTATATATATATATATATATATATATATATATATATATATATATATATATATATATATATATATATATATATATATATATATATATATATATATATATAATATGTAAATGAACTCTAGCCTAGTTGTTAAGAGAGATGCATGAGGCCCAAGTGGTAGGGAGTTCGAACCCCAGTGGAGGCGAGTTCGCTACAAGTACCCATTGCTTCAATATATATATATATATATATATATATATATATATATATATATATATATATATATATATCCCTAACCGTGGTACTCAGGGATCATGCCCTAGACATGATGCAAGACACAACCGGACTAGTAGTTTATACAAGCACAATCATCCACGGTGTCCAGGCCAATGAATTGATTTGTCAAGAGTGCGTCACGATGGGCCACCATCAGGTCATTATCAGGTCATTAATCAGGAGTGCACCACTACGGGTCACTATCGTGTTTAGGGTACATGTGTCGGACAGTATAGTGCAAGCATTCAATCAGGAGACTCAAGTTATGCTGAGGTTACAAGACACAAGTCATCAGTAAAGATCAAATAACAATAGAAAAATAACAATAATTAAATAGCTGGACAAGGCACAGAAAGGAGTCCTGCGGCTCAGGGTCACTATCAAGTCATGCTAGTTCCTTGTCACACCATGTCATGTACAATTATCATTTCAGTCATGTCAATCAAATCGTGATTTATCAAGTTCAGGAAAAAGGAATAAATGTGTACTCCGTAGGAACTCAAGTTACCAAAAGAGCCACAAGACTTGGTTATACAAAAATAAACAAAATATAAAATACAGGACATGACAGAGCCATGCGGCTCGGGCAAGGCTGGCTCATGCGGCAGGATTAATCAGATGCATGTGGCTGAATTTATGAGGTTCATGCGGCTCATGAAATCTGAGTCCATGCGGCTCAGGGAATGAGCAGGGTCCTATGCGGTTCAGAGAGTCCCAGCCTTATGCGGCTGAAGGGGGAATCGGGCTTATGCGGCTGAGACAGCACATCCCATGCGGCTCAGGGAGATGGGTCTCATGCGGCTCAGAGAACGAGCCTCATGCGGCTGGGTCAATCAGGGTCATGCGGCTCAGGACGGGTCGGGGTACATGCGGCCCGAGATGATACGGGTTCATACGGCTAAAATAACCAATCAAGTCCATGCGGCCCGAGTTAAGTCACATGCGGATAAAATAATGGTCCTAAGTCATGCGGCTGGGATTGAAAGTTTATGCGGCCGAGGATATGAAGGGGGTGCATGCGGCTCAGTTAGGAGCTCATGCGGCCAGGTCAGTTAACGAGTTTTATATATATATATATATATATATATATATATATATATATATATATATATATATATATATATATATATATATATATATATAAGGAGGGATCTGTATCCCCTCACTTTTATATCCCCCATGTGTAGTGCCCCGCTTTCGATAGGCGACGGACTTCATAATATGCTTGCGCCTAGTCAGATCGGTCGGGAACTTAGATAGCCATCTGACTCGATCACTGAGCTTGGTAAACGATGACACCTTGCGACATCGATCAAATCGATTTGGACGAATGTTACGAGAATCGATCTAACTAATGGAACGACTTCTATTGGAATAAGTCCTAGATACAGCGGACTGCGTCTTGGCGAGTGAGGTCCATATAAGAGTCCCTTCGATGGGACCGAACCGCTGTATGGCTTTCTTGGAGCTTTTGCCGCTTGGTTTTGATGAAAGTGCTTTCGCGTCGTTTTCTGAATGCAATCTACGAATTTTGAAGCGAAGGAATAAAGAATAAATTCTAACTAAGTATTGGTACGATTGCAGGGGCTCGCATAACTAAAGCTAGAACATTGCGAAGCACTTCCACGGTCGGTACGACAAAAGTACTTGGTGGATGATTCGGCCCTTTCTTTTCTACTCTGTCTCGTAAACAAAATTTCTTTGCCTCGAATTCATTCAAATCGACGATGCCAAGTTAAATGCATGCCAATCCACTAAGGTCAAGAACTCGAAAAAAAATATCAATTTAGAGTAATCTACTCTGAAAGTATAAGTTTCGCACCAAAACGAGAAAGTTTAAGGTTCTAGTAAAAAGATAGACTATTTCACGTGCTGTAAAATAATATGAAACGTCGATCGTGTCTTATGATGCCTCGGGCAATTTGGTGCCTAAGGGACGCTAAATTGGGAGTACGGCTTTGGGAAAAATGAATCGTTGCATGAGTTGGGAGAAATGATAATGTCGTTCAATACTGTCCACGCTATACAAATCTGTTTGTATACTTTAAACTGTTCACGTATTGGCATGGTCATGGACAGCTTATGCACCAGTTCATTTTCCTCGAAACGGTATCCGGGGCATCGGAACCGATTCGTCCTAGGGGGAATAATTTATCGTGCTTTGCTGCGAGGCATGCGGGACCTTCAGTAAGGCTTGCAACCTAGGCTGAAAGGTTAGCGTCGTATGCCAATTTCAATTAAGTCCCAAGTGGTGCGTAACACCAATGACCACATGTAAGATAGTAGCATGCTCACCTATTGTCTTATGCAGGTATAATTACTATCTCTGTTTTATGCAGGGACGAGCACGGCCGTGGTAAGAATTATGATAAATCATTATGTTTTATTGTATGCTTTATTACTTCAAAGATGGCTATCGATATGAACTGAATTCATTTAGCTCTAATAGAAAGAAAACTCTAAAAGCATGCCTACCTTAACAATCAGAGTCAGTTTAGACGAGTGGGTTCGTCTCATCCACTTAGCAAGTGTGCTAAACCCCTCTCCAAGTCCCCAGGTGCGACGGGAGCTCTAAACTGAAGCTGAAGTGCGGAGAGGCATTTTGAAGCTCTTCCTATTCTGAAGTATTTTGAAGCCAATTCATCGTAAGCTTATGTATAAAGGGTCGAATGTATGGAACGACAAGTATTAGTTCAGGCAGCTTATCGAGTATATTTTTTTATTTCAATCAATGTAGCCGCAACGGCATCCAATGTAATTACGACTTGCAATTCGTTGCAAGCTATGAATGAAAAGCATATTTCTATTTTCCTAAACTGTGTCTTATATTCTAATGTGATTTGTGAAGTTTCAACTTGGTGTTTCAATATAATAATCAACGTAACGTTCTTGCCTTATACGAGTGCAATTCCAGACTCGTACGGCATCACGCCTTAGCGAGGACGATCGATTTGGCATAATAACACCGAGGACGAAAGGTATGTCGACTCAGGACATGACAAATTGGTATCAGAGCACAGTTATATTTTCTCGGATTTTTGAAAGATGTTTCATTGTTGGAATGTTCGTTGCGATTGCTCGATTGAATGCTTGTCCACATGCTGCGTGAAATAAAAGTTCTATACAGGTAAGCCCGTAGATATTTTGAAAAATACTAACGGGTTTACTTTGTTTTATAGAAATGACTAAGAAAAATAAAAATAATCCCGGCACAACAACCCAAATCGTGGATAGTACGTCAAGTTCAAATAGTACTGGCCCTAGCGAGTCGACGATGGAGAAAATGCTACGGTTGATGGAGTTGCAGCAGCAACAGCTTCAGATGCAAATCAAAGCCTAATTTGATGCGCAGCAGAAGCAAATGGACGACCTAACGCAGATCGTAAGCAAGATCGGAGGCAATACCAAAGCAACGGTCGTGGTATCCGAAGAGAGGCAAGATGTTCAAGATGAAGTCGAGGAAGAAGCTCAACCGCAAATAATAAACTCTTCTTCCTTGTTCAAAGCAAAGGAGTTCCGCAAGATGAATCCACCTAAATTCAATAGCTGAGCAGAGCCTGATGTTATAGTGGGCTGGCTCACGGAGATTGAGGACTTATTTAATCTGCTTAGCATTGAAGGGCCCCAGAGGGTAACATGTGCGACGTTACAGCTACAATAGATGGCTTACGACTGGTGGGCAGCTAAGAAGCAGGAAATCTACGAAACCGATCCCGACACTAAGATTTCCTGGGAATTGTTCAAGGCAGCCTTTCTTGAGTAATACGTTCCTCGCGCCATCCGTTGACAGAAGGGGGATGAGTTCATAATTTTGAGGCAAGGAAATATGACTGTTAAAGATTATGATACAAGCTTCTCAAAACTTGCAAAATTTGTCGGCACCTTCCTGCCCAACAAAGAAGAATGGTGCGAGCATTTTTAACAAGGCCTCAACGACGAATTGCATAAGGACATCATGAATCAGCGATCCCAAACCTATCGTGAATCCTATGAAGCTGCACTTGATAGTGAGCGGATCTTCGGCCTTATGTCGCAACGAGCCGTGCCGGTCGTCCGCAATAATTTTAATAAATGACCTAACGACGACGGGGAATCGGGGATGCCAAAGCGTCAAAACACGTTTGAGAATCAAGGTCACTTTTCTGCAGTAACTTGCAATAGATGTTGCAAGCGTGGGCACCGAGCACCCGATTGTAAATTGAGGACATGCTTCAAGTATGGCGAGCTAGGCTACTTCAGTCAATTCTGTCAGGCGGAAAAGCCAAATCAACACCCCCAAGAAATGTTCCAAATCCTTATAAAGCACCTACACTGTAAGGTACGAATGCAGTACCAGTGAACCCGCCAAATCAACGCCATAGAGCGTAAGGCCGAGTCTATGAATAGACTCGAGACGAGGTGTTTGGGTCTGATACTGTTGTAATAGGTATATTACTCTACAAAAATATACCTGCTCGAGTACTATTCGATTCGGGTGCAACACATAGTTTTATATCTGCTGATTGTACAAAAGAAAATAAAATAACCATGCAATCACTAGATATGAACATTAGCGTTAGCACTCCAACGGGAGTCGATATGCTTGCAAACTTTATTTGTAGGAATGGCCACATTTGTATTGGAGGAAGGAATCTATCCTTGGAAGCCGTCGTACTAGACATCAAAGAATACGACATAATTCTGGGCATGGATTGGTTGGGCATTTATCATACAACAATCGAGTGTGCGAAGAAGAGAGTGGTGTTTCGTCTTTCTGGCGAGATAGATTTCTCATAATGTGGTACGGTCTCGAAGACGGCAATGATGGTATCGGCAAACTCGGCGAGGTGTATGTTGCGTTCCGGTTGTGCGGAATACTTGGCATCAGTTCGAGATACAAGGAAGGATATTCCAGACACAATGCAGACTGATGTTGTGGTAGATTTCTTCGATATTTTTCCTGACGAGATGTCCGGGATGCCGCCGGATCGAAAAATAGAATTCAGCACCGACACCTTTCCGAATACACGGCCGATATCAAAAGCATCTTACCGAATGGCTCCAGCAGAACTGAAGAAACTAAAGGTGTAATTACAAGAGTTACTAGACCGTAGATTTATTCGCCCTAGCGTCTCTTCATGGGGAGCTCCCGTACAATTTGTGAAGAAGAAGGATAGATCGATGCGGCTATGCATCGACTATCGTGAACTCAATAAGGCGACCGTACGGAACAAGTATCCATTGCCACGAATCGATGACTTGTTTGACCACCTGCAAGGTGCATCAATATTTTAAAACATCAATCTTCGTTCAGGCTATCATCAGTTGAAGATCAAGTCCGATGACGTACCGAAGTCTGCCTTCCGTACTCGATATGGTCATTATGAATTCCTAGTCATGCAGTTCGGTTTGACGAATGCCCCATTCGCTTTCATGGATCTGATGAACCGAGTCTTTAGACCCCAAATCGATAAATTTATAGTCATGTTCATCGACGATATCCTTATCTACTCAAAGAATCGAGAAGAGCATGTAGAACACTTGAAGATGGTATTACAGACTCTGCGTGAAAATAAATTAAATGCCAAACGGAGTAAATACGAGTTCTGGATGAGTAGTGTGACCTTCCTCAGACATGTAATCTCTGCCTAAGGCATCATGGTGGACCCAAAGAAGATTGAATCGGTGGTAGATTGGAAACGACCTACCTCGGCTAGCGATCTTCAGAGTTTCCTGGGCCTACCAGGCTACTACCGAAGATTCGTGCAGAGCTTTTCAAAACTAGCGTCGCCTCTGACTCGCCTCACCCAGAAGGGAGTAGTATTTGAATGGAGTGACGACTATGAATCCAGCTTTCAAGAGTTGAAGCAACAGCTCATCTCAGCTCCAATCCTTGCACTTCCAGATGGTCTATAAGGCTTCCAGATATTCAGTGACACATCGGGAACTGGACTTGGGTGCGTACTCGTGCAGAGAGATAAAATCATCTCCTACGCTTCACGGTAGTTGAAGCAACACGAAAAAAACTATCTGACGTATGACCTAGAATTGGCGGCGATCGTATTTGCATTGAAACTCTGATGGCACTACCTCTATGGTGTGGCTTACAGAATCTACACAAATCATAAAAGCCTGAAATACTTATTTACGCAATGAGAACTCAACTTATGGCAGCGATGTTGGCTCGAACTCATAAAAGATTACGAGCTAACGATCGAGTATATGCCGGGCAAAGAAACGTCGTAGCCGACGCGCTGAGCAAAATATTTATGGGATCACTAGCCCTAAATAATGAGATACGGTGAGACCTTGAAGCGATGGCTATCGAACTCAGAATTGAGTATCGACACCTACACCTAGCTCAGTTGAAGCTAGGGTCAAGCCTGCTTAGTAAAATAAAGACAGCACAGAAAGATGATTCATTTCTGAAGAAGATGTACGATCTGATTTCAACAGGAAGGGCGACTGACTTTGCGGAAGACGGAGACAGGACAATGAGGCTAAAAAGAAGGCTCCGTATTCCTGAAACTTTCGAACTCAAAAAAGAAATTCTGACGGAGGCACGTTATGCGAGGTACTCGTTACATCCTGGAAGTACCAAGATGTACAAGGACTTACGCACAAACTTTTGGTGGTACGACATGAAGAAAGACGTAGCTACTTTCATGTCGCAGGGCATGACGTGTTCGCAAGTGAAGGCAGAACACAAAGGCCAGGCGGAGAGCTGCAGAACCTCGCCATTCCCGTGTGGAAGTGGGACAACATCTCGATGGATTTCATTATGGGATTTCCGAAGACGCCGCGGGAGAATGATACGATTTGGGTCATTGTTGATAGATTGACCAAGTCGGCTCACTTTATCGCAATTAAAGTAGGATGGAGCGCCGATCGTTTAGCGCAAATCTATATCGATGAGAATGTTCAACTGTACAGGGTACCGGCCTCAATAATTTCAGATAGAAATGGGCAATTCCTATCGTATTTTGGACGAGCCTGCAAGTGGTGATGGGGACCAAACTAAATTTTAGTTCTGCTTACCACCCCCAGACAGACGGTCAGACGAAGAGGGTAAATCAAATCTTAGTGGATATACTGCGTCTGTGTGAGATCGATTTAAAGACTAGTTAGGATACGCATTTGCCGCTTGCAGAGTTTGCGTATAACAACAGTTATCAGTCGAGCATTCAGATGGATCCATATAAAGTGCTCTAAAGGAGGAAGTGTCATTCACCAATATGCTGGGATGAAGTCGAAGAGCGACAAGTGCTCAGACCGGAACTGGTGGAGCAGGCCGTCGAAAAGGTCTGTTTGATCCGAGATAGACTCCGTATTGCACAAAGTCGACAAAAGTGCTACGCAAATCTTCGTCGACGACCATTAGAATTTTTGGTCGGGGACCATGTGTTTCTGAAAGTAATACCCATGCATGGTGTAATACGGTTCGGCGTTAAAGGCAAATTGAGCCCGAGATTTGTAGGTCCCTTCGAGATCATCGAGTGAGTTGCAACGGTAGCTTATCGGATCACACTACCTCCTGCCTTGGCTGATGTGCACGATGTTTTCATGTCTCACAAATTTAAAAATATGTGCACGATCCAAGTCACGTGGTTAGCTTCAATCAGTTGGAGCTACATACTGACTTGTCTTACTCGGAGGAGCCTATTCAAATTTTGGACCGTAAGGAGAAGGTATTACGAAATCAGTCGATGTCCTTGGTCCGCGTGCTTTGGCGGAACCACTCAGTTGAAGAGTCTATATGGGAAATGGAGGCAGAGATGAAGGAGAAATTGTGAGCCCTTAGCCCAATTTTTTTTCCTATACATTTTTTTATTTATTATTATTATTTCTCCTCTAAATATTTCTTTTGGTAATGAATGTTAAAATAGAAGATATGTTTTGTAATTAAAAGAGGAGAAGGGGGAATTTTTCAAACACATTCTACTCAGGGGTTGAAGTGCAAAACTTGCCTTTCAATTCAAAATTTATGCTTGGCCGACTCAGCTGGGGATAACTCTGGTCGTTTGTTTTGGTTTTTAAAAAAAAACCAAAACTTGATAGGGCTTCCCTCCAAAATTTGATTGATCAAGATCGACCTCGATCTAATCCTTTCTATCTCCTCCTAACAAATCAACCTATATATACATACAGAAGGAAAACCGATCTTTGGCACCTACAAACCCTAGTAATTCTGTTCGCCAAGGGATCATAAGAGGAGTCGAGGAGGTGTAGAGCGCGACAACAAATCCAATAGGTACATCATCTGCCTTATTTTCCCTATTAATTTTAATAGATGCTAGATAGGGTCAAAAAACAAGGACTCATAGGAGAAGGAATTATAGTTATGTCTTCATGTGTATGCCCATTGCCTACAGAAAGCACAGATTCAAATGTAATTACTGTGACTGCAAACATTGTTCCTGTGTGCAACTTCATATGCGTACCATATGTCAGTTGCATAGGTAACGAAAGGTTCGATAAGCTAGGAAGGTATTAGACAAGTTCTTGAGGAAACATGGATGGAGTTCATCTGTGGGTAACCACAGAGGATAACAACATTGCACCTGGATGATTTCGAATCTATGATACATTGAGACGTTATCTCTATGTTTTAGAGAATTTATCTCTAAGTATCGAAGGTACTACATCTGTGTCCAAGTTAGCCTGTATCAGCCCTTAGGAGACTTCCTAATTTAGGATACATACGTTAGGTATCAGCCCTTAGGAGACTTCCTAATTTAGGATACATACTTTAGGTATCAGCCCTTAGAAGTATCAGTGGGTATCAGGCATGCGAGAAGTTAAGGTAGGAATGGCGTGCACAGTTAAATCTTGTAAGGACTTAGGTGAAACGTGAGATGGGAAGTCTGTATGAAGATTTAACATACAAATCCCTGCAGCCTATATATGGTAGTAACCAATTTCAGAACCTAGTATGCAGGGGAGTATATGTTAGGATATTGGAGAGTCAAAATTTGTGTGGTTATGTGATCGATAGGGATGAATTCTGGGTAGCAGGGGCATGTTCCCAGGAATATGGTATCATGAATTTTATTATGGGAAAGCATCAGAGTATCACTGAGACTAGGTACATGGTTTTGGAGAAAAGAGGAAATCGATGCTTGGCTGTTAACAGTGGCAGATTGCCATTGAATAAACTATACAAAACCATGTGTGCTAGTTCAAGTGAAGAGGGTGTTCGAGTGTACCAAGTGTTACTGGTGAAGTAGGAAGTTGGTTCATCCCTTGGTATAGTGTCCACCTGTAGCAGAGGACAGTAGCAATAATAGTAGACAACTGGTTATAGAGTTTATATACAATTGTAGGTGAAGCATGGGTGTCAAAAGTTACATGTGCATAAAGTTTTGGGGATGGTAGTTGTTAGAACTTGTGTCCAATGGAAGGACATGGGTCTCTATTAAAGTAGGAAAGAAAGTGCCTAGTAATAGGGATATGTGGACTGATCATCATAGGTTAAGTAAATAACAAAGAAAAGGTTAGAAGAGCTAGCAGAGTCCAGAATGCCTATAGGAATAATGAGCTATTCAGGAGGTATGGGATTGTTGAGCTCGAATAGGAGTGTAAGCCTGGAAACCAAAGTTTCCTACATACCAGTGTGGTGTATGAGCATACCAGGGTGTTCAGGTGGAGAGTTTGTTAGGATAACGTCCGTGGACAGATATCTAAGTATTAGGGGGAAACATGTATCATAGTTATGGACTGTATAAGTAGCAACAGATATCTAAAAAGGGATAGGGGTATCATATGTAATATCTGGTACATTAGGCAATGCTAACAAAGAGCAAACCAATGGTAAGCAGTTGTAGGTATAGGAAGTTTCTGTAGGAGCAACACTTAGACGACTATAGGTACAGTAATGCAGGTTTAATTGATGGAATATTCAGCACCAGGTCGTATAGGAAGGGGTCAGCCTATGCTTTTGGAGAGGAGAATAACAGGATAAATGTGACTTGTAGATAGAAAGATATGTGGTCAATGCCTAGTACAGTTAGAGGTAAAAACCAACAAAGATTAGGAGTACCCTAGAATACTAATATGCTATAAAACCCAACTTGGCCTAGAAATAGACCTAGATACTAGTAGGTAGTTTATCATGGATTACAATCATTTTACTCATACTATAAATTCTTAAACATGTTACTTGGATCTTCATACAGGTTGTAATCCGTATCCGCAGCTCAGGACTATAGGCAAGTTTACCTTGTCTTTCTGTATAGTTTTATTTATATGCTTATCTTCTTTTATTATCCAGTTGGTTCTGATTTGATTGCTGACATGTGTTTCATCATTGCTATATAGTTCTTGTTCACAGTTAGCCTTATAGCCTTATTTGGATGTGTATTTCACTTGTACTAGATTGAGTTGTATCGTAGGACGACCACGTTATAAACTAAACTGCTATTCCTTTATTTCGATTCTTACAACCTGCGAGTCCATATACGGGGCGAGGGTTGATCATTTGCACCTGCGAGTCCACACTCGGGGCGAGGGTGACTTGTCTTGAAACTGACCTGCGAGTCCATATTTGGGGCGAGGGTTAGTGATTAGTTTAAACCTGCGAGTCTACATTCGGGGCGAGGGTTTGGTATTCCATTGATCTCTTGTTTACTTGTCTTCCTGTAGTTCATTTATACGTAGTTGTTCGTATATTCATGTCTCGTGATCGTTTAATCTTTTCCTGTTTATACCCTGGATTTTCCTTCATGTATGATAAATTGTTAGAAAGGCTTGTATATTATGTATCTTGCTAGACCTCTGAGGACCTGATAATCTCTTCAGGTTTAGCTAAGCTTGAGCCAGTTGCACATGAGCAGGTTCGAGCCAGCGTTGGGCCCTGGTGCCAATGCAGCTGAGGGTATCTAGATGATTTAGCAGTTTGTATTTAGTTATTTATTCCATGTTCTTACTTTATTCTGTCTATTTGTAGTGGATTTGTGTCCACCAGACGTGACTTAGATTCTTGATAACTTGGAAACAATTCAGTTCATTTTATATTATTATCAAGTTCATTGATCTTAATTGTACCTTTTACTATTCTGTGGATGAGATCTAGTCTGCCATTTTAGTTCAATAGACTTTGTGACTTATGTATATTAGACAGCGTTCTACCGCCGACACTACGGCGTAGGCTGGCTTGGACACATCTCGTATCCGAAAAGCGGGTACGGGTCGTGACAGAAATACCCTTCGTTGTTTGCCTAATTTAAGGTCAGACCCTTGTTCTTAAGTTTCGGGATGAAACTTTTTTTTAGTGGTATATTATCTAGTGCCCCGCTTTTGATAGGCGACGAACTTCATAATATGCTTGCACCGAGTCAGATCGGTCGGGAACTTAGATGGCCATCTGACTCGATCGCTAATCTTGGTAAACGATAACACCTTACGACATCGATCAAATCGATTTGGACGAATGTTACGAGAATCGATCCAACTAATGGAACAACTTCTGTTAGAATAAGTCCTAGATGCAGCGGGCTACATCTTGGCGAGTGAGCTCTGTAAAAGAGTTCCTTCGACGGGACCGGACTGTTGTATAGTTTTCTTGGAGCTTTTGCCTCTTGGTTTTGATGAAAGTGCTTTCGCGTCGTTTTTTGAATGCAATCTACGAATTTCAAAGCAAAGTATTAGAGTAGAAATTCTAACTAAGTGTTGGTGCCAATGCAGGAGCTCGCATAACTAAAGCTTGAACATTGCGAAGCGCTTCGACCGTCGGCATAATTAAAGTACTTGGTTCGGCCCTTTCTTTTCTACTCTGTCCCGCAAACAAAATTCCTTTCCCTCGAATTCATTCAAATCGATGATGCCAAGTTAAATGCATGACAATCCACTAAGGTCAAGAACTCAGGAAAAATATATCGATTTAGAGTAATCTACTCTAAAAATATAAGTTTTGCACCAAAACGAGAAAGTTTAAGGTTTTAGTAAAAAGATAGACTATTTCACGTGCTGCAAAATAATATGAAACGTCGATTGTGGCTTATGATGCCTTATGCAATTTGGTGCCTACGGGACGCTAAATCGGGAGTACGGCTTTGGAAAAAATGAATCGTTGCATGAGTTGGAAGAAATGATAATGTCGTTCAATACTGTCCGCGCTATACAAATTTGTTTGCATATATTAAACTGTTCACGCATTGGCATGGTTATAGACAGCTTGTGCACAAGTTTATTTTCCTCAAAACGGTATCCGGGACATCGAAACTGATTCGTCCTAGGAAGAATAATTTATCGTGCTTTGGCATGAGGCATGCGGTACCTTCAGTAAGGCTTGCAGCCTAGGCTGAAAGGGTAGCGTCGCATGCCAATTTTGATTAAGTCTCAAGTGGTGCGTAACACCAATGACCACATGTAAGATAGTAGCATGCTCACCTATTGTCTTATGCCGGTATAATTACTATCTCTGTTTTATGCAGAGACGAGCACAGCCGTGGTAAGAATTGTGATAGATTGTTATGTTTCACTGTATGCTTTATTACTTTAAAGATGGCTATCGATATGAACTGAATTCATTTAGTTATAATAAAAAGAAAACTCTAAAAGCATGCCTACCTTAATAATCAAAGTCGGCTTAGACGAGTGGGTTCGTCTCGTCCACTTAGCAAGTGTGCTAACCCCCTCCCCAATTCCCCAGGTGCGACGGGAGCTCTAAACTGAAACTGAAGTACGGAGAGGCATTTTGAAGCTCTTCATATTCTGAAGTATTTTGAAGCCAATTCATTATAGGCTTATGTATAAAGGGTCGAATGTATGGAATGGCAAGTGTTAGTTCAGGCAGCTTGTCGAGTATATTTCTTTTGTTTCAATCAATGTAGCCGCAACGACATCTAATATAATTATAACTTGTACTTCGTTGCAAGCTATGAATGAAAAGCATATTTTTATTTTCCTTAACTGTGTCTTCTATTCTGATATATTTTATGAAGTTTTAACTTGGTGTTTTAATATAATAATCAACGTAACGTTTTTTCCTTGTACGAGTGCAATTCCAGACTTGTACGGCATCATGCCTTAGCGAGGACGATCGATTCGGCATAATAACACCAGGGATGAACGGTATGTCGACTCGGGATGTGACACCATGCATCCCCTCTTTCATATCTATTAGATTTTGTTTAAGTCATGTAATCTTAATCGTTGAATTTTAAATGGTTAAGATTCGATGACTTAAACAAGATCCAACGGGTGTTATCATGGGGATGCAAAAGTGAGGGGATGTAGATCCACATCCCCTCTTTCATATCTATTAGATTTTGTTTAAGTATTCATATCCATTAGATTTTGTTTAAGTCATCTAATCTTAACCGTTGAACAACGGTTAAGATTAAATGACTTAAACAAGGTCCAACGGGTGTTATCATGGAGATGCATAGGGGGATCGAAGTCGGGTCTGTCAGGATTGGATCCTACGGCCGGTCAGGTGACCACTGGGCAAAGATTGGTTTGGTGTTAGCAAAAGGGATCCGCTTGGATTTAAACATACCTAGGCTTGAGTTTAGTTTCTTACCGAGGAAGAAAAAGAAGGTGGTTCGTCGGTTGTCGACGAAGCTCGGCTCGTCGGTGCAGTTTCGATGGCTCGGGGATGGCGAGTGTGGCACGGGTCGCTGGGTTGCTCCAAACGAAGAAGATGGTAATTCTTAAATTTTGTCTTAACACTTCTCTTTTTATAGAGAAATAAAGAAAAGTTATGAATTGGAAGGGTCGGGGGTTACGGAATGAAAAATGTTGGAAGATACGGAATGTAAGAGGTTGGGAGTTACCATTATTTATTTTTTAAATAAATATTTTGACCACTAATTGAATTCTCTAAATAGTAGTATTATTATTTCAACAACATAAATTTAATAATTTAACTTTAAATAGATAAAAAATTAACGAGTTACAAAATTTTCATCCTTAAAAATTTTCGTCCTCGAAATTTTCAAAGATAGGGTACAAACAATCATACCTGAAAAAGGTAAGGATATTCCTTCCTCATCTTATCCTCTCTCCCCCAAGTTGACTTTTCCGGAGAGTGGTGCCTCCATGTAACCCAGACCAAGGGTATAATAGTATTTTTCAACCTCTTCTTCCTTCGATCCAGTATCTCCACGGGCTGCTCCGAGTAGGTGAGACTAGGTCCAACCTCCAGCTCTGAGTAATCTGAGACGTGAGTGGGTCTGGAATGTACCTCCGTAGCTGAGAAACATGGAAGACAATATGGACGCCATCCAAGTTTGGTGGCAATGCAACTCTATACGCCACCTCTCCAACTCTTCTAAGTATATGGAAGGGTCCAATATATCTGGGGCTCAATTTCTTCCCTCGACCAAATCTGATCGTCTTTCGAGTAGGAGATATCTTCACAAACACCATATCTCCATCAGTGAACTCTAAGGGTCTTTAACTGCTATCGGCCCAATACTTCTACCTATCTTGGGTAATCCTGAGTCTGTCTCTGATCATCTTGACCTTGTTTGCAGCCTCTGTGATCATCTCTGGTCCAAGCATGACTCTCTCTCCAAAATCGTCCCAAGAGAGTGGTGTCATGTATCGTCGTTTGTAGAGCGCCTCGAATGGTGTTATCCCAATACTAGCTTGGTAGCTGTTGTTGTATAAGAACTCTACCAAGTGCTGATGATCCTTCCATGATCTGCCGAAGTCCAAAGCACAAGCATGTCCTCCAAAGTCTGTATCATCCTTTCAGACTATCCATCTGTCTTAGGATGGTATGCAGTGCTGAACTTCAACTGAGTACCAGTCCTTCCTGCAGGCTCTTCCAAAAGTACGAAGTGAATCGGCTATTTCTGTCAGACACTATGCCGACCAGAACTCCATGAATTCGTACTATTTGTCTCAAATATAGTTCCGCCAATTTCTCAGTAGAAAGTCCCACTTTAAAGGGGATAAAATGAGCTGACTTGGTCAGTCTATCGACTATGACCCAGATGGCATCCTTCCCTCCTTGGGAACAAGGTAGTCCCGAGACAAAGTCCATCGTGATGTGTTCTTATTTCCACTACGGAATGGGTAAAGGCTGTAGCAATCCAGCTAGCCTCTGTTTCTCTGCCTTCACCTACTGGCAGATAAGACATCGAAAACGAATCTGGCAATGTCCCTCTTCATACCGTACCACCAGATATGTTTTCGCATGTCCTTATACATATTGTTGGCACCATGATGCATAGAATACTGCGACTGGTGAGCTTCTTGCATTATCTCCTCTCTCAAGCTGTTGGCAGGTACACATAGTTGGATGCCATACCTTAATGATCCATCGTCAGCTATACTGAAATAATCTAGAAGTCCTGCATCTGTTTGTACTTTGAGTTGACGAAGCCTAATATCAAGGAACTGAGTTTCCTTGATCTTCTCCATTAGGCTGGACTGGATCTGCAATCTTATCATCTATATTTTCGTTCCCG
The DNA here is from genome assembly GCA_029216955.1 of Iris pallida. NCBI lineage: Eukaryota > Viridiplantae > Streptophyta > Magnoliopsida > Asparagales > Iridaceae > Iris > Iris pallida. The sequence goes on from JANAVB010021399.1 coordinate 10,433,878, forward strand.
GTAGAGTGATCTCTATACCGAGCTTCTCCAAGTTTTCAAGTAGATGTTTGTCCCTAGTCAGATACATAGCCACCGAGTATCTGCTAAGTGTATCTGCCACAATATTGGCCTTTCTAGGGTGATACTGGAGGTCAATGTCAAAATCATTCATCAGCTCTAGCCATCTCTATTGCCTCATATTCAGCTCCTTCTGGGTAAATACATACTTCAAGCTCTTGTGGTCTGTGAATATTTTTATACGATCTTCGCATAGATAGTGTTTCCACAGCTTCAGAGTGAATATCACAGTTGCTAGCTCCAAGTCGTAGGTATGGTAGTTCTTCTCATGAGTCTGTAACTGCCTAGATGCATAAGCAATTACTTTCTTATTCTGTAAACCCTCTCATTTTTAATTATTTTATATAGATATTTTAATTTATTAAAGTTAATAATGACTATGTTAGTAGTTTACCGTAGCTTTGATTTTGAAGTACAACAAATATTGTTTTCTCAAATCTAATTCCATATTGGAATTCTAGACTCGTCCACCTTCAGTTTGATATATCATGTCCTATCTAATTTTGCTTTTCAATATTTCTTTGACTTTGTGCAATTTCGGGCCAACTTAGGCCAATTTGAGCCATTGGCGTAATTTTAAGCCAACTTCCAATTTGATTTTGGGACTTGACATAGATCGAAACCGTATAACCCAATATATGGGTTTGATCCATTTTGAGTCTACAATGCATATACCTAGGGTGTACCATCCTATCGAGTTCCCATGTGCTACTTATTTGCAAATGGTACATGAGACTCATTAAATTAATTTTTGGGTCCAATTTGACTAGTAATGCTACTCGGACCCTAACCTAGTCAACCCTACTAGTTAGAGCCTAACTAGGAGTACCAAAACCAAGTATACATATATTTAAGAGAATTTTAAGTATTAAATTGTAGCCATATGCAATATTCTCTTATATATTTGGCTTGGTCAAACATCTAACCAAAATAAGAAACCTATTAATAATAGTATGATTTGGAGAACCCAATCCTATCCAAACTAGATCAAACCAAAGCCCATGCACTAAATATATATATATATACCTATCAAACCCTAACCATCCCCCTCGCTCATAACCACCCACTACTCCATAAATCCCCCCAAACCTAGCGGCCACCACTCCAAACCCGAAATCCTAGCCGACCCCCTTTCTTCACAAAATATAATTTCTCCTCAATTTCTGCGCTAACCACCACCACTTGGACATCCCTATCAACATCCCTTCCACCCTAGCAACTGTAGGAACAACCTTGCGGCTATTATAGAGGTGCACGATGCGCTACTTGGGCCGAAATTCCGTCGAATCGAAGTCTGAAACGTCATAACAGGTTAGTCGACTTGTAGATGATGTTTCATCCACTTTTTCTTATCTGTTTCTCCTCAAATAAAATCTAAGAGTTACCTTTGTATGTCTACTCCAGCCTTTGATCGCAGGATCTCCTATTTTCAAGTGGTTTGCCCGTGACGTTGATTCTACGACAGGGTATCCAGAACTGATAAATTCTGTTGCAGGCCACTTTTCGCCTATCTAAGGTCAGTTTCTAACCTTTTTATATTTTCATTCAGAATCTAGACGTCGATACCTTTCTGACGCATATCTGAAAGTTAGATTTTCCATCCATTTGCTATTTTTAAAAATTCAAGACATTTGTCGTGTCACTGAACTCCGAAAAATTCTGTTTTCCTTATGTCCAAAAGTGTCAAAACTCCATGAATCCATATTAAACTTTATGTTGTGCAAGATTTAACATTATAAATACTATTTTAACTAATTTTTGGGATTTTTACAGAATTTAGTAATTTTATTTTTATCGTTGTTTCGGGACTAAATTAATGTGTCAAATTGAGGAAGTCATATGTGGCATTGATATACGACCTCTTGTGAAAGGGTTTTTCTATTGAAAATAGCATTATAGAAATATATAAATATTTATAGATAAATTTCAGAATTTAAATATATTATTTTGTTATAATTGTAAAGTATTTACGAAAGGATTTGATACCTTATGTACTTATACAATAGATGCAGTGTAGTAACAACGTTATAGCAACTAAAAGGCATAGATACTCATATAATTTATATATGGTGTGTTGATATAAAATATTAAATATAGTTTATTATTATAGGTGAGCTTGGAAGGATCAACAAGGACACTGGAGTTGGACAAGCTTACCCGCAGACAGCAGTTACAAGTAAGCGTGCCTTGCCTTCGTTACAGATTATTTTTTTCTATTTTGTTTTTTTTTATTACCATTGCATGACGTAGGACATTGATACTTAGTGTCCATTTATAGACGGGTGCCGATGTCATGATAGTGACATCGAGTATTGACATTAGGCATTACGTACATACTGATGTGTCTATTGACACAATTGACCACAGGACACCGACACATTCATGATACGAGGTTTACATGACTATTTGTGGTATTAACCTCGTGTTAGAATTCTATATTTCTTTATCAGTATTGCTTTTACTTTCGAGATGACTGTACAGACTTGACATTGCTAGATTATAGACATGGGGATTGGGGAGAACTTGACTACAATATCAGACCTATTGTCGTGTGGCCCATTGTTTAGTGACCTTTATCTCTGTAGCAGAGTAAGGGATTATCACTGTCAAGAATTGATTGTCCTTGGTGCCATGACATAGGTACTGGGGACAATACCCAGCTGAGGTGCTAGTGAGCCTTAGTGGAAGGGGTCTGGTATTCTAGAAAAGTATCTCAATTGCATAGCACATAGAAGGATACAGTAGATTACCTTAGTTTATATTTTTATTTTTGTACCTTGGCATGTATATTATGCACCTTGCTAGTCCACTGAGGACCTGGCTATTTTCCAGGCTTAGATGAAGCTGAAGACTACCTAGAGGTTTACGGTTCGGGAGCTGAGACCGGAGGCGTACCGGCACAGGAGGACGAGATAGTGCCAGAGGATTTTTCATGATCATGTTATAATCATATTTAGTCTTGCTACGTTATTCCCTTTTCTTTTCATCAGACTTGTAGTTGATTTGTACTTTTTTCTATCTCTGTGATTTCGGAATGTTTTACCCGCACAGACTTCATCACTTTTATTGCGGAATATTTGAGACATTTCCTTATTTATTCTTGATCTCTTTATGGACTCTGTGGATGTGATTAGATATATATACCTGTGGACCGTGTTGTATTTCTTGGTGTTATCATGATTTACAGCTTAAGTATTTCGCTAATGGGCTTGTTGTATAGCTTGGCCCATTGGTAAAGTGCTGCTGGCATGTATTCGTATACCTGGTCCCATGTATTTTGGGACTGGGGCGTTACACATTCTGCTGGATAACGCATCCCAACCCCTCCCCTGAGGCATCACTGTAGATAGAAAATCCCCCGTTCCCCGAAGGTAATGCTAATACTAGTACGGTCGTCAGTCTTTTCTTCAACTCCTCAAATGATGTCTGACACTCCTCTGTCCAAATGTACTCCTCATTCTTCCTTGTCAGCTTGGTCATAGGCTCAGCCAATTTTGTAAAGTCCTTTATGAACTTTCGATAGTAGCCAGCTAAGCCCATAAAACTCCTGATCTCTATAACTGACTTTGGAGTGGTCTACGTCTCGACGGATGGAATCTTCTTCGGGTCCACAGTAATACCCTCACATATGATCACATGACCAAGAAAATCCACTTGGTCTAAGAAGAAATTGTAGATAGCTTACCGTACTGTAACCCCTCTTCTCGAAATTTTGGAAATATTTTATTATTATTTATTTGAATTAAATGGTAATTTTTGGAATTTCATAAATATTTAATTAAATAGTTATTACGATAGAAAGCTTTAGTCATGGTTAGATTTTGGAGTACAAGTTGACTAGAAATTGTGGCACGGATAGTGCAGGGCGTGCCTTGACTAGTGTTTTATCCATGGTAGAAAAGACCAAGCCATAAGTGTGTCCTAACTAGAAAAATCAGACTAAGTTGTGACAAA
>JANAVB010021399.1:10437901-10880401 GCA_029216955.1 Iris pallida
TTTTTTTCAACATTTTTTTTACTTACATACAATGCACATGCATGTCACTAATATATTAAGGCCTTGTTTAGTTCGTGGAATCATGGGTTTGGAAAAAGATAGTCATTACTTTTCTATATTTGGGTGACAAAGGATTCGAGAAAGCTTTTTGGCACGCGCGCGTGCACATCGGGGGTGCACGCGCACCGCGCTGAGATGTCGCGGCCGACTTCGAGAATCTGTCTCCGAGAACGCGACCAAGTTCCGCCCCCCTCGCTCCGCGCGCCTCCTCCTTCGTCGGAGCAGACGTCTCCGACCTCCCTCCTACTGCTCCGCGTGTCCTCCGGCAGTGCCGTCTTCTCCTCCTCCGGCGACATCCCCCCTACCGCTCTACCCTCCTCCTCCGATGACTTACCCTCCTTCGCAACATTTTCGACTGCACGCGTGCGTCGGCTGTGCGCGCGCGCGTGCCAATAGCAACGTTGCAAAGGAATTGTTTACGATGGAAAGAAAAATTGGAGAAAAAATGAACCCTCCATCCAATCAAGGATTCACCTTTTTGCCTTTAAGGATTCATTTATTTTGTAATTTTCTTGACATTTCCAAACAACGAAAAAAATCGATAAAAACTATAATTTTTCAAAGGAAATATATATTATATTTTTGTTGGCGAACCAAAGGAGCATAAGTGCCATTTAGTGACCAACCCTAAGTTTTACATGGTATAGGAGCAATATTGTAATTTGCTAACGAAACGAACTAACGAATTTATGCCTCTTTGTAGCCTGTTAAGTGTTAACAACCTTTTATTGGGATATTATATACAATACCCAGACCGTACGACCGAAGCATGAACGTGTCGGTTTTTTATTGGTTGGAGTCGGTTCCTCAAGCTAATGGGGAGTTCGATTTTTGTGGGACCCACTTTTTTTGCCAATGGAAGGGGTGACATGTGGCAGCGAAGTTTCAGCCCGCGCAGACTGACTAGAATTTTCCTATTATATATAGCCAAATTTTTATAAGGTCTAATCGGTACAGTTTTCTAGTTGTAGATAGAGATCATATGACTTGAAAAGAGATTGGGTACTCTTGTTTTGACTGTAATTATGGGTTTTTTTTTTTTTTGTCACTATTGTGTGTTTTTTTTTTGTATCGCAAGTCTGGAGGAAGGCTTGTAGCATTTCTAGTTTGTTTCTCGCTCTCCCACTGGAACTAATTTGGAGTGGATTTCTGAAGTTCACTGCTGATCTATGTGCTTGGTTACAATGTTCGTTGTGTGATGTATTGTTATGTGTATTAGTCGACCACTATCAAAATTAAGTTATTATGTTAAGTGTTGTTCTCTATCGACCACTATACAGATTAAATTATAAATTAAGCCTGATTTTTATCCATAATTAATTAGCTAATTCCTCAATTCTGAATGAGATAGATATTTTAGCAAATGTCCACCATCCATAATATAAAAACTAGCATATGCATCGACTATATTAAAAAATAAAAAATACCTCATTCATGTACGGAACAGTTAAAAAACTAAAACAAATTTATACTATTTTAACTAAATTTCTGATTTTTTGTCTAAAATAAAAATATATTTTAGTTTTTTAAAATAATACAAATATATACTAACTTTTATATTTTGACTAAAAATATTTGCTAAATTATTCCTTTTTGAATTTATTGAACTTTTGGTACTCTAGAATTATCCACCTTAACATTCTTGTCATTCAATGCTATAAGTGTGCTCGAGTGTGATCAAGAGTTAACAAGATTTATACTTCAAGACAATGGCGTTGCTATTAAGAGCAAAGGACCACAACATATTTTAAGGCCAAAGCTTTGATTTGAGAGAATTATTTGCACTAAAATACATGTGCTCATGGGTTAATCAGATCAATTACTTCAATAATTAGTCAGTGAACTTGCTATAAGGCCTCGTTTGGTTCACGGAATCTCCGGTTGGAAAAGAAAAATGATTATTTTGCTATATTTGGATGTCCAAAGAATTGAGGAGGAAAGAAAAGTGATTCCCAATGGAAAAAAATTAAGGAAAAAGTGATTCCATCCATAAAAGTAAGAAATCACTTTTCCACATTGAAGTATTCACTTTCTTTTCCAAATTCCTTCGCATTTTTAAACATCGGAAAGAAAATCAATGAGAATTAAAATTTTTCCAAAGGTAAGGAAATGACAAGGAATTGATTTCCTTTCCCTTCCATTCCGCGAACCAAACGAGGCCTAAGAGGAAAAGGACCCCCAACATATTTTAAGGCCTAAGCTTTTGATTTGAGAGAATTATTGGTGGAATAATATTACGGGAACACTTTTATTGATACATTTTATAGTCACACTGATATGACAATGCATTATTTAGATATCAACTATTATTTTGCTTTTAAGACTTTTTGTTTATATCCAATAATATATCACATTATTGTGACTATGAAGTATGTCAATAAAGTGATTTTCATAGCATTGCTCGGGAATTATATTGCATTAAAATACATGTGCTAATGGGTTAATGAGATAAGAACTTCAATAATTAGTCAGTGAACTTGCTATAAGAGGTCAAGGACCACAACATATTTTAAGGCCTAAGCTTTGATTTTAGAGTATTATATTGCATTAAAATACATGTGAGCATGGGTTAATGAGATTAATACTAATAATTAGTCAATGAAATTCCTATAAGAGTAAAACACCACAACATATTCTAGCACAATAATTATATAAAGGTAATACACCTCAAAATACTTTTAAACAGGTTAAATCTACAAGTCATAGGTTGCCATATTTTTCTAGAATTTAATATTAACTAAAACGATTTATTTTATTTATTAAAAGAAATATTGCATTATATGAGGCAGGCCTCACCTTCGCTCGTTTTAATAGTTAGAGGTCTCCAAAGACCAAGTTGCTATTTCTCGTGGGTTAATTAGGTCAAAGTAGGAAAGGTGTTTAGTTTTCACAATTTTTGGACTACTACAAGTATTTATAGAACTATTTGTGTAGTGTCCCGTCCCGCTCAGTCAATCGGAGGAATCGAAACGCCGACGGCGTTCGGACTTAGCCTTGCAACGGCTTGCTCGGAGACATCGCTCGGTCGAGGCGACCCCTCGCTCAGGTGAGATAGTTTCGGTGAACTCGCCTCATCTTAGCCGTCACATAATAAACTGCATGTTTTCAACTTGCACAAGTAGGCTTGATAGTAAAAGAGACGAATCCACATAACTAAGGGAATAATCCCGACGGGTCGAATTGAGTTAGAATATGGAAAGGTCCAACGGTCGGCTTAGAGTTGGTGCACGGCGTGCTTTGAAAATGACACTCGGTCCTTCGTCCCGTGGCTTGTGAGAAGGAAAAGTTGGTCTCGTCACAAACTAAGAGTTAGCCTAAGTCATAGGCGTCGCCCGTAGTAACGTTTCATAAAGCATACACCATTCCATCGTCCAAGGTTTGACGCAGTCCTTGCTCGTCAAGTTGTTGCACGATTAGGTTAGGCGGAGTTATGTTAGGCTATCGAAGTCTTCTTTAAGCACCGTCACATGTTTTCTGCGGTTGTCGAAATTACTTGATTTTACGACCTTAAGGCCCGTCGTATAGAGTGTCTTGGACAATAGTCTCATTCAGAACACCGATTGTCATGAGACAGGATGTCACGGACTTAGTGTTTGTTAGGCACGGGTCACAGTTGATTCATTTGGAGTTTGGAAAGAAGGGCTTTCGAATAGTCGTTCCTGAGTTGAATGAAATGATAGGGCAAGAAAGAAGAAGGATCGCGACCATGGTCGACGAGGCAGTCTCAGATCTGAGAAGTATTGAACTAGGCCTGAAAGAGATGGTAACTAGAGGTAGAATGACTGTAGCACCCACTTTTTGAAATAAGGGTATTTTAGTCATTTTAGTCATTTTGTGATTTTCTAGATACTTTTGGCTTGTGTTTGTTTTAGCAGTTGGTTTAACCTTAGATAATCCATATTAGAGACTAACCATGACATATGATATCATTTAGCTAATTAGAAATGATATTAGGCTTTGGTCCAATTTAGAAAGCAAATTGACCCTTTTTAGGCTAGTTAATTAATTGGCCTTTAAGCCTTTTGTTAGTGGGCTTAAACTCAAATAGAGAAGAGGGGCCCATGAACCAACCCTAACCCTAGAGAGACTAGCATGGCCGGCCAAAACAGAAAACCCCCTCCCTATATAAATACTTGCATTAGTTTTGACACCCCTTTTACAAAACCCTAGTTTCCAGCTCTCCAAAACCCTAACTTTCTCATCCGACCTCCGTTCCACCTCAAATAAAGTGAGTTGTGATTGTGGGAAGGAGAGAACTTGCTGGAGCATTGCTAGCAAGGAGTTGGAGGCATTTGCTCAGTGGAAACTGGTCGTCTCATTGTTCGAGGAATCAGTTTCATTGATATTTCAACTCTCAATAGGTAAACACCTAAACACTATAGTTTTTCTTGATTTTTCTTTATAGTAGCATGCATCTAGGTACCCTCGACCACCCATGAATTTGGTGGGATTTCGACTCCGTTTGATAGAGGTATCGAGCCGTGTCGGTCCCTTACGGCACGTGTTCGACGAATTGCCACTTAGAATTCAATATTGTTGTTTAGGTAAACTAATTACATGATCCTGTAGGCCTTTAGATGTAGATTGCATATATATATTTTATGGGTTTCTGTGTCGTCTCGTGTCCTAAAATTGGGTTGGACGCAGCACGAGACTGCGTCTCGATACCCTGCTGCTGCTGTGTCCGTTCTCGCTGGACACAGCGACTCGATACGTGGTTTTTGGGTTATGGGTAGGGGTAATGTCTGTCGTGATGCCCAACAAGTTTGGTTAAGTTTGTGGAGAGTCGAGAGAGAAATCGACACGGTACGGTTTTGTACTGTCGCGCGCGCGCCCAGTTTTGGCGTCGGATACGCGTGTCGTGCGACTTGGACACGCATCGTGTGGCCAGTGCATACATGTGGGCTAGTAGCCCTATATGTGGGCTACATGTAAGAGCGACCACGTGTCGTAGTTTGGTCTGTGTCGAGCCCTAGGTCGCGTGACACGCGTGCACGAGGACTGGGTTCCAGTTCTGATACTCGCGTATCTTAGACACTTCGTGTCCTGTTCCTTGGACACAACTGCACCCGATTGCATGTTCATATACACGAGATACTTTACCAACCATTAGTTTCAAATATCATTAGATTTCGAATGGTTTTAGGTCATGTTAGGTATTGTGTTGAGTATCGGGTTTTTGAGTTCCAGTTTCTTTCCTGTTTCAGTATTTTGATCTGTTCCCATCATATTTTTCGATGTGATTTTCTGTAAACCAAACCAGTAGATCCCATATTATCACATCTAGGAGATACCCACTAGTTTGCATAGTAGAGAGGGTTGTGTTCGAGTTTGGATTAGACATAGGGTTATTCGAGTAGTATCAGAAATCAGGAATTCTAGTTCCTGGGTTTCGTATTTTTCTTCTTGGATTGATTAGATGCCTAGTTCAGTTTAATTATTAGTTGAGAATTGTTAATGCCAAGTTCAGTTTAATGGTTAGTTAAGGATTGGTTGTGTAGTTAAAGTAGAACCTGGATTAAGAGGTATAGATGTATGTGTGCTGTGTATTGATATGGGGGTGTTTTGCTATGATAGGTTTGGGGCAGTAGGCAACTGCTAGCAGTTGACTCAGGCACAACTACAGCAGCAATAGCATGCTGTATTGCAGCAGTTGCTGCAATAATAGGCAGCTGCAATAGCAAGGCTTTGGCCTAGTGCATATATTGAGTGCTAATGCTTGAGAATGTGTGGTTAATTGGAGTTAAGGGATATTGAAGGTTTTGAGATTGCGATAGGTAATACTTACTTTAGGCAATTAAGTTATGTAAGGTAAGGCAATAGTAATATATATATATATATATAATATATATATATATATATATATATATATATATATATAGGGATATGATTAGGTTCACGACTTGGAACCTAGGATAACCTCAACCTTAACCCCAAAAGCAACATTACATCTAGTATTGACCCAAAACTTGACAAATAGGTTAGTGATCTAGGATTGACCTAAAATTTGACCTATAGGCTAGTTGACCTAACTTTGACCTAGTTTGACTAGTCTAGTTGACCAAAGTTGACCCAAGGTTGACTTTGACTTAGATTGACCCAAATCATGTAGAATTTGCATTGAAGGTTTTCCTTATGATATTTAGATTGTATTATGACATGTGGTTGTTTTAAATAGGATCTTGTTACTCCAGTCTAGTCACTTTTCATCATCAGCAGTTCGGATTGCCAGGCGAGTATATTCTCTGATCTTTTCATACTTCTTTGGATATGTTCTCTTGTTATAGACTAGTATACTTGATGCTGACATGATGTTCACGGATTTGTACCCTCTGGATCTTTTCATGCGATGTTATCCTCTCGGATACATCGAGTATGTCATGTTCATGTACTTTATCATGGTCATCATGTACTCCATGTATTCATATTTATCCATGTGCACTCATATGTTATTCATGTACACTCATGACCATATGAGTTCCATGTATACAGTAGTTGTTATCCATGTGCAATAACATAACATGCTTTGATCCTTGTGTATTGGTTGGGGGCAGGGGGAGTGTAGTTGGTTATGTGATCATTATCCCCAGTAGGTATCCATGTGCATTCCATAGCTGTATCCATGTGCAACCCAAGCTGTTTACATAACCAATTCATGCTCTGATTCACGTAGAAGGTTACATTCTTTATTTATCATATTATATCTTAGCTTATATCTTCTCTCTTGTTGATTTCTCTTTACAGCGATTCATGTATAGTTTTCTATAGCTTGCTTTATATGTCCATTCCTTATATGAACTGTTGTGAGAGATATGTGCTCGTTCCGTCCTGACTGGGCATGTTAAAAATTTTACAGGTGAAGAGGAGTACTGTCCTACTTATTATGGCATTGGCTTAGATGACACTGGCGATGTGGACCCACAGGAGGATCCCACGGTCGCTGAGGACATGCCCATAGTCTAGCGGAGACTTAGTACTTTATTTTGTATTTTCTGTTCGAGACTTTATGAGTTGTACTTGAGATTTATTCTGGTGGTTTACACCTAGACTTTTATTGTGATCTCTTGGGATTCTTCTTCTATTCCATCTTAGTATTGTGATTGAGTTACGTATTATTTTACTCTCTATTCATAGCTTATTTAGACTGTGTTAGATATGGTGACTCAGGACATCGTTCTACCGCCGACACTGCGACGTAGGCTGGGCGTTCGTTACTTCTCGTGCCCTTACACTGGGTGCGGGTCGTGCACATTTTTAGTGGTGGCCCATGCAGGTCGACAATCACAACTAGTATAATTTCGTAGTGGTACTCGAATTAGAGTATCATTACAACCTGCAGTAGGATATAAGATATAAGTTAAGGTACTCAATCACATTAGGAAAACTCTTATCAAATTCTTGCTGTTAATTGTCCCCTTTTGAAAAACTGTCCTCCTTTGATGATTTTGCTTCTTTTTCAGTAATTGATTCCTTGTTTGATCTGTCTTCAAGATAGTTAAGGAGACACGATTTCATCTCTCCGGTCCATGCAGGACCAGATTCACATTAGTACGATGTCGTGATAGTATGACAACTTAGTTGTACTACTACGAGCCTGCTCTAGAGTATAGGAAGTAAGGTGTTAGAATGAGAGGATACTCAATCACTATTAGAATTTCCTGAGAGATTCCTGGGACGACCCTTGAGAATCTCATTTTGAGCTTCGATTTAGATTCCCTTTCCCTTACTTTAGTCCACCTTCCTCCCTTGATTCTTGTATCTTGTTTGAACTCTTTTCACCATACCCTTACTTTTTTGTGCTTAATAATGGTTAGGAAGATGGCTACACTGCTATATACTCATTGGTCAAACACATGGCTAGAAGGATTACATTAAGGAATTGGAATACACGGAGACTTTGATTAAGTTATAAGGGCATTTTTCTAAATGTGATTTAATGATTAGTAGTTTGTAAGTTGGGATATTACCAAGAAATTTCTCTTGAAGATTCTAAGTAGTAATCACCAGAGGATTATAAAATTATATTTTGATACTGGAGGAAAATAGTTAGAATCTATATAAATCGATTTCAGGAATTGATGTGATTCAAGAATTATTGGATTATGATTATACATCCTTGAACGTATATAGATTGGTTTGAATGATAAAAAAAAAGGGGTGGCAGTATGAACTATTAAATTGAGTCGTACAAGTTTCCATGTATATGTTTATTGAATTTAAGTGGAGGCAATGATATTAAAATTTGTTTAAAAGATTGGAAGATATAAAAACGATTATTTTGAAAGAGAAGAAAAAACAATCTCAAATTTGGAATCATGTCAATTGATTGAAGATTTAAAAATCTATTTAGATTTTGGTTTAAGAAGTAGTGATTATGTTTTAATGACTTAGAAAAGAAATTACGGTTGATAAGTGCGTTAAAATACTGAGCTTAAATGCTAGATTGCCGTGATAAGCTAAGTGTCTATTTTGAGGATTATTTGAGACAAATTGGGAGTTTTTAAAGTTATGAAGTGATATAGAATTTTATAGATTCATGATTCATTAACTCTGGAGTTTAAGTTGGATTGAAATGTTAAATTTTGGAAAGGTTAGTAGTAATGTGATAAAAGTTATTGTGAATTTATGAAAAGAATTTAAATGTTAGTCGTGATTAGATTGGAAGGCTTAGAGTGAATACAAATTGAGGTAGTTATTTTGAAATTTCTTTTTAAAGGAATGTAATGGTAGGCCACCAAGGTAACCTTAATGAGATAGAAGTGTTCCACACTAATTGCCATATCACTCATGACTATGATAGTAGTATATACTCCAGTGTTGTTAGTCGTCTGCCAAACTATGTGACTATCTCTCAATCTTGACTTACTCAACCTTTCCTCAAACCTAGATCATTTATTGTGACCTTCTAATCGTTTGTATTTGATCGTTCCTTAACAGTATTCGCCTTTAGAACTGTGTCCCTAAATTATTTCACTGATTCTTAATTAAATTTATTTCATGCTTAACTTGATTTCCTTTATTCTTGTATTAGTTGTCACTTCTTGAACCCTTACCATGATACTAAATTACTTTCTGACTTAAATTCGAGATCCAACCATGACTCAATTCTTTCGACCCGACATGTGATGGTGTTCTTCTTGTTTCCTTAAATGCTTAACCTTGTACCTTATCTTGATTGCTTGAACCGTTTAGTTAAGGATCTTGGACTATTTTTTTTCTTCGTCATCATTACCTCCCTTACTTATATTTTGATTACCTTATGTTGCTAATTTAGCCTTAGTTTTGCAAGCTTACCTCTTTATCGAGCTTGATCATGACATATTTTATTGGGTCGACCCACTAACATATTGTCTAATCAGAACCGGTGTATGATGGTCTGATCAACCTAGTGCACTTTGGTTCGCTTTCATATATTACTCTACATGGATGAGACTCTAGGGCATATGTCTCATCCACGACAGCTTTGGCAATTCTTCTTGAATTATTTTCGTCGTCTATGAACCACGTATTGTACTCAATAGCATCGTCTTTGAACTCTTTTTGCTTTTGTCTTTCACATATTTCAGAAAGACAATGCACTGTACTTAATAGGTCAACCCAGGGTATCACGTTTAGCTTCCTTAACAAAAGGAGGAATTGACTTATTTCTATATCCTTGCAGTATCCTTTAGGATTTCAATAGTGTTGAATTCTAAACCCTTGATCGCGACCAGTTGACTTGGTCATTCCCTTATCATCCAATGTCTGGAACCTTATTCAATTGAATTAATTCAATTGTGACATGGATTTCAAGTCTTGGATACTCGTGCCTAGACTTCAATGACCTCGTTCTCCATCTTGCCCAAACCTCGATTCATCCTGGATTTGATCAACTTAGATCATATCGAGACTAAAATTTCTTATATATATATATATTATATATATATATATATATATAGTGTGTGCTTGAATTTATTGCTATTGACAAGTCGTGCTTTAAACTTTCGATTTTGATCATCTTTAGAATATTAACGCTTTATGGTTAATTTCAGTTGTTTTTTTTATCACCAGTATTTGTATAGGATGATAGACTGCCTTACAGCCAGATGATTTATTATTTCCTTATCCTTTCCGGAATGGCACCCATGACCAAAGTTTGTCCCCAGTGCACAGCTACAATTCCGGATGAGACCGAGATTGTACTTTCCCCTTCTATTGCTCAGGAGGTGTTAGTAGCCTCACCGGAGAATTTCCCTCCATCTCCAATCCTTCAGGAGAGGACTGCAGTTCAGCCGGAGACTGAGGGCCTTCCTTTGCCTCCTAGAGTGGTACCCCATGCCATTCCTGATGGAGCTCATATTTACACTCTTTAAGGATGTGCAGGAGGTACAGAGACTTCAGGCTGAGCTTATGAGAGCAGAGTCTCAGTTTTCAACTGTTATGGGATTACATGCATCGAGGGAGGAGCCTAGTCCCAAGAGAGCGAGGAGAAGTTTATACCCAGAGCCTCAGGTGTACCCAGGCTTTCAGCCTAGACCAGCCTATCCAGTTCAGATTCCTGTCCAGCAGAGACCAGTTGAGGGTGCCTACCTGTACTTTCTGTAAGAAGCTTGGACACGTATGGAAGAACTGTAGGAAGAGACTAGGATTGTGCCTATTTTGTGGGTCAGCTGCACACAAGATACGAGACTGTCCTACTACACTTGCCCCTAGTCGAAGCCTACCTCCAGGAGAGAGTTCCAGCTACCAGACCTAGTAAGGTGAGTTCTTGACCCATACCATATCCTATCTTGTGATTATGTACCCTACCATAGTGTTTATATGCTTGATATCTTATGACTACTCTTGATCTAGTATGACTATAGTGGCTAGATGAGACCCCAGACTGATTACCTGCCATAATCATGTATGATATCTTTCCAACTACATGATTTAGATAAGTTTTCTTAAGACCATGATTATTGGGGATTTTGACCTAGAAGGAGTAGGATCATCTTAATTTCGAGGACAAAATTATTTTAAGGAGGGTAGACTTGTAGCACCCACTTTTTGAAATAAGGGTATTTTAGTCATTTTGTGATTTTCTAGATACTTTTGGCTTGTGTTTGTTTTAGCAGTTGGTTTAACCTTAGATAATCAATATTAGAGACTAACCATGACATATGATGATCATTTAGATAATTAGAAATTATATTAGGATTTGGTCCAATTTAGAAAACAAATTGACCCTTTTTAGGCTAGTTAATTAATTGGCCTTTTAAGCCTTTTGTTAGTGGGCTTAAACTCAACTTAGATAGAGAAGAGGGGCCCATGAACCAACCCTAACCCTAGAAGGACTAGCATGGCCGGCCAAAACAGGAAACCCCCTTCCCTATATAAACACTTGCATTAGTTTTGACACCCCTTTTACAAAACCCTAGTTTCCAGCTCTCCAAAACCCTAACTTTTTCATCCGACCTCCGTTCCACCTCAAACGAAGTGCGTTGTGATCGTGGAAGAGGAGAACTTGCTGGAGCATTGCTAGCAAGGAGTTGGAGGTGTTTGCTCAGTGGAAACTGGTCGTCTTATTGTTCGAGGAGTCAGTTTCATTGATATTTCAACTCTCAATAGGTAAACACCTAAACACTATAGTTTTTCCTATTTTTCTTTATAGTAGCATGCATAGAGGTACCCTCGACCCACCCATGTAATTTGGTGGGATTTCGACTCCGTTTGATAGAGGTATCGAGCCGTGTCGGTCCCTTATGGCACGTGTTCGACGAATTACCACTTAGAATTCAATATTGTTATTTAGGTAAACTAATTACATGATCCTGTAGGCCTTTAGATGTAGATTGCATATATATATTTTGTTGGGTTTTTGTGTCGTCTCGTGTCCTAAAATTGGGTTGGACACGCAGCACGAGACTGCGTCTCGATGCCCTGCTGCTGCTGTGTCCGTTCTCGCTGGACACAGCGACTCGACACATGCTTTTTGGGTTATGGGTAGGGGCAATGTCTGTGATGCCCAACAAGTTTGGTTAAGTTTTGTGGAGAGTCGAGAGAGAAATCGACATGGCACGGGTTTTGTACTGACGCACGTGCGCCCAGTTTTGGCGTCGGATATGCGTGTCGTGCGACTTGGACACGCGTCGTGTGGCCAGTGCAGACACATGGGCTAGTAGCCCTACATGTGGGCTACATGTAAGAGCACCACGTGTCGTAGTTTGGTCTGTGTCGAGCCCTAGGTCGCGTGACACGCGTGCACGAGGACTGGGTTCCAGTTCTGATACTCGCGTATCTTAGACACTTCGTGTCCTGTTCCTTGGACACAACTGCACCCGATTGCATGTTCATATACACGAGACACTTTACCAACCATTAGTTTCAAATATCATTAGATTTCGAATGGTTTTAGGTCATGTTAGGTATTGTGTTGAGTATCGGGTTTTTGAGTTCCAGTTTCTTTTTTTCAGTATTTTGATCTGTTCCCATCATATTTTTCGATGTGATTTTCTGTAAACCAAACCAGTAGATCCCATATTATAACATCTAGGAGATACCCACTAGTTTGCATAGTAGAGAGGATTGTGTTCGAGTTTGGATAGGGTTATTCGAGTAGTATCAGAAATCAGGAATTCTAGTTCCTGGGTTTCGTATTTTCCTTCTTGGATTGATTAGATGCCTAGTTCAGTTTAATTATTAGTTGAGAATTGTTATGCCAAGTTCAGTTTAATGGTTAGTTAAGGATTGGTTGTGTAGTTAAAGTAGAACCTGGATTAAGAGGTATAGATGTATGTGTGTTGTGTATTGATATGGGGGTGTTTTGCTATGATAGGTTTGGGGCAGTAGGCAACTGCAGTAGCAGTTGTACTCAGGCACAACTACAGCAGCAATAGCATACTGTATTGCAGCAGTTGCTGCAATAATAGGCAGCTGCAATAGCAAGGCTTTGGCCTAGTGCATGTATTGAGTGCTAATGCTTGAGAGTGTGTGGTTAATTGGAGTTAAGGGATATTGAAGGTTTTGAGATTGAGATAGGTAATACTTACTTTAGGCAATTAAGTTATGTAAGGTAAGACAATAGTATATATATATATATACAGGGATATGATTAGGTTCATGACTGGAACCTAGTATAACCTCAACCTTAACCCCAAAAGCAATATTACATCTAGTATTGACCCAAAACTTGACAAATAGGTTAGTGATCTAGGATTGACCTAAAATTTGACCTATAGGCTAGTTGACCTAACTTTGACCTAGTTTGACAAGTCTGGTGACCAAAGTTGACCCAAGGTTGACTTTGACTTAGATTGACCCAAATCATGTAGAATTTGCATTGAAGGTTTTCCTTATGATATTTAGACTGTATTATGACATGTGGTTGTTTTAAATAGGATCTTGTTACTCCAGTCCAGTCACTTTTCATCATCAGTAGTTCGGATTGCCAGGCGAGTACATTCTCTGATCTTTTCATACTTCTTTGGATATGTTCTCTTGTTATAGACTAGTATACTTGATGCTGACACGAAGTTCATACGGATTTGTACCCTCTGGATCTTTTCATGTGGTGTTATCCTCTCGGATACATCGAGTATATGTTCATGTACTTTATCATGGTCATCATGTACTCCATGTATTCATATTTATCCATGTGCACTCATATGTTTTCATGTACACTCATGACATATGAGTTCCATGTATACAGTAGTTGTTATCCATGTGCAATAACATAACATGCATTGATCCTTGTGTATTGGTTGGGGGCAGGGGAGTGTAGTTGGTTATGTGATCATTATCCCCAGTAGGTATCCATGTACATTCCATAGCTGTATCCATGTGCAACCCAAGCTGTTTACATAACCAATTCATGCTCTGATTCACGTAGAAGGTTACATTCTTTATTTATCATATTATACCTCAGCTTATATCTTCTCTCTTGTTGATTTCTTTTACAGTAATTCATGTATAGTTTTTGTAGCTTGCTTTATATGTCCATTCCTGATATGAACTGTTGTGAGAGATATGTGCTCGTTCCGTCCTGACTGGGCATGTTGAAAATTTTACAGGTGATGATGAGGAGTACTGTCCTACTTATATGGTATTGGCTTAGATGACACTGGCGATGTGGACCCACAGGAGGATCCCACAGTCGTGAGGACTTGCCCATAGTCTAGCTGAGACTTAGTACTTTATTTTGTATTTTCTGTTTGAGACTTTATGAGTTGTACTTGAGATTTATTCTGGTGTTTATCCTAGACTTTTATTGTGACTCTCTTGGGATTCTTCTTCTATTCCATCTTAGTATTGTTGAGTTACGTATTATTTTACTCTCTATTTATAGCTTATTTAGATGTGTTAGATATGGTGACTCAGGACAGAGTTCTACCGCACACTGCGGCATAGGCTGGGCGTTCGTTACTTCTCGTGCCCTTACACTGGGTGCGGGTCGTGACAATGACTGTGTGAGACGTCAGTTTGAGTCGAGTCTTGCATGTTTATGGACAACTTGTCGACAAGGTGAGTTTCCTCGAACGGCGACCCAGGCGGCCAAAGGGACCGGTTCTTGAAAAACATGTATAGCTTGTTGCTGGATGACCGCACGGGTTAGACGGTGACTGTCAGCGGGGGCTCGCTACCTCATGCTGAAGGAGCGTCTGTATAACAAAAGCTAAAGTGTCCAGGATAGTGCTGGACGTTAGTGACCAGTTCATATAGATGAGTCGGCATGGCGGCAACCTGCATGTGTGCCTTTGGATTGAGTCGAGTTGAATGTGTGTGTATAGTTAGAACACAATGTTGGGCCTAAGATTTGGCTTCAACGTAGGTGACGTACTTCGGCACGAGATGTGGTATCGAGTTTTAAGTTGTCGACATATAAGTTACATGAGTTGGATTTAAGTCGTTTCGAGTTTAAGTCAGGAAACGCCGCAAGGCAAATTCGGTTGGGTGACAATAAGTTCACAAGTCTTGAATGGGTCAGTTGGTGATTAAAGTAGCAAGGCCGCGAGGCGACAATATGGTTAAGTCATGCTAGTTTGAGGCACGGCACAATGGACTTGTAGCACGGTCATGTAGAAATTGGTTACTATCGTGTAGTCGCATCTCTGATTATGTGCCAAAAGGTAAGCACGACATGATAGGTTAACGTTGTTGTACGAGAAGGGTTTAGAGGCAAAGTATGTGTTGGCGTTGTTGTTGCAAGCACGGGATGGTCTAGAGAGACAAAATAGGCCAAGACGTATGTCCTAAAACTGATCCTATGGCAAGAGTAGAAAGAAAATCATAAAGGGATTATTTGCACAAAGTAAATTATGTTAGTTTTGTATGGGTGGGCGAGGAGCTCATTCCACCAGTATAGTTGAGTACTGACACCCACACAGTCTTTATGTACAGGAACATGTAGAAGCTTGTGGCGTGGAGCTCGCTTGGATGCGTCGAGGCACAGAGTTCCTTGGCGATTCGAGGCGTGCGATCACGTGGAGTCAGGACTTATACGACGTAATATATGGACATCGCCTCTCCGAAGCATCAACTGGTTCAAGACTTGTATTGAAAGATGAAAGAGAGCTGAGTGACTTGTAATGTGAGAAGAGTGAGCTTGAGTGACTTGTAATCTTGGCCTTGCGCCCCATTGTAATCCTTGTTTCAATATCAATAAAATGCATCTTTTGAATGACTTGTGTTTTGTTCTAAATTTTTGCTGGCATATTCAATGTCTCTGCTTGGGACTTCTGTACGATGACCCCGTCGCAGCCGCTGTAATCGGCCGTTATGGAAACCGCCTTGCACGAGCGCAATCTAGGCTCGTGCTGCATCATGCCTTAGCGAGGACGATCGCTCCTATGAGATCAGGGTGTGACATAATGGTATCAGAACACGCTTTACGTCCTTGGACTATCGATTGAATTCTTTAACTCTGTTGCTTCCGCAAGTTGATATCGTTGGCACGCTCTCTCTCAAATGTCCCACGTGATGTCCATACAATAAGTCTATGTAATTTGTAAGACGTAGGAAAACAGTTTTTGACAAGAAATAAAAGATGTCTCACGTGAAGCACGGTTGGCTAAGTCGGGCTGGGCATATACACCAAAGTTGCCAACCTTAGAAGAGTCGAGTGCGAGATTTGGTCCGTCTCGGATGACAATGAGTTAGAATCGATTTAGTAAGTGGGATGACTATCGATAGGGGTACTATCGAGCGACGATAACGTCGGTGCGATATAGATGTGCGTGCTTGAAATTTAAGAATCGTTCAGAGGAAAATTTGAGGAAATAGATTGTGAATCGAATGATAAGTTGAGGATTTGTTGAATGACTTCATCCCTGAGTGGTGTATGCGATAGCCTCAGGGATGTCGATCGATAGATTAAGAATACAGGGTGTCAATGAGTCTATCAGCAAGCGTCGCGTGTATGAAAAGCCGTAGATTGAGTATCGTTGAATAAGTTATAGTATTGAGATTTCACGAGTTGATTCCAACAACCTATAAATTGACGCGCACGGTACGTGCATGGGATTGAGGATTGTGCGAGTATGAAACGCAAAAATGATTGAGTAGGAAATTGAATCAAAGAAAAGTTAAGGTGTGCGAATGGATGACTCGATCGAGGAGATCGATAAGAATCGTATACGAAAAGTTAGCACGATCGGATGATTGCGAGCATGAAAATGATTCAAATATTTAAGAATAACTTTAAGGAATCGGGATGGATGTTGCTAGATGATTTGAGTTAGCAAAAAATTATATTATTAGAAAAATGTTGCTCGATGACTTAAGATAGACGGATAAACAATACGTGAATTTGGGTTTGAAGAAATTGATGTTGTGAATGATTCGAGGGAAAATGATCTAACTTAAATTTGAATGTCGAGGAGATTATCCAGTCGGACGATAGCATCATTCGTACGACTCAAAATTCGTTGCAAAGGAAGATCGTCAGGTTACGCATATCATCGATGGTAATGAGGCGTATCAAAGATCGATATACAATAACTCGGGGGCACTCTAATTCGAGGAATGCCGATCGTGCAAGTGTTATTGTTCTGACGGATGCTATACTTAGGATTTTGATTGAAATAAATGTGGATCAAAATAGAACTGTCTTGATGGTTACACGGATAACCACAACTTCGACATTATTGTCTTGTGCGAGCGCAACTCTAGTCTCGTACATACGTCGTATCGAATTTGGGGCGATCGTTCTGCGTGAACGCTGGCATGGTGATTCATGTCGCGAAAATGATCGAACTCAGAAAATTAGGACGCGACAACTTTGATTGTCTCGACTTGTTGGTTTGATGCGAAGAAAAATTCGAGGATGTTTGGACTTGCGATTGATGATTGAGTAAACTTGAGGATTGAATAGATCCAATCTACGTATCGAGAATGAATTAGTCTAGACACAAAACAAGAGTTACGTCCCGATGAGGATGATTATCCTGCGGGAGCGTGCATGGTGATTCATGCCCACCATGGATAATCTGACTCACGTAAGATCGGGCATAACATATTGTTAAGCTAGACGACCTTATGATCGAATACGTGAATTGTGACAAACGACTTAGAAAATATGAAATATGAATTATGGCTTAGCAACAAATTGTGTCGTAGTGTGCTTGACTTGGAAGGATTGATAGGCAGATTATGTCGAACGTGTTCGAAAAGATAGACTATACAAAATAGCTTGATGAACGAGTAATATTGACATGTCGAGAAATTGGTTGAAACGTGAGTTATCGTAGGATAGATTTGCTGAATGACTCAGACCCCGTGCGACGAATGTTAGGATGTGTGTAGGAAATCGATGCTCGATGTTTAGAAATTGGAGTGATGCGAGCTTGGGTAGAAAATCTCGTACTATCAACTTGGTTTGACCTTAGGATGGGGTCAGTGTGGATATTATTATTTGGGAACTATGATTCCAATACTGACGGATGACTTTAGCCTAAAGACATAGCCTAGCGGTTAGGTAGACGTCCCGGTACGGAGTGATAGGAATTATGGAGGCACCACTCATAAGGCTCGGTTGACATGCATGTATATCAGGAACGCCCGAATATGTGCATGATTCGACTCGAGTGGTGATGGCGGATTCTCTATCACGAGGCTTGGCTGAAATGCATCTATTTTGGGGACGCCTTAAATATGTGCACGATCCAACTAAGTGATATGTTGAATTCAAGTGAGACTTGAGGAACGAAAGAGTGTCGAGGATTTTGAATCGTGAGTTATGAAGAAAAGATTGTAGGTAGCACGAGCGTGGCTCGGATTTGAGAAATGCATAGGAGAAATGTGCACGAGAGTCGTTAAACATTCGAGTGATAAGTCGATGAGTAAGTACTCAGTTAGTTTCGAGGACAAAACTTTTTCTGAGTTGTGTATGATGTAGTACCCTATCCCGCTTAGTCAATTGGAGTAATCGAAATGCCAACGGCATTCGGACTTAGCCTTGCAACAGCTTGCTCGGAGACATCGCTCGGTCGAGCCGACCCCTCGCTCAGGTGGGGTAGTTTCGATGAACTCACCTCATCTTAGCCTTCACATAATAAACTGTGTGTTTTCAACTTGCACAAGTAGGCTTGATAATAAAAGAGACGAATCCACATATCTAAGGGAATAATCCCGACAGGTCGAATTGAGTTACAATATGGAAAGGTCCAACGGTCGGCTTAGAGTTGGTGCACGGCGTACTTTGAAAATGACACTCGGTCCTTCCTTCCGTGGCTTATGAGAAGGAAAAGTTGGTCTCGTCACAAACTAAGAGTTAGCCTAAGTCATAGGCGTCGCCCGCAGTAACGCTTCATAAAGCATGCACCATTCCATCGTCCAAGGCTTGACGCAGTCCTTGCTCGTCAAGTTGTTGCACGATTAGGTTAGGCGGAGTTATGTTAGGCTATCGAAGTCTTCTTTAAGCACCGTCACATGTTTTCTGCGGTTGTCGAAATTACTTGGTTTACGACCTTAAGGCCCATCGTATAGAGTGTCTTGGACAGTAGTCTCATTCAGAACACCGATTGTCGTGAGGCAGGATGTCACAGACTTAGTGTTTGTTAGGCACGGGTCACAGTTGATTCATTTGGAGTTTGGAAAGAAGGTCTTTCGAATAGTCGTTCCTGAGTTGAATGAAATGATAGGGCAAGAAAGAAGAAGGCTCGCGACCATGGTCGATGAGGCAGTCTCAGATGTGAGAAGTATTGAACTAGGACCTGAATGAGATGGTAACACTAGAGGTAGAATGACTGTGTGAGACGTCAGTTTGAGTCGAATCTTGCATGGTCATGGACAACTTGTCGACAAGGTGGAGTTTCCTCGAACGTCGACCCAGGCGGCCAAAGGGACCGGTTCTTGAGAAACATGTATAGCTTGTTACTGGATGACCGCACGGGTTAGGTGGTGACTGTCATCGTGGGGCTCGCTACCTCGTGCTGAAGGAACGTCCGTCTAACAAAAGCTAAAGAGTCCAGGATAGCGCCGGGCGTTAGTGACGAGTTCATATAGATGAGTCGGCATGGCGACAACCCGTATGTGTATTGAGTCTAGTTGAATGTATGTGTATAGTTAGAACACAAAGTTGGGCCTAAGATTTGGCTCACTACCAAAATATAGCCATTTAGCGACGGACCATTAGTGATGGATAACGTCCGCCGCTAATAGCGATTGACTACCGACTAAGTACAGACTGATTGTCGTTGAAAAGCTGACATTTTTTTATTTTAAAGGCGAGCAAAGGTCGTCAATCCGTCGTTAAGTCGTCCGAGATATAGCGACGTATCATGAAGCCGTCGCTATGCCGTCGCTTTGTTTTCAAAAGTTGGCAAAAAATGTTGAAAAAAATTGGCGCAAAATTTATCGACCACATAGCGACGGATATTCCGTCGGCCATCTAAGGGGATATAGCGATGGACTAGCGTCGGCCATCTATCCGTCGCTAGTCCGTCGCTATATGTCCAACCCTAACTTAAATTTAACCGACGGTGGGGGGGACTTTTCATTCCTCTCCAAATTTTCTCACGTCTCTCTCTCTCGGTGGTCGGGGCGACGGGGGCCGGTGGTGGTGGGGGTGGGGGTCGGCGGTGGTGGTGGTGGGGGTCGCGGTGGTGGGGGTGGGGGTCGCTGGGGGGGTAGGGAAGCGGAGGGGGGTTTTGGGGTGGGGGTGTTGGAGGTCGACGGTGGTGGGGGTGGGGGTAGCTACGGCAGCGGGGGGTTGGGAAGTGGAGGTGGGCCGGGGGTGGTGGTGGTCGGCGGTGGTAGGGGTCGGGGTCGGGGGGCATATAGTACAGCGGAGGGGCCAGGGAGGGTGGGGCGGAGGGTGGCCGGGGGTGGAGGGGCGGTGGTGGGGGGATGGCGTTCGGTGGTGGTGGGGGTGGGGGTTGGGGGCCGGGGGTGGGAGTTGGGGTCGACGGATGGGGGCCGGGGGTGGGAGTTTGGGTTGACAGTGGTGGGGGTGGGGATCGGTGGTGGTGGGAGTGGGGAGTCAGGGGTCGGCGGGTAGTAACACACACACACACACATACACACACACACACACACACACACACACACACACACACACACACACACACACACACACACACACACACACACACACACACCGAAACAGAATTTTTTTTAAAACCGAACCGAATCTCTTAGTGTATATATATATATATATATATATATATATATATATATATATATATATATATATATATAAACTTTGTAAAAAACATTCGATCGTTGGTGGCTACTAGTGTATCCTAGTGTAGAGGAGTATGACTACTAGCTAGTGTGTAGAGGAGTATGGTTACTAGTGTATCCTAGTGTAGAGGAGTATGTAGAGGAGTATGGCTACTAGTGATAGATAGATTTATGTGTATCGGTATCAGACTATTTCTATGAGTATCGATATTGGTATTAGATTATTTTAATGAGTATCTATATCGGTATCGGGATATTCCTATGAGTATCAGAATCGGTATCGGTATCGGACTATCGGTATCGGTATCGGACTATCGATTTCTGTATCGGTATCGGTATCGGTATTTGTATCAGAATCGATATCGGTATCTGTATCAGAATCGGTATTGGTATAGGTATCTGTATCAGAATCGGTATCTGTATCAGAATCGGTATCGGTATCGGTAGAGGATCCACCTCCTCGAACGTATGTACTTAGTATCGATCGTAGCGGATTCACCTCCTCATTCTCTAGTATTGCGTCCGAACGATCGACCTAAATACTCGAGGAGAACAAACTGACGGATATGAAGTGGGGAAAGCAGCGCAAAAGTGCTTGGAGAATAAGTTTCGACATCATCCATAGAGAGCTGCTTGGGTGGGAACGAGTGGTGGTACTGGTAAGTAGCATAGTTAGGAGAGACGTAGTACCAGAACTCAAGCTGAGGTTGAGGAAGGACTGGAGCGCATGCATAGTATATGTTGGTCTGGGCTAGCTTTGGTTGGCTGAGAGTAAGGAGCGAAAAGAAGGAAAGTAGGGAGGAGCATATCCAAATAATATTATTGATGTTTACAAGAGTGATTGGCCAGTTACAAGAGATTTAACTGGCCAATCACTCTCATAAACATCAATATTTAGGAGATTGTTTACTCTCTCGTGACCCTTTTGCAATGGTATTCTACGTTTACGAGAGTGATTGGCCAGTTACAAGAGAGATTGGAAGTAGGTTTGTACGTAGTAGGTACAAATTTCGTATTTATGGTCTGGATTAAGATTCTTTTTCTATTCCCGAATCTGAACTGTTTCTAAAGTGTGTTTTTATGGATAATTTAATACTCGAGACTGTGCAAAATTAAATCGTCAAACAAAGCTGAGTTGAATTTTGAATATACGTGCTCTCATTGATATTTAATGGTCTTACCAGATGGCACCCAAGATCCGAGGATCTCGTTTGAGAGAGGTACATATGGCTACTGAGGAGGTAATGGTACCTCCTGCTGCTGAGAAGATAGTGGGACCTCCTGCTGCTGAGGAGATCAAGGAAGAATTTCCTCCTACTATTAATGAGGAAGTGATTCCTAAAGCCGAGATAGCTGTGAAGGAGGAGGTGGCACCAGAGGGCAATTGCACCTGGAGTTCCAGTCATCCATCTCCTCTGGATATTGATCTTGCTGGCGTGGATCCTACTTATGCGCGCTGGCTGAGGGAGTTCTATCTGCCCCAGCATAGACAACAATATATATATAATATAATATATATATATATATATATATATATATATATAATTTTTGACTGGATTTGTTTCCAGTAGACTTATTAATTCTGACAACCGACTTGTATGTTTTTACAACTCTTCATGTTTCTTATTTTCTAAACATGGTTTTAACTAGACTTCGATGTTTTTAGATGCTATTATCTAGACTTGGTATATATATATATATATATATATATATATATATATATATATATATATATATATATATATATATATATATATAGGATATGAAAAAAAAAAAAATATATATATATATATATATATATGATATGATTTTTATATTGGTGTGTGTTGTATGTTGGTTTGTGTGATGTATTTGTGACGGATATTTGTTTTTTGGTGTGTAACGTATATTGGTTTGTGTGATGTGTGATGCATATTGTGATGTTCCGATGTTTCGGATGTTGTGTGAACAGGGAATGCTCTGTTTTATGAAAAAAATTCAAAAATTTTCCAGTTAGCGACGAACTAGCGACTAAAAAGCGATGGCTCGCGACAACCAAGCGACGGATTATCCGTCGCTAACTAGAGAATTTCAATTTAGAGACGGACGGCGACAACCAAGCGACGAATAATCTGTCGATTAGGTTCTAGAAATATGAAAGATTTCCAGAGCCTTAGCGACGTATACGTCGTCGCCAATCCGTCGCTGGTTTACGACTACGCGCGACGGAAGTATTCACCGACAAGTTGTGGACGGATTACCGACGGATTGACCCCATCGGTAAGACGATGTATTACTAACTTTATGATACTTGATTTGACGGAAACCCGTCGGCCAGTCGTCGCTAGTTGTATGAATATGGCTGCCGAAAATCCGTCGCTCAATCGTCGCTTGGTGACAACTTGGCGACGATTTTTTTAGCGACGAGTCAAATCCTGACAGATGTATTTGACTAAAATCCCGACTGATTATGTGCCGAAAGGCAAGCACGACATGATAGGTTAACATTGTTGGTACGAGAAGGGTTTAGAGGCAAAGTATGTGTTGGCATTGTTGTTGCAAGCACGGGATGGTCTAGAGACACAAAATAGGCCAAGGCGTCTGTCCTAAAACTGATCTTAAGGCAAGAGTAGAAAGACAATCATAAAGGGACTATGTTGCACAAAGTAAATTAACGTGTTGGTTTTGTATGGGTGGGCGAGGAGCTCATTCCACCAGTACAGTTGAGTATTGACACCCACACAGTATTTATGTGCAGGAACAAGTAGAAGCTCATGGCGCGGAGCTCACTTAGATGCGTCAAGGCACGGAGTTCCTTGGCGATTTGAGGCGTGCGATCGCGTGGAGTCAGGACGTAAATGGGGCATAATGTATGGACATCGCCTCTCCGAAGCATCCGCTGGTTCAAGACTTGTATTGAGAGATGAGAGGTAGCTGAGTGACTTGTAATGTGAGAAGAGTGAGCTTGAGTGACTTGTAATCTTGGCCTTGTGCTCCATTCTAATCCTTGTTTCAATATCAATAAAGTGCATCTTTTGAATGACTTGTGTTTTGTTCTAAATTTTTGCTGGCCTATTCAATGTCTCTGCTTAGGACTTCTGTGCGACGATCTCGTCGCAGCCGCTGTAATCGGCCGTTATGGAACCCGTCTTGCACGAGCACAATCTAGGCTCGTGCGGCATCATGCCTTAGCGAGGACGATCGCTCCTACGAGAGCGAGGCGTGACAATTTGTATCAAAAACTAATTTAATAATAATTATTTATAATTAATTATTAACAAAAACTAATTTTTAATATGTCAAATAAGTCCAAAATCTACATGCAAATATATTAATTAGCCTAAATAAAATCTAGTATTTAAATATAAACTTTAATTAATTTTTAGAAATCATTTATTATTTATTAAAATTAAAATACTATAATTACATATAAATGTATTTACAATTTTTATTTATTTAAAAATATAATTATTAAATAAATAATTCTGGAAAATATATGAATAAATACTACAACTAAAAGTTTAATTTACTAGTATTTTACATCACACAAATAAAATATATAATTATAAAAATACAAGAAAATACATAAATACTACTTATAATAATACCATAAATAATATAATATATATTACCCAAAAAATAAGCTTAACATAGTATTCGAACTTGGGTCTGGTGGCTCGGGTTTTAGGGTGGTCACATCTACTAGTAAGGTCAGGACAGTTTTATTTTCATATATATATATATATATATATATATATATATATATATATATATATATATAAAATATATATATATATTTTCATATATATATTATTATTTTTTTTGGAACCAGGTAAATTGTTTCTGGAATCGCTCCCACTGGGATTCGAACTCCTGACCACTCGGGCCGCATGCATCTCTCTTAACCACTAGGCTAGAGGTCATTTACATTTTCATATATATATATATATATATATATATATATATATATATATATATATATATATATATATATATATATATATATATATATATTATGAAGCCATAGCCCATTGGGAACGGCGAGGCACCCCAGCGTGGAGGGCGCGGGTCGAGCCTCCTTGGGAGCATGCTCCCAAGCTCCATGAAGAAGTGGACACCAAAAAGAATATATATATATATATATATATATATATATATATATATATATATATATATATATATTATGTGTAGTCCTCGAAGCCATAGCCCATTGGGAACGGCGAGGCACCCCAGCGTGGAGGGTGCGGGTCGAGCCTCCTTGGGAGCATGCTCCCAAGCTCCATGAAGAAGTGGACACCAAAAAGAAACTATATATATATATATATATATATATATATATATATATATATATATATATATATATATATATATATATATATATATATGAGGGATCTACATCCCCTCACTTTTGCATCCCCATGATAACACCCGTTGACCTTGTTTAAGTCATCTAATCTTAACCGTTAAAATTCAACGGTTAAGATTAGATGAGTTATATATATATATATATATATATATATATATATATATATATATATATATATATATATATATATATATATATATATATATTATATGTAAATGAACTCTAGCCTAGTTGTTAAGAGAGATGCATGCGGCCCAAGTGGTAGGGAGTTCTAACCCCAGTGGAGGCGAGTTCGCTACAAGTACCCATTGCTTCTATATATATATATATATATATATATATATATATATATATATATATATATATATATATATATATATATATATATCCCTGACCGTGGTACTCAGGGATCATGCCCTAGACATGATGCAAGACACAACCGGACTAGTAGTTTATACAAGCACAATCATCCACGGTGTCCAGGCCAATGAATTAATTTGTCAAGAGTGCGTCACGATGGGCCACTATCATGTCATTATCATGTCAAGTTTATTGGTCAAGAGTGCGCCACGACGGGCCACCATCAGGTCATTATCAGGTCATTAATCAGGAGTGCACCACTACGGGTCACTATCGTGTTTAGGGTACATGTGTCGGACAGTATAGTGCAAGCATTCAATCAGGAGACTCAAGTTATGCTGAGGTTACAAGACACAAGTCATCAGTAAAGATCAAATAACAATAGAGAAATAACAATAATTAAATAGCTGGACAAGGCACAGAAAGGAGTCTTGCGGCTCAGGGTCACTATCAAGTCATGCTAGTTCCTTGTCACACCATGTCATGTACAATTGTCATTTCAGTCATGTCAATCAAATCGTGATTTATCAAGTTCAGGAAAAAGGGATAAACGTGTACTCCGTAGGAACTCAAGTTACAAAAAGAGCCACAAGACTTGGATATACAAAAATAAACAAAATATAAAATACAGGACATGACAGAGCCATGCAGCTCGGGCAAGGCTGGCTCATGCGGCAGGATTAATCAGATGCATGTGGCTGAATTTATGAGGTTCATGCGGCTCATGAAATCTGAGTCCATGCGGCTCAGGAAATGAGCAGGGTCCTATGCGGTTCAGGGAGTCCCAGCCTTATGCGGCTGAAGAGGGAATCGGGCTTATGCGGCTGAGACAGCACATCCCATGTGGCTCAGGGAGATGGGTCTCATGCGGCTCAGAGAACGAGCCTCATACGGCTGGGTCAATCAGGGTCATGCGGCTCAGGACGGGTCGGGGTACATGCGGCCCGAGATGATACGGGTTCATGCGGCTAAAATAACCAATCAAGTCCATGCGGCCCGAGTTAAGTCACATGCGGATAAAATAATGGTCCTAAGTCATGCAGCTGGGATTGAAAGTTTATGCGGCCGAGGATATGAAGGGGGTGCATGCGGCTCAGTTAGGAGCTCATGCGGCCAGGTCAGTTAATGAGTTTTATATATATATATATATATATATATATATATATATATATATATATATATATATATATATAAATATATATATATATATATATATATATATATAAGGAGGGATCCGTATCCCCTCACTTTTGTATCCCCCATATGTAGTGCCCCGCTTTCGATAGGCGACGGACTTCATAATATGCTTGCGCCTAGTCAGATCGGTCGGGAACTTAGATAGCCATCTGACTCGATCGCTGAGCTTGGTAAACGATGACACCTTGCGACATCGATCAAATCGATTTGGACGAATGTTACGAGAATCGATCTAACTAATAGAACGACTTCTATTGGAATAAGTCCTAGATACAGCGGACTGCTCTTGGCGAGTGAGGTCCATATAAGAGTCCCTTCGATGGGACCGAACCGCTGTATGGCTTTCTTGGAGCTTTTGCCGCTTGGTTTTGATGAAAGTGCTTTCCCGTCGTTTTCTGAATGCAATCTACGAATTTTGAAGCGAAGGAATGAAGAATAAATTTTAACTAAGTATTGGTGCGATTGCAGGGGCTCGTATAACTAAAGCTAGAACATTGCGAAGCACTTCCACGGTCGGCACGATAAAAGTACTTGGTGGGTGATTCGGCCCTTTCTTTTCTACTATGTCTCGTAAACAAAATTTCTTTGCCTCGAATTCATTCAAATCGACGATGCCAAGTTAAATGCATGCCAATCCACTAAGGTCAAGAACTCGAAAAAAAATATCAATTTAGAGTAATCTACTCTGAAAGTATAAGTTTCGCACCAAAACGAGAAAGTTTAAGGTTCTAGTAAAAAGATAGACTATTTCACGTGCTGTAAAATAATATGAAACGCCGATCGTGTCTTATGATGCCTCGGGCAATTTGGTGCCTAAGGGACGCTAAATTAGGAGTACGGCTTTGGAAAAAATGAATCGTTGCATGAGTTGGGAGAAATGATAATGTCGTTCAATACTGTCCACGCTATACAAATCTGTTTGTATACTTTAAACTGTTCACGTATTGGCATGGTCATGGACAGCTTATGCACCAGTTCATTTTCCTCGAAACGGTATCCGGGGCATCGGAACCGATTCGTCCTAGGGGGAATAATTTATTGTGCTTTGCTACGAGGCATGCGGGACCTTCAGTAAGGCTTGCAACCTAGGCTGAAAGGTTCGCGTCGCATGCCAATTTCAATTAAGTCCCAAGTGGTGCGTAACACCAATGACCACATGTAAGATAGTAGCATGCTCACCTATTGTCTTATGCAGGTATAATTACTATCTCTGTTTTATGCAGGGACGAGCACGGCCGTGGTAAGAATTATGATAAATCGTTATGTTTCATTGTATGCTTTATTACTTCAAAGATGGCTATCGATATGAACTGAATTCATTTAGCTCTAATAGAAAGAAAACTCTAAAAGCATGCCTACCTTAACAATCAGAGTCAGTTTAGACGAGTGGGTTCGTCTTATCCACTTAGCAAGTGTGCTAAACCCCTCCCCAAGTCCCCAGGTGCGACGGGAGCTCTAAACTGAAGCTGAAGTGCGGAGAGGCATTTTGAAGCTCTTCCTATTCTGAAGTATTTTGAAGCCAATTCATCGTAAGCTTATGTATAAAGGGTCGAATGTATGGAACGACAAGTATTAGTTCAGGCAGCTTGTCGAGTATATTTTTTTTGTTTCAATCAATGTAGCCATAACGGCATCCAATGTAATTACGACTTGCAATTCGTTGCAAGCTATGAATGAAAAGCATATTTCTATTTTCCTAAACTGTGTCTTATATTCTAATGTGATTTGTGAAGTTTCAACTTGGTGTTTCAATATAATAATCAACGTAACGTTCTTGCCTTATACGAGTGCAATTCCAGACTCGTACGGCATCACGCCTTAGCGAGGACGATCGATTTGGCATAATAACACTGAGGACGAATGGTATGTCGACTCAGGACATGACAAATTGGTATCAGAGCACAGTTATATTTTCTCGAATTTTTGAAAGATGTTTCATTGTTGAATGTTCGTTGCGATTGCTCGATTGAATGCTTGTCCACATGCTGCGTGAAATAAAAGTTCCATACAGGTAAGCCCGTAGATATTTTGAAAAATACTAACGGCTTTACTTTGTTTTATAGAAATGACTAAGAAAAATAAAATAATCCCGGCACAACAACCCAAATCGTGGATAGTACGTCAAGTTCAAATAGTACTGGCCCTAGCGAGACGACGATGGAGAAAATGCTACGGTTGATGGAGTTACAGCAGCAACAGCTTCAGATGCAAATCAAAGCCTAATTTGATGCGCAGCAGAAGCAAATGGACGGCCTAACGCAGATCGTAAGCAAGATGGGGGGCAATACCAAAGCAACGGTCGTGGTATCCGAAAAGAGGCAAGATGTTCAAGATGAAGTCGAGGAAGAAGCTCAACCGCAAATAATAAACTCTTCTTCCTTGTTCAAAGCAAAGGAGTTCCGCAAGATGAATCCACCTAAATTCAATAGCTGAGCAGAGCCTGATGTTATAGTGGGCTGGCTCACGGAGATTGAGGACTTATTTAATCTGCTTAGCATTGAAGGGCCCCAGAGGGTAACATGTGCGACGTTACAGCTACAATAGATGGCTTACGACTGGTGGGCAGCTAAGAAGCAGGAAATCTACGAAACCGATCCCGACACTAAGATTTCCTGGGAAATGTTCAAGGCAGCCTTTCTTGAGTAATACGTTCCTCGCGCCATCCGTTGACAGAAGGGGGATGAGTTCATAATTTTGAGGCAAGGGAATATGACTGTTAAAGATTATGATGCAAGCTTCTCAAAACTTGCAAAATTTGTCGGCACCTTCCTGCCCAACAAAGAAGAATGGTGCGAGCATTTTCAACAAGGCCTCAACGACGAATTGCATAAGGACATCATGAATCAGCGATCCCAAACCTATCGTGAATCCTATGAAGCTGCACTTGATAGTGAGCGGATCTTCGGCCTTATGTCGCAACGAGCCGTGCCGGTCGTCCGTAAAAATTTTAATAAATGACCTAACGACGACGGGGAATCGGGGATGCCAAAGCGTCAAAACACGTTTGAGAATCAAGGTCACTTTTCTGCAGTAACTTGCAGTAGATGTTGCAAGCGTGGGCACCGAGCACCCGATTGTAAATTGAGGACATGCTTCAAGTATGGCGAGCTAGGCTACTTCATTCAATTCTGTCAGGCGGAAAAGCCAAATCAACACCCCCAAGAAATGTTCCAAATCCTTATAAAGCACCTACACTGTAAGGTGCGAATGCGGTACCAGTGAACCTGCCAAATCAACGCCATAGAGCGTAAGGCCGAGTCTATGAATAGACTCGAGACGAGGTGTTTGGGTCCGATACTGTTGTAACAGGTATATTACTCTACAAAAATATACCTGCTCAAGTACTATTCGATTCGGGTGCAACACATAGTTTTATATCTGCTGATTGTACAAAAGAAAATAAAATAACCATACAATCACTAGATATGAACATTAGCGTTAGCACTCCAACGGGAGTCGATATGCTTGCGAACTTTATTTGTAGGAATGGCCACATTTGTATTGGAGGAAGGAATCTATCCTTGGAAGCCGTCGTACTAGACATCAAAGAATACGACATAATTCAGGGCATGGATTGGTTGGGCATTTATCATACAACAATCGAGTGTGCGAAGAAGAGAGTGGTGTTTCGTCTTCCTGGCGAGATAGATTTCTCATAATATGGTACGGTCTCGAAGACGGCAATGATGGTATCGGCAAACTCGGCGAGGTGTATGTTGCGTTTCGGTTGTGCGGAATACTTGGCATCAGTTCGAGATACAAGAAAGGATATTCCAGACACAATGCAGACTGATGTTGTGACAGATTTCTTTGATATTTTTCCTGACGAGATGCCCGGGATGCCGCCGGATCAAAAAATAGAATTCAGCACCGACACCTTTCCGAATACACGGCCGATATCAAAAGCATCTTACCGAATGGCTCCAGCAGAACTGAAGGAACTAAAGGTGTAATTACAAGAGTTTCTAGACCGTAGATTTATTCGCCCTAGCGTCTCTTCATGGGGAGCTCCCGTACAATTTGTGAAGAAGAAGGATGGATCGATGCGGCTATGCATCGACTATCGTGAACTCAATAAGGCGACCGTACGGAACAAGTATCCATTGCCACGAATCGATGACTTGTTTGACCACCTGCAAGGTGCATCAATATTTTAAAACATCAATCTTCGTTCAGGCTATCATCAGTTGAAGATCAAGTCCGATGACGTATCGAAGTCTGCCTTCCGTACTCGATATGGTCATTATGAATTCCTAGTCATGCCGTTCGGTTTGACGAATGCCCCATTCGCTTTCATGGATCTGATGAACCGAGTCTTTAGACCCCAAATCGATAAATTTATAGTCGTGTTCATCGACGATATCCTTATCTACTCAAAGAATCGAGAAGAGCATGCAGAACACTTGAAGATGGTATTACAGACTCTGCGTGAAAATAAATTAAATACCAAACGGAGTAAATACGAGTTCTGGATGAGTAGTGTGACCTTCCTCAGACATGTAATCTCTGCCTAAGGCATCACGGTGGACCCAAAGAAGATTGAAGCGGTGGTAGATTGGAAACGACCTACCTCGGCTAGCGATATTCAGAGTTTCCTGGGCCTACCAGGCTACTACCGAAGATTCGTGCAGAGCTTTTCAAAACTAGCGTCGCCTCTGACTCGCCTCACCCAGAAGGGAGTAGTATTTGAATGGAGTGACGACTATGAATCTAGCTTTCAAGAGTTGAAGCAACAGCTCATCTCAGCTCCAATCCTTGCACTTCCAGATGGTCTATAAGGCTTCCAGATATTCAGCGACACATCGGGAACTGGACTTGGGTGCGTACTCGTACAGAGAGATAAAATCATCTCCTACGCTTCACGGTAGTTGAAGCAACACGAAAAAAACTATCTGACGTATGACCTAGAATTGGCGGCGATCGTATTTGCATTAAAACTCTGATGGCACTACCTCTATGGTGTGGCTTACAGAATCTACACAAATCATAAAAGCCTGAAATACTTATTTACGCAATGAGAACTCAACTTATGGCAGCAACGTTGGCTCGAACTCATAAAAGATTACGAGCTAACGATCGAGTATATGCCGGGCAAAGAAAACGTCGTAGCCGACGCGCTGAGCAAAATGTTTATGGGATCACTAGCCCTAAATAATGAGATATGGTGAGACCTTGAAGCGATGGCTATCGAACTCGGAATTGAGTATCGACACCTACACCTAGCTCAGTTGAAGCTAGGGTCAAGCCTGCTTAGTAAAATAAAGACAGCACAGAAAGATGATTCATTCCTGAAGAAGATGCATGAGCTGATTTCAACAGGAAGGGCGACTGACTTTGCGGAAGACGGAGACGGGACAATGAGGCTAAAAAGAAGGCTTCGTATTCCTGAAACTTTCGAACTCAAAAAAGAAATTCTGACGGAGGCACGTTATGCGAGGTACTCGTTACATCCTGGAAGCACCAAGATGTACAAGGACTTACGCACAAACTTTTGGTGGTACGACATGAAGAAAAACGTAGCTACTTTCATGTCGCAGGGCATGACGTGTTCGCAAGTGAAGGCAGAACACAAAGGCCAGGCGGAGAGCTGCAGAACCTCGCCATTCCCGAGTGGAAGTGGGACAACATCTCGATGGATTTCATTATGGGATTTTCGAAGACGCCGCGGAAGAATGATACGATTTGGGTCATTGTTGATAGATTGACCAAGTCGGCTCACTTCATCGCAATTAAAGTAGGATGGAGCGCCGATCGTTTAGCGCAAATCTATATCGATGAGAATGTTCAACTGCACGGGGTACCGGCCTCAATAATTTTAGATAGAAATGGGCAATTCCTATCGTATTTTGGACGAGCCTGCAAGTGGTGATGGGGACCAAACTAAATTTTAGTTCTGCTTACCACCCCAGATAGACGGTCAGACGAAGAGGGTAAATCAAATCTTAGTGGATATGCTGCGTCTGTGTGAGATCGATTTAAAGACTAGTTAGGATACGCATTTGCCGCTTGCAGAGTTTGCGTATAACAACAGTTATCAGTCGAGCATTCAGATGGCTCCATATAAAGCGCTCTAAAGGAGGAAGTGTCGTTCTCCAATATGCTGGGATGAAGTCGAAGAGCGACAAGTGCTCAGACCGGAACTGGTGGAGCAGGCCGTCGAAAAGGTCTGTTTGATCCGAGATAGACTCCGTATTGCACAAAGTCGACAAAAATGCTACGCAAATCTTCGTCGACGACCATTAGAATTTTTGGTCGGGGACCATGTGTTTCTGAAAGTAACACCCATGTATGGTGTAATACGGTTCGGCGTTAAAGGCAAATTGAGCCCGAGATTTGTAGGTCCCTTTGAGATCATCGAGTGAGTTGCAACGGTAGCTTATCGGATCACACTACCTCCTGCCTTGGCTGATGTGCACGATGTTTTCATGTCTCACAAATTTAAAAATATGTGCACGATCCAAGTCACGTGGTTAGCTTCAATCAGTTGGAGCTACATACTGACTTGTCTTACTCGGAGGAGCCTATTCAAATTTTGGACCGTAAGGAGAAGGTATTACGAAATCAGTCGATGTCCTTGGTCCACGTGCTTTGGCGGAACCACTCAGTTGAAGAGTCTATGTGGGAAATGGAGGCAGAGATGAAGAAGAAATTGTGAGCCCTTAGCCCAATTTTTTTTTCTATACATTTTTTTATTTATTATTATTATTTCTCCTCTAAATATTTCTTTTGGTAATGAATGTTAAAATAGAAGATATGTTTTGTAATTAAAAAAGGAGAAGGGGGAATTTTTCAAACACATTCTACTCAGGGGTTGAAGTGCAAAACTTGCCTTTCAATTCAAAATTTATGCTTGGCCGACTCAGCTGGGGATAACTCTGGTCGTTTGTTTTGGTTTTTAAAAAAAAACCAAAACTTGATAGGGCTTCCCTCCAAAATTTGATTGATCAAGATCGACCTCGATCTAATCCTTCTTATCTCCTCCTAACAAATCAACCTATATATACATACAGAAGGAAAACCGATCTTTGGCACCTACAAACCCTAGTAATTCTGTTCACCAAGGGATCATAAGAGGAGTCGAGGAGGTGTAGAGCGCGACAACAAATCCAATAAGTACATCATCTGCCTCATTTTCCCTATTAATTTTAATAGATGCTAGATAGGGTCAAAAAACAAGGACTCATAGGAGAAGGAATTATAGTTATGTCTTCATGTGTATGCCCATTGCCTACAGAAAGCGCAGATTCAAATGTAATTACTGTGACTGCAAACATTGTTCCTGTGTGCAACTTCATATGCGTACCATATGTCAGTTGCATAGGTAACGAAAGGTTCGATAAGCTAGGAAGGTATTGGACAAGTTCTTGAGAAAACATGGATGGAGTTCATCTGTGGGTAACCACAGAGGATAACAACATTGCACCTGGATGATTTCGAATCTATGATACATTGAGACGTTATCTCTATGTTTTAGAGAATTTATCTCTAAGTATCGAAGATACTACATCTGTGTCCAAGTTAGCCTGTATCAGCCCTTAGGAGACTTCCTAATTTAGGATACATACGTTAGGTATCAGCCCTTAGGAGACTTCCTAATTTAGGATACATACTTTAGGTATCAGCCCTTAGAAGTATCAGTGGGTATCAGGCATGCGAGAAGTTAAGGTAGGAATGGCGTGCACAGTTAAATCTTATAAGGACTTAGGTGAAACGTGAGATGGGAAGTCTGTATGAAGATTTAACATACAAATCCCTGCAGCCTATATGTGGTAGTAACCAATTTCAGAACCTAGTATGCATGGGAGTATATGTTAGGATATTGGAGAGTCAAAATTTGTGTGGTTATGTGATCGATAGGGATGAATTCTGGGTAGCAGGGGCATGTTCCCAGGAATATGGTATCATGAATTTTATTATGGGAAAGCATCAGAGTATCACTGAGACTAGGTACATGGTTTTGGAGAAAAGAGGAAATCGATGCTTGGCTGTTAACAGTGGCAGATTGCCATTGAATAAACTATACAAAACCATGTGTGCTAGTTCAAGTGAAGAGGGTGTTCGAGTGTACCAAGTGTTACTGGTGAAGTAGGAAGTTGGTTCATCCCTTGGTATAGTGTCCCCCTGTAGCAGAGGACAGTAGCAATAATAGTAGACAACTGGTTATAGAGTTCATATACAATTGTAGGTGAAGCATGGGTGTCAAAAGTTACCTGTGCATAAAGTTTTGGGGATCGTAGTTGTTAGAACTTGTGTCCAATGGAAGGACCTGGGTCTCTATTAAAGTAGGAAAGAAAGTGCCTAGTAATAGGGATATGTGGACTGATCATCACAGGTTAAGTAAATAACAAAAAAAAGGTTAGAAGAGCTAGCAGAGTCCAGAATGCCTATAGGAATAATGAGCTATTCAGGAGGTATGGGATTGTTGGGCTCGAATAGGAGTGTAAGCCTGGAAACCAAAGTTTTCTACATACCAGTGTGGTATATGAGCATACCAGGGTGTTCAGGTGGAGAGTTTGTTAGGAGAACGTCCGTGGACAGATATCTAAGTATTAGAGGGAAACATGTATCATAGTTATGGACTGTATAAGTAGCAACAGATATCTAAAAAGGGATAGGGGTATCATATGTAATATCTGGTACATTAGGCAATGCTAACAAAGAGCAAACCAATGGTAAGCAGTTGTAGGTATAGGAAGTTTCTGTAGGAGCAACACTTAGACGACTATAGGTACAGTAATGCAGGTTTAATTGATGGAATGTTCAGCACCAGGTCGTATAGGAAGGGGTCAACCTATGCTTTTGGAGAGGAGAATAACAGGATAAATGTGACTTGTAGATAGAAAGATATGTGGTCAATGCCTAGTACAGTTAGAGGTAAAAACCAACAAAGATTAGGAGTACCCTAGAATACTAATATGCTATAAAACCCAACTTGGCCTAGAAATAGACCTAGATACTAGTAGGTAGTTTATCATGGATTACAATCGTTTTACTCATACTATAAATTCTTAAACAGGTTACTTGGATCTTCATACAGGTTGTAATCCGTATCCGCAGCTCAGGACCATAGGCAAGTTTACCTTGTCTTTCTGTATAGTTTTATTTATATGCTTATCTTCTTTCATTATCCAGTTGGTTCTGATTTGATTGCTGACATGTGTTTCATCATTGCTATATAGTTCTTGTTCACAGTTAGCCTTATAGCCTTATTTGGATGTGTATTTCACTTATTCTAGATTGAGTTGTATCGTAGGACGACCACGTTATAAACTAAACTGCTATTCCTTTATTTCGATTCTTACAACCTGCGAGTCCATATACGGGGCGAGGGTTGATCATTTGCACCTGCGAGTCCACACTCGAGGCGAGGGTGACTTGTCTTGAAACTGACCTGCGAGTCCATATTCGGGGCGAGGGTTAGTGATTAGTTTAAACCTGCGAGTCTACATTCGGGGCGAGGGTTTGGTATTCCATTGATCTCTTGTTTACTTGTCTTCCTATAGTTCATTTATACGTAGTTGTTCATATATTCATGTCTCGTGATCGTTTAATCTTTTCCTGTTTATACCCTAGATTTTCCTTCATGTATGATAAATTGTTAGAAAGGCTTGTATATTATGTATCTTGCTAGACCTCTGAGGACCTGATGATCTCTTCAAGTTTAGCTGAGCTTGAGCCAGTTGCACATGAGCAGGTTCGAGCCAGCGTTGGGCCCTGGTGCCAATGCAGCTGAGGGTATCTAGATGATTTAGCAGTTTGTATTTAGTTATTTATTCCATGTTCTTACTTTATTTTGTCTATTTGTAGTGGATTTGTGTCCACCAGACGTGACTTAGATTCTTGATAACTTGGAAACAATTCAGTTCATTTTATATTATTATCAAGTTCATTGATCTTAATTGTACCTTTTACTATTCTGTGGATGAGATCTAGTCTGCCATTTTAGTTCAATAGACTTTGTGACTTATGTATATTAGACAGCGTTCTACCGCCGACACTACGGCGTAGACTGGCTTGGACACATCTCGTATCCGAAAAGCGGGTACGGGTCGTGACAGAAATACCCTTCGTTGTTTGCCTAATTTAAGGTCAGACCCTTGTTCTTAAGTTTCGGGATAAAACTTTTTTTTAGTGATATATTATCTAGTGCCCCGCTTTTGATAGGCGACGAACTTCATAATATGCTTGCACCGAGTCAGATCGGTCGGAAACTTAGATAGCCATCTGACTCGATCGCTAATCTTGGTAAACGATAACACCTTACGACATCGATCAAATCGATTTGGACGAATGTTACGAGAATCGATCCAACTAATGGAACAACTTCTGTTGGAATAAGTCCTAGATGCAGCGGGCTACATCTTGGCGAGTGAGCTCTATAAAAGAGTTCCTTTGACGGGACCGGACTGTTGTATAGTTTTCTTGGAGCTTTTGCCTCTTGGTTTTGATGAAAGTGCTTTTGCGTCGTTTTTTGAATGCAATCTACGAATTTTAAAGCAAAGTATTAGAGTAGGAATTCTAACTAAGTGTTGGTGCCAATGCAGGAGCTCACATAACTAAAGCTTGAACATTGCGAAGCGCTTCGACCGTCGGCATAATTAAAGTACTTGGTTCGGCCCTTTCTTTTCTACTCTGTCCCGCAAACAAAATTCCTTTCCCTCGAATTCATTCAAATCGATGATGCCAAGTTAAATGCATGACAATCCACTAAGGTCAAGAACTCAGGAAAAACATATCGATTTAGAGTAATCTACTCTAAAAATATAAGTTTTGCACCAAAACGAGAAAGTTTAAGGTTTTAGTAAAAAGATAGACTATTTTACGTGCTGCAAAATAATATGAAACGTCGATTGTGGCTTATGATGCCTCATGCAATTTGTTGCCTACGGGACGCTAAATCGGGAGTACGGCTTTGGAAAAAATGAATCGTTGCATGAGTTGGAAGAAATGATAATGTTGTTCAATACTGTCCGCGTTATACAAATTTGTTTACATATATTAAACTGTTCACGCATTGGCATGGTTATAGACAGCTTGTGCACAAGTTTATTTTCCTCGAAACGGTATCCGGGACATCGAAACTGATTCGTCCTAGGAGGAATAATTTATCGTGCATTGGCATGAGGCATGCGGTACCTTCAGTAAGGCTTGCAGCCTAGGCTGAAAGTCGCATGCCAATTTTGATTAAGTCTCAAGTGGTGCATAACACCAATGACCACATGTAAGATAGTAGCATGCTCACCTATTGTCTTATGCCGGTATAATTACTATCTCTGTTTTATGCAGAGACGAGCACAGCCGTGGTAAGAATTGTGATAAATTGTTATGTTTCACTGTATGCTTTATTACTTCAAAGATGGCTATCGATATGAACTGAATTCATTTAGTTATAATAAAAAGAAAACTCTAAAAGCATGCCTACCTTAATAATCAAAGTCGGCTTAGACGAGTGGGTTCGTCTCGTCCACTTAGCAAGTGTGCTAACCCCCTCCCCAATTACCCAGGTGCGGCGGGAGCTCTAAACTGAAACTGAAGTACGGAGAGGCATTTTGAAGCTCTTCATATTCTGAAGTATTTTGAAGCCAATTCATTATAGGCTTATGTATAAAGGGTCGAATGTATGGAATGGCAAGTGTTAGTTCAGGCAGCTTGTCGAGTATATTTCTTTTGTTTCAATCAATGTAGCCGCAACGACATCTAATATAATTATAACTTGCACTTCGTTGCAAGCTATGAATGAAAAGCATATTTTTATTTTCCTTAACTACGTCTTCTATTCTGATATATTTTATGAAGTTTTAACTTGGTGTTTTAATATAATAATCAACGTAACGTTCTTTCCTTGTACGAGTGCAATTCCAGACTTGTCGGCATCATGCCTTAGCGAGGACGATCGATTCGGCATAATA
Source organism: Iris pallida (assembly GCA_029216955.1). Taxonomy (NCBI): domain Eukaryota; kingdom Viridiplantae; phylum Streptophyta; class Magnoliopsida; order Asparagales; family Iridaceae; genus Iris; species Iris pallida. The sequence goes on from JANAVB010021399.1 coordinate 10,476,413, forward strand.
ACACCAGGGATGAACAGTATGTCGACTCGGGATGTGACACCATGCATCCCTTCTTTTATATCCATTAGATTTTGTTTAAGTCATCTAATCTTAATCATTGAAGTTTCAATGGTTAAGATTCGATGACTTAAACAAGATCCAACGGGTGTTATCATGGGGATGCAAAAGTGAGGGGATGTAGATCCACATCCCCTCTTTCATATCTATTAGATTTTGTTTAAGTCTTCATATCCATTAGATTTTGTTTAAGTCATCTAATCTTAACCGTTGAACAACGGTTAAGATTAAATGACTTAAACAACGGTTAAGATTAAATGACTTAAACAAGGTTAAGATTAAATGACTTAAACAAGGTCCAACGGGTGTTATCATGGAGATGCATAGGGGGATCGAAGTCGGGTCTGTCAGGATTGGATCCTACGGCCGGTCAGGTGACCACTGGGCAAAGATTGGTTTGGTGTTAGCAAAAGGGATCCGCTTGGATTTAAACATACCTAGGCTTGAGTTTAGTTTCTTATCGAGGAAGAAAAAGAAGGTGGTTCGTCGGTTGTCGACGAAGCTCGGCTCGTCGGTGCAGTTTCGGTGGCTCGGGGATGGCGAGTGTGGCACGGGTCGCTGGGTTGCTCCAAATGAAGAAGATGGTAATTCTTAAATTTTGTCTTAACACTTCTCTTTTTATAGAGAAATAAAGAAAAGTTATGAATTGGAAGGGTCGGGGGTTACGGAATGAAAAATGTTGGAAGATACAGAATGTAAGAGGTTGGGAGTTACCATTATTTATTTTTTAAATAAATATTTTGACCACTAATTGAATTCTCTAAATAGTAGTATTATTATTTCAACAACATAAATTTAATAATTTAACTTTAAATAGATAAAAAATTAACGAGTTACAAAATTTTCATCCTTAAAAATTTTCGTCCTCGAAATTTTCAAAGATAGGGTACAAACAATAATACCTGAAAAAGGTAAGGATATTCCTTCCTCATCTTATCCTCTCTCCCCCAAGTTGACTTTTCCGGAGAGTGGTGCCTCCATGTAACCCGGACCAAGGGTATAATAGTATTTTTCAACCTCTTCTTCCTTCGATCCAGTATCTCCACGGGCTGCTCCGAGTAGGTGAGACTAGGTCCAACCTCCAGCTCTGAGTAATCTGAGACGTGAGTGGGTCTGGAATGTACCTCCGTAGCTGAGAAACATGGAAGACAATATGGACGCCATCCAAGTTTGGTGGCAATGCAACTCTATACGCCACCTCTCCAACTCTGCTAAGTATATGGAAGGGTCCAATATATCTGGGGCTCAATTTCTTCCCTCGACTAAATCTGATCGTCTTTCGAGTAGGAGATATCTTCACAAACACCATATCTCCATCAGTGAACTCTAAGGGTCTTTAACTGCTATCGGCCCAATACTTCTACCTATCTTGGGCAATCCTGAGTCTGTCTCTGATCATCTTGACCTTGTTTGCAGCCTCTGTGATCATCTCTGGTCCAAGCATGACTCTCTCTCCAAAATCGTCCCAAGAGAGTGGTGTCATGTATCGTCGTTTGTAGAGCGCCTCGAATGGTGTTATCCCAATACTAGCTTGGTAGCTGTTGTTGTATAAGAACTCTACCAAGTGCTGATGATCCTTCCATGATCTGCCGAAGTCCAAAGCGCAAGCATGTCCTCCAAAGTCTGTATCATCCTTTCAGACTATCCATCTGTCTTAGGATGGTATGCAGTGCTGAACTTCAACTGAGTACCAGTCCTTCCTGCAGGCTCTTCCAAAAGTACGAAATAAATCGGCTATTTCTGTCAGACACTATGCCGACCAGAACTCCATGAATTCGTACTATTTGTCTCAAATATAGTTCCACCAATTTTTCAGTAGAAAGTCCCACTTTAAAGGGGATAAAATGAGCTGACTTGGTCAGTCTATCGACTATGACCCAGATGGCATCCTTCCCTCCTTGGGAATAAGGTAGTCCCGAGACAAAGTCCATCGTGATGTGTTCTTATTTCCACTACGGAATGGGTAAAGGCTGTAGCAATCCAGCTAGCCTCTGTTTCTCTGCCTTCACCTACTGGCAGATAAGACATCAAAAACGAATCTGGCAATGTCCCTCTTCATACCGTACCACCAGATATGTTTTCGCATGTCCTTATACATATTGTTGGCACCATGATGCATAGAATACTGCGACTGGTGAGCTTCTTGCATTATCTCCTCTCTCAAGCTGTTGGCAGGTACACATAGTTGGATGCCATACCTTAATGATCCATCGTCAGCTATACTGAAATAATCTAGAAGTCCTGCATCTGTCTGTACTTTGAGTTGACGAAGCCTAATATCAAGGAACTGAGTTTCCTTGATCTTCTCCATTAGGCTGGACTGGATCTGCAATCTTATCATCTATATTTTCGTTCCCGGTAGAGTGATCTCTATACCGAGCTTCTCTAAGTTTTCAAGTAGATGTTTGTCCCTAGTCAGATACATAGCCACCGAGTATCTGCTAAGTGTATCTGCCACAATATTGGCCTTTCTAGGGTGATACTGGAGGTCAATGTCAAAATCATTCATCAGCTCTAGCCATCTCTATTGCCTCATATTCAGCTCCTTCTGGGTAAATACATACTTCAAGCTCTTGTGGTCTGTGAATATTTTTATACGATCTTCGCATAGATAGTGTTTCCACAGCTTCAGAGTGAATATCACAGTTGCTAGCTCCAAGTCGTGGGTATGGTAGTTCTTCTCATGAGTCTGTAACTGCCTAGATACATAAGCAATTACTTTCTTATTCTGTAAACCCTCTCATTTATAATTATTTTATATAGATATTTTAATTTATTAAAGTTAATAATGACTATGTTAGTAGTTTACCGTAGCTTTGATTTTTGAAGTACAACAAATATTGTTTTCTCAAATCTAATTCTATATTGGAATTCTAGACTCGTCCACCTTCAGTTTGATATATCATGTCCTATCTAATTTTGCTTTTCAATATTTCTTTGACTTTGTGCAATTTCGGGCCAACTTAGGCCAATTTGAGCCATTGGCGTAATTTTAAGCCAACTTCCAATTTGATTTTGGGACTTGACATAGATCGAAACCGTATAACCCAATATATGGGTTTGATCCATTTTGAGTCTACAATGCATATACCTAGGGTGTACCATCCTATCGAGTTCCCATGTGCTACTTATTTGCAAATGGTACATGAGACTCATTAAATTAATTTTTGGGTCCAATTTGACTAGTAATGCTACTCGGACCCTAACCTAGTCAACCCTACTAGTTAGAGCCTAACTAGGAGTACCAAAACCAAGTATACATATATTTAAGAGAATTTTAAGTATTAAATTGTAGCCATATGCAATATTCTCTTATATATTTGGCTTGGTCAAACATCTAACCAAAATAAGAAACCTATTAATAATAGTATGATTTGGAGAACCCAATCCTATCCAAACTAGATCAAACCAAAGCCCATGCACTAAATATATATATATATACCTATCAAACCCTAACCATCCCCCTCGCTCATAACCACCCACTACTCCATAAATCCCCCCAAACCTAGCGGCCACCACTCCAAACCCGAAATCCTAGCCGACCCCCTTTCTTCACAAAATATAATTTCTCCTCAATTTCTGCGCTAACCACCACCACTTGGACATCCCTATCAACATCCCTTCCACCCTAGCAACTGTAGGAACAACCTTGCGGCTATTATAGAGGTGCACGATGCGCTACTTGGGCCGAAATTCCGTCGAATCGAAGTCTGAAACGTCATAACAGGTTAGTCGACTTGTAGATGATGTTTCATCCACTTTTTCTTATCTGCTTTCTCCTCAAATAAAATCTAAGAGTTACCTTTGTATGTCTACTCCAGCCTTTGATTGCAGGATCTCCTATTTTCAAGTGGTTTGCCCGTGACGTTGATTCTACGACAGGGTATCCAGAACTGATAAATTCTGTTGCAGGCCACTTTTACCTATCTAAGGTCAGTTTCTAACCTTTTTATATTTTCATTCAGAATATAGACGTCGATACCTTTCTGACGCATATCTGAAAGTTAGATTTTCCGATCCATTTGCTATTTTTAAAAATTCAAGACATTTGTCGTGTCACTGAACTCCGAAAAATTCTGTTTTCCTTATGTCCAAAAGTGTCAAAACTCCATGAATCCATATTAAACTTTATGTTGTGCAAGATTTAACATTATAAATACTATTTTAACTAATTTTTGGGATTTTTACAGAATTTAGTAATTTTATTTTTATCGTTGTTTCGGGACTAAATTAATGTGTCAAATTGAGGAAGTCATATGTGGCATTGACATACGACCTCTTGTGAAAGGGTTTTTCTATTGAAAATAGCATTATAGCAATATATAAATATTTATAGATAAATTTCAGAATTTAAATATATTATTTTGTTATAATTGTAAAGTATTTACGAAAGGATTTGATACCTTATGTACTTATACAATAGATGCAGTGTAGTAACAACGTTATAGCAACTAAAAGGCAGTAGATACTCATATAATTTATATATGGTATGTTGATATAAAATATTAAATATAGTTTATTATTATAGGTGAGCTTGGAAGGATCAACAAGGACACTGGAGTTGGACAAGCTTACCCGCAGACAGCAGTTACAAGTAAGCGTGCCTTGCCTTCGTTACAGATTATTTTTTTCTATTTTGTTTTTTTTTATTACCATTGCATGACGTAGGACATTGATACTTAGTGTCCATTTATAGACGGGTGCCGATGTCATGATAGTGACATCGAGTATTGACATTAGGCATTACGTACATACTGATGTGTCTATTGACACAATTGACCACAGGACACCGACACATTCATGATACGAGGTTTACATGACTATTTGTGGTATTAACCTCGTGTTAGAATTCTATATTTCTTTATCAGTATTGCTTTTACTTTCGAGATGACTGTACAGACTTGACATTGCTAGATTATAGACATGGAGATTGGGGAGAACTTGACTACAATATCAGACCTATTGTCGTGTGGCCCATTGTTTAGTGACCTTTATCTCTGTAGCAGAGTAAGGGATTATCACTGTCAAGAATTGATTGTCCTTGGTGCCATGACATAGGTACTGGGGACAATACCCAGCTGAGGTGCTAGTGAGCCTTAGTGGAAGGGGTCTGGTATTCTAGAAAAGTATCTCAATTGCATAGCACATAGAAGGATACAGTAGATTACCTTAGTTTATATTTTTATTTCTGTACCTTGGCATGTATATTATGCACCTTGCTAGTCCACTGAGGACCTGGCTATTTTCCAGGCTTAGATGAAGCTGAAGACTACCTAGAGGTTTACGGTTCGGGAGCTGAGACCGGAGGCGTACCGGCACAGGAGGACGAGATAGTGCCAGAGGATTTTTCATGATCATGTTATAATCATATTTAGTCTTGCTACGTTATTCCCTTTTCTTTTCATCAGACTTGTAGTTGATTTGTACTTTTTTCTATCTCTGTGATTTCGGAATGTTTTACCCGCACAGACTTCATCACTTTTATTGCGGAAATATTTGAGACATTTCCTTATTTATTCTTGATCTCTTTATGGACTCTGTGGATGTGATTAGATATATATACCTGTGGACCGTGTTGTATTTCTTGGTGTTATCATGATTTACAGCTTAAGTATTTCGCTAATGGGCTTATTGTATAGCTTGGCCCATTGGTGAAAGTGCTGCTGGCATGTATTCGTATACCTGGTCCCATGTATTTTGGGACTGGGGCGTTACACATTCTGCTGGATAACGCATTCCCAACCCCTCCCCTGAGGCATCACTGTAGATAGAAAATCCCCGTTCCCCGAAGGTAATGCTAATACTAGTACGGTCGTCAGTCTTTTCTTCAACTCCTCAAATGATGTCTGACACTCCTCTGTCCAAATGTACTCCTCATTCTTCCTTGTCAGCTTGGTCATAGGCTCAAGCCAATTTTGTAAAGTCCTTTATGAACTTTCGATAGTAGCCAGCTAAGCCCATAAAACTCCTGATCTCTATAACTGACTTTGGAGTGGTCCTACGTCTCGACGGATGGAATCTTCTTCGGGTCCACAGTAATACCCTCACATATGATCACATGACCAAGAAAATCCACTTGGTCTAAGAAGAAATTGTAGATAGCTTACCGTACTGTAACCCCTCTTCTCGAAATTTTGGAAATATTTTATTATTATTTATTTGAATTAAATGGTAATTTTTGGAATTTCATAAATATTTAATTAAATAGTTATTACGATAGAAAGCTTTAGTCATGGTTAGATTTTGGAGTACAAGTTGACTAGAAATTGTGGCACGGATAGTGCAGGGCGTGCCTTGACTAGTGTTTTATCCATGGTAGAAAAGACCAAGCCATAAGTGTGTCCTAACTAGAAAAATCAGACTAAGTTGTGACAAGACCCCTATAAATAATTTAATTATTATTATTAAGATTATTAACTTTTAGGAAACCCGGTTGTACCAAACTAGCCCGTACTGGACCCGAACCGAGCCCAAGCCCAGGTAGTTGTAGTACGTCCAAAGATGTCAATGGAGATAATTATTGTCTACATATAACTGGTGAATTTACTTTTAGTGGTTAAATAAGTATATTTATAATTGAGCATTATATATATTTGTAATTGCTATAAAAAGTGATATTTTGTTTTGATAACTAAATCTTGTAGGATATCTTTGTGAATTTTCGAGGATATAAATATATTGGTGAATATACCTACTACATAAATACAAACATATATTTATTACTATTTAATAAGTGGATATATAGATACATGTGTATTCTTATAGGCATAAGTAATCATATAGCCTATATAAATATACTAATCATATTATTGATAATTCCAAAGTGAAATATACACTAAATAATGAGGTACTATATATATATATATATATATATATATATATATATATATATATATATATATATATATATATATTTTAAAAAAAAAAATATATATATATATATATATATAAAATATATTTGTATACATGATTGTATATATATCCACACACCCATAGATACATATAAGCATATATATTTTTAATACAAAAAAAGGGAAAAACAAAACCCCCAAGCCTCAGCCCGAGCAGCCCAAATCTGCCCCCCTATATTTTGTAGCCGACTACATATACATATGAATATACGATAGCGAGAGGGAACCTCTCTAAAACCAGAAAGCCTAACACCAGACTGCCGCCCCAGACCCCCTGGCCCTGCGCGCCGCCGCAGCTGCGCTGGCCGGCCACCGCTAACGCGCCAGGGCCGCACGCGGACAGAACTGTCGCAGCACAACATAGTATTGGTTGCCCTGAACCCAACTTCCTAGTAAGTTTTCTCCCTCGTCTCTTCGCCGATTTCCAAACCAATTAGTTCTTTGAAAACCTAACTAATACCACTTCAAACCCAATGGATATTTTCGAGTTAATCCAATATGAAATCGAGTTGAAACTCGACGCCAAAATTGGTGAAAATCTGTTTCGAAACGAAACAAAATGCTATTGTAGGGACCTACTTAGGAAGGCAGAATTTGGTCAACCACAGAGAATCCTTGAGATATAATTGAACAAATTTATAGATGGTATAACCAGGATTGAAACCCCATTTTTACTTTAATTTCTAGTTGATTATCCAGTGAATAAAATCTGTTTAAAGTTGACTAAAAACCAGTTTTCAAAACCATAGAAATACTTAAAACACACCGATACGGCATGCGCCCCGACAAACCGGACGACGTGGTCGCAATCCATGAACATCGAAAGGCGTGTACGGATGTTACGGGCATATGGGATTCGACAGAACTCAATTTTGTTGTGCATGCGTGACGAAATCAAGGCGTATCCGTCGAGATACCCCGTATCAGCCCCTTTGTAAATTAGTTAATTACTTTGTGCAAGTTCGTCATCTCGAGACGAAAATTGTGTTAACAGGACCATGTCGTTTCTCTGGTCCTGTATGCCAAATTTGGTCCGATTCTGAGAAGGTCGACCAGAACGCTATTTTGGCGAGCCCACAACCCGATCCAACGGGTGAAATTATGCACGGCCGACCGGAATCTAACTTTAGACATACGGTTGGATTTGTATCATCAAACTGGACCCGTAGACATATAGTTTGATGACTTTAGAGACCATAGATACTGGCACGCTTTTTGGTGCAAAGTGGGTTCAACGACGGATATCGTCTTGACCCGAAATTCTTGTTTTGCCCCTGTGTCCAGAATTGGACTTATGGGTAAGCTATCCTAGCTAATTTGACTAATCTGAATACGTTGGTAATATCTATTTCAGCTCCCGAAGACTGTTGTGAGAGTTTGACTTCTATGGCTCGTCGATTGACGAGATATTGTTGGTTCTACGTTCTACCACCAGACAAGTATACCTTGCCTTCCTCTACAGTTTATTTACTTGCTTACAGTCCTTCTCTTTTATATGTTATCATCTAGCTTCTTTGGCTGATTTTGGTTTATATGCTTTTCTTTATACCATGTATATTAGTTTATTTGTCTTGTTCGTATATCATCATCGTTCATGACTTGATATTATAGTTATATCGGATTTGTTCTCACCCGTACCTTGGCTGTGTCGTATCATGTTGTAGGACGAGTAAGTCATATCTGAACTGCTATACCTTGTTTTCGATTTCTAACTTACGAGTCCACACCAGGAACAAGGATTGATTTCTTGAAACTAACATGCGAGTCCACACTCGGGACGAGGGTTAGTTATTTGTCTACACCTGCGAGTCCAAACTAGGGGCAAGGATGATTCTTAAAACTAACCTGCGAGTCCACACTCGAGGCGGGGGTTAGTAGTTGTTTAATCATGCGATTCCATACTCGGGGCGAGGATTTGGTTATCCGTTGATCTCTTTTCATGTGTTCATGTTTCCTTTCCAGCAATTCATTTATGCGTAGTTGTTCTCGTATCCATGTTCATAGTCACTTGTCATTTTCTGTCTCTTTTCTACATTTCTTATGCATGATAAACTGTTAGATAAGCATATTTTATGTATCTTACTAGTCCCCTGAGGACTTGATGATCTCTTCAGGTAGCTGATGCACGGAGTTAGTTAGCTGATCATGATGGTGGTTGATCATTTCAGATTCAGGTATCTTCATGATTACATATTTACATTCGTTATATATATTCTTCTTGTTAGCCTAGTTTTAGAGAATCATGTTATTTCTTTGGAGTCTAATTGGACATATATACTAGTGAGCTGCTGTCACGTCCCAGAACCAGAATACTGGAGAGCGGGAGACAGACACAGCCAGCTACGTATATAGAAGTGTAATCCACCTCGACATATGTTCATGGCTGTCTAGATGCATGAAGGTTTATTTATAAGCCATCAGTCTCTTATGGTTAAGAACAAGCCTAGTGTCTCAATCTTAAGCAAGCAAGTAGATGTAACAAGATGGTAGATCATCAGACATACAAAGTAAGGTATCTCAAACATTACATATTCAGATGCTCATGAAGCTAGTCATACAAAATACGAAGACTAGCAAGAGTTTAAGTCATACATGATCAACCCTAGGATTTGTCAATCATGTTACAGCCTTAGGCAGACAGAAATATAAATTCAACACGAGCTAACACTTGCACAGCGGCTAAACGCCTCAAAAGAATAATTTTACAATTAGAGCAGGAGAGCAAAATAAATCCACTCGTTGCCAGAATTTTTTCTAGTGTTCACCATCTGGCAGGAAGACTGGAAGATCCTCGGGAGCTACTCCAAAATTTGGCCATACAAAACCAGCTGGGTCAGACCCCAGAAAAAGCAAGTGCCACAAGGAAGGCTTCACTTAAGAACTAAAATTAGCATATTAGCACATAAAGAAATAAATAATAACGAAAGACATGAGTTAGAGAAAATAGGGTGATAAACGGTAAGATAACTAAAAGACTATTCCGAAAACCAAGTTACAATCCGTAAATCAAACAAGGATCGGGGTTGTAACCCTTCACCTAAACAGAACTTAGTCTCTAACCAATTATCGACAAGAGTAAAGCATAACAGTAATATGCTAAAGTAATCCTGAACTGGCACTGTCTAGACAAGACTAGACTAGACTCCATCCATCAATCACGGCCAAGCAATGAGTATGGCTTGATACTTTAACTAACTAGGGTTATCATAAGCCTAGTTACTAATAAGATGCATTGAGATGTTCCAACAGTCACAAGCCCTGCAAACTTAATCCAGGTTATCCAGTTGCAAGTTGAGAGAGTTGTATTAGGTGACTTGGGGGTGCAACACATGACAATGTGCTGAAAATATGCCCTACTCGACGGCAGGCCACAAGTCTAATTAAAGCGCCCAGGTAACGGGACTACCTGTAGCTGGGAAATCTCCTCATGGACTACTTGATCAATTTAGTCATTATCCTAGTCAGATTCAGTATGAATCCCTTACCGTGGTAACCAGGAATCCATGTCCTAGACGTGATGCAAGACGAGACATGTAGCTTATACAAGCACAAACACCCACGGTGCCAAGACAAGAGTTACTTAGCAAGTCAAGATAGCCGTCGCAACAGCATATCAAGATTATCATGTTAGGTTACTTATCAAGTGTGCACCACGACGGGTCACTATCAAGAATTATCATGTCAAGTTACTTGTCAAGAGTGCACTACGATGGGTCACTATCAAGAATTATCATGTCAAGTTACTTGTTACTTGTTACTTGTTAAGAGTGCGCCTTAACAGGCCACTATCGTGTTCTATCCTTACATTATCGTGATAAGAAAAACTTGCATAAAATAGCTAGTAATATATTCTTGAAGTCAAAGAAAAGATCTACAACTTTCCTGTTGGGAGTTGGAAGAAATTCTGGCCACAATTCAGCCAAAAAGGACATAAAACAGCAAAAAAATAGCCAAAATAGTACTATACAGCCAGGCATTATGCAGCTATGCAGACTGGCACTATGCATCTATGCGGACTGGCACTATGCAGCTATACGAACTGGTACTATGCGGCCATGCACTATATAGCTATGCGGACTGGCACTATGCGGCCAGGAACTATGCAGCTATGCGGACTGGTACTATGCGAACTGGCACTATGCGGCTAGGCACTATGATCTATACGGACTAGAAATATATGGCCAGGTACTATGCATCTATGCGGACTGGCACTATACAGCCATGCGGCCAGCACTATGCAGCTATGCGGCCAGTACTATGCAGCTATACAGCTAGCACTATTCATCGTCCCTGCCAGAACCAGGACAGATGAACATAGAAAATGTCCAAAACTTGCTTTGGCCATAACTCCCTCAAAACAAGTCGAAATCTAACTTTTTAAAGGTCAAAATTGGGTAAAATCAAATTCTCTTCCATGTAGAACACTTAGTTTTCGAAAAAAAGTAAGTTTGATAGATCAAAATCCAAGAAAACCAAAAATGGCACAAACTTAGATCTACAAGAAAATATCTACCAAATTGTAAAATGCCAAGTTCTAAAGTGTCATAGAATCATGTAAGAAAGACAATGGAACAAAATAAATTAGGTTCCTCCATGAAGCAAGTTGTACTTGCCTAGGGTTCCTTGGTAGGTGGAGAGAGTTATGAGGAAGAAAAAGAAGTAATGAAGAGTAAAGGAAGAGAGAGAAAGTAGTTGAGGATTTATAAAGAGAGGGGATGGTTCAACATGTGGAACCAACCATCAAAATAAACCAAACCAAGCCATCCAAAGCAAGTCAAGTTGGACCAAACCAACCCAAGGTCAACCCTAGTCAAGATACATCAAGGCAAGCAATAAAAAAATACGAAAATATAGTAAATAAAATATGGGTCAAAATCCGTATACGTATACTGGAAATACGTATAACGGAAAACGGGAGTGACAACTCTACCCACCTTAAAAGAATTATGTCCTCGAAATTTAATCAAGAGGCTAGAGATGTCGGGGCAGGCTATACTAATCATAAGCAAGCTACAACTAACAGTCAATCAAGCAATCATTCATGCAAGTAAGGAATTAAAAGCATAAGGCATAAAGAAGACATTATACCTTATGAGTTAAACAGGTGTGGATATCGTGAGCGGATATCATCCTCACGCTCCCACGTTGACTCACCCAAAGAGTGGTGACCCCAAGCAATACGGACTAAACTAATAGTCTTGTTCTTGAGTACCTTCTATCTTCGGTCCAATATGGATACGAATCTTTCCTCATACGAAAGGTTGGTACCAACAACCAATTTCGAATGATCAAGGATATGGCTCGGATCCGAAATATACCGTCGTAATTGGGATACATGGAACACGTCATTATAGAAGCATGGATATTGCTTTTAGTCCCACATCAAAAAGAAGAAGAAGAAAGGGCTCATTCCATTCTATATATAGAGCCCCCTTGCCTGCTTTGAAAAAGAAACCAAAAAAAAAAGAATCACTCAACGGAGCTGTAGAAACATAGATATTGCTTTTAGTCCCACATCGAAAAAGAGAAGAAGAAAGGGGCTCATTCCATTCTATATATAGAGCCCCCTTGCCTCCTTTAAAAAGGGCACCAAAAATAAAAAAAGAAGAAGAAAAGAATCACTCGACAGAATCACTCGTTGTCATGGTGAGGATGAGTTAGGTTTTGAGTACTATGCGCCTTCACAGGCTAGTATAAAGAAATCCAAGGCTGTACGGGCCATGCGCTTCAAACGTGCTATGCCAACAGTAAACCAGAGATGCGCGCTCAAAATCATGTGCGCTACCGATGGTAAACTGTACAGAATCGACTCGGGTGCGTTTGCACCAGATATGAGCTGACTCTTAAAGTTCTCCTTCCACTTGGGTGCAATTCTTGCACTTGAACCAAGTCAGGAGGGACAAATCTCTTGCGGGCCAGACCCCATAAGGCCCATTGATAATGTCGAAGCTTCCAACTTGGACTCTTCCTACTACGCACCTTCGGGTGCTAAGTCGAAGAAGTCTAGGACAGTGCGGGCTCAACAAGTCCAGTCAACTGTCCAATCTGCTGACCGTCAGCGGGTACCGTTAACTATTATACGGGTCCCTGATGGAAAGTTGTACAGAACCTCCCGTGTCCAGTCTTCTACGGTAAACAGATAGGACAGGTCCCAAAAGTCTTCCTACAACGATCGAGAGCAAGTGCTTTACTAACCTCAGATCAGGGAGCAAATATGATACCTACGCACCCGGGAGCTCGGGATATCCGGGCCCACAAAACGGATGCAAAGGTAGATCAATCTGCTCTCGACTTGCGAGAGGTGGTCATTCACAAATGCAGGGAGAGAGAAGCAAACTTGGCGTGCGAGAAGCCCTTTCCAGGACATCACTGCACCCAAGTCTCCATCAACTACTGTTGCCACAAGACAGTGGCTTCACCACCAAGGCAGTCTGTGTTCCAGCGACTGCAACCTGCTGTACCTTTTTGACATCATCTCGGAAGCATGATGCCAATTGAAGAATTCGTAACGGCCTACTCTCAAACTAGACGCATTACTCAGATGTCTCAGTTAGGCGCATTGTCTCAGCCCGGCGCATCATAATCTTTTGAGGGAGTTCATCATCAAATCTTCTTCGAACAAGGAGATCCATAATCCGTAGTGCCAGCACTCACCAAGAAGGAGGATCAGTCAAATTCATCTTCATCGAGAAGTCAAAAGAGAGACAAATGAAAGTCTTTAAAATCGTTGCTGGCCGGACAGGCGTTATGCGGCCAAGTTGATCCAGGCCACAGAAGGAAGAGCCGCATGAGCCTTATACGGCTAAGTTGATCTAGGCCGTAGAAGCAAGACTCCTGGAGACCCCATGCGACCAAGTGGACTCGATCCGCAGAAGCAAGGCTCCTGGAGACCTCATGCGGCTAAGTGGACTTGCGCCGCAGAAGGAATGCTCCCGAAGATCCCATGCGGCCAAGTGGAGCCGAGCCGCAGAAGCAAGGCTCCTGGAGACCTCATGCGGCTAAGTGGACTCGAGCCGCAGAAGCAAGGCTCTCAAAGATCCCATGCGGCCAAGTGAAATCAAACCGCAGCAAGAATGCTCCCAAATATCCCATGCAACCAAGTGGAGTCGAACCGCAGAAGAAAGGCTCCTAAAGCCACTATGCGGCCAAAATGATTCAGGCTCTACTCTGTGGGGGGACACGTGGCAGGCTGACCAAGTCTCAACCACCCATATTTGCTGCAACAAAATCTCAACAAGACACCAGCTGGCGGCCAAAGAACGGGTCTTTGTGTGCTGTTGAAGCCACGTGGTCACGTGGCCATCTATGCGGTTCAAGATATCTATCACTATAAATAGCAGCATACCACACCCATGTAAAAGGCTGGCAACCTACGAAGGGTAATTTATTCAAGAGCAAGGAGCGCGTCAGATTGTCCAAGGAGTAAGGCAGAGTTGCTACACTTTCCCGAGCCTCTATCGTCATCCCCAGAATCAAAAACTAAACAAATGTACTTAGATTGTTCATAGGCTTTCTTTCTAGGCTTTCTCTTGTACAAGCGAGTTTGTAATCAAGTTCAATTCCTCTGTAATTTTTGTTCTTGATATTAAATGACAAATATAATGGCAACTCTGATGGAGACTTCCTTCTCTTCTGATGAGAAGTTGGTGACGCAATCTGACGCGTCCAAACTCGGCTTCGTGTAGCAAATGCTCGTGGTTCGTTTTGACCAACGAGCATTCGAAGAAATGCTCTCTAAAGGGAGCGCCAGCACATCGCAGAAGCGTGCCAACCCAAAGAGGACCAGCAGGACGTCAAAGCGCAAAACTGTTGCCCCCGACCAGGTTCTCGAAGAAGCTCCTTCTGCGGCCCAAGACGGTGATCAAGACTCTCCTGTGGCCTTGCTTCCGACCGCAGAGAACCCCACTGTCCCCAAAACCAGCAAAGAAAAACACTATGATGTTGAGTTGTTGGGGACACAAGGAAAATCCATGTGGAAGAAGAAGAGGCCGCATAAGAGAGATGGGCAGATGACCCATGCGACAGCTGACTCTGGCCGCAGGCAGATGGCCCATGCGGCAGCCAACTCTGGCCGCAGGCAGATCGCCCATGCGGCAGCCAACTCAGGCCGCAGGTAGATCGCCCATGCGGTAGCCAACTCTGGCCGCAGGCAGATGGCCCATACGGCAGTCAATCCTGGTCGCAGATAGAGTGTCTCATACGGCCCTATCAGAAGCTCTGTGTTCGACCGTCTCTCATGCGGGCCCGACTCCATGCGGCCCATTAAGAATGTAGAATATTCCAATATGGACTCTTCTTATTATGCGCCTTTAGGTACTAAATCTAAGAAGTCTAGGGCAGTATGGGCCCGACAAGCCCAGTCAACTGTCCAAGCTGCTGACCGTCAGTGGGCACCGTTAACTGTTATACGGGCTCCTGATGGTAAGTTGTACAGAACCACCTACGTCCAGTCCCCCAGGGCTAACGGACGGGGTGGGTCTCAAAAGTCTCCCTCCAACGATCGAGAGCAAGTGCTTTTACTAGCCTCGGATCTGGGAGCAAACATGATACCTACGCACTCGTGTGCTCAGGATACCCGACTCCACAAATTGGATGCAAAGGTAGATCAGCCTGCTATCGACTTGCGAGAGGTGATTACTCACAAATGCAAGGAGAAGGAAGCAACCTCGGCATGCGATGAGTCCCTCTCGGGACGTCGTTGCACCCAAGTCATCATCAACTGCTGCTGCGATAAGACAACAGCACTGAAGATCGGCAGTCCGTTTTCCAACGACTGCACCAGCCAGTACCTTTCCAACGACAACTTGAGAAAAAGGTGCGAATTCTGGGAGACGGGGAATTTCTTCTCGCCTCCTGTAATTCAACCCGGAAGGTTCTACCCGGCAAGGAAGGAAAGAAGATAGGCTCTTCCAGTCCGATAATCTCCGCCAGCACTGCAAGAAAACTCTCATATGGAGGATTGCCACCGACAACCACAGGGGGTGTCTACCTAGGCACTCGATCTAGAAAGAAGCTTCCAACACCTGGGGGTGCATCCTCGACCTCCCTGGGGGTAGATGTAGCCGGGGATAGCAATTCCATCAATGTACGCGACAACCCGGTGTTCTAAGAGCATACACATGGGGTAGCGATCTATTAGAATTATGCAACAGGTGTGGACGTCCCTGAGGGTGACCGCCTTCGCCAAGACGATGTAGCTTCCTGCACAGGGGGTAGCACCCCTTCCGAGTCCGAAGAGGAAGATATTCCGACATTCCCCGACGATTTTTTGGTACGAGGGTACGACACGGAGAGCACCTCTTCTATGATCCCTTCCACGTCTACCCACGTGTGTACAGTCTTTATGGTCGACGATAATCATGAAGCGCCTACCGACCGACAACGTCAAGAAGTACTTGAAGCTATGCTCCCGTCCTTGGTCAAGTCAGTAGACGAAATCAAATCTGTCTTGCCAACTCAACCAGCAAGGACGCATGGACAAACAAGCTTGGGACCCATAGTCAATACAGACTCCAACAGGACCGCTCCTTCTTTGGGTGACAATCCTCTAAGGTCCCCCGCTCCTTCAACTGCAGATGAAGCAAGGGAGGCAAGGAGGGAAGTCCAGGAGCTTCGAGCAATGTTCAATGCCCGAGACTCCTCCCGGGACCTCAGAATATGGCAACCGTATCCCGTTGCGTGGAGAGATGTTCCTTTTTTGCCACGGTACAAACCGTTTCATATTGCTTTGTAGAACGGAAAGACCTCTGTTAGTAGGTGTAGTGCCCCGCTCCGCGAAGGCACTAGATAAACAGAAAGATCGGATTGCTGGCTCTGCAACAGAAGACGATTAATCTGGGTGAGTGGACAAAGACTCATTTTATGATTCGCTTACGCCTTAAGAATCTGAGTTTTTGATTGAATGCTTTTGTTAATTACAAGACTGTAATCTTGAGTATGCTTAAAAGAGAACCGCCCCTTGTCTGCTAAGAAAAGAGATCTGTATCCTGCCTGAAAAGAAGATGGAATTGTTTATGACTTGCTCGATATATGCATGATTCATTTGATATCGCATGCGCATTGGGGAATCCACTTAGTGACGAGCTGAACCCTAGAGAGTCACAGCGGCTAGCGACAAGCTGAACCCATGAGAGTCACAGCGGTTAGCGACGAGCTGAACCCAAGAGCGTCACAGCGGCTAGCGACGAGCTGAACCCATGCGAGTCACAGCGGTTAGCGACGAGCTGAACCCGTGGGAGGCACAGCGGCTAAGATGGAAATAATTGTGGCTTTTCAAAGATGTGTTTTCAAAAGAATGTAAACTGACTAATGCATTCATGAAATGAATCTAGGTAAAGAGTAGCAAGATCACATCACAAGAAAATGTTTTCTCACTAAATGAACAGTGATCGTTTCAGAAAAATGTAGCTCCTTTGTTCACAATTCACCAGTATGCTGATATACTGACCCATCATCAGTCTGCATGCAGGTGCACCATGCATCGAGAAGGATAGCCCGAAGCGATAGCCCGTGCCTCATCCTCAGGAGCCAAAAATCAAAAGAGATGCCAAGAGATGACATCTGTGCAAGAGTTTGGTTTTGTATATAAAAGGATGTAATGTATGGGAACGGGATCATTGTAATCTGTAAAGTTCTGAGAGAATGTAATATTGTATCAGAGAGAATCGAGAGCTTGTAATCTGTTCAAATGAAATCAATAAAGAGAAATGTTCTTGTTACCATTGTGTTCAATACTTGTATTCTGAAATATGTCCGCTGCTGCTTCAATTATCTGCGATACGTTCCGCTGCGTATTGTCAAACTTGTCTATCTTGTCTTGTTTCAGGTCTTGGCCTTGTGCAAGCGCAACTTAGGCTTGCACGGCATCACGCCTTAGCGAGGACGAACGGTCCCAAAGAGCCCGAAGCGAGGACGAAAAGGACTCTGCGGGATCGGGGCGTGACAGAATGGTATCAGAGCAACACGATCCTCTGGCCAATTTTGATTCAATCGAATTTGTACATGTCTTCTGATCGAAATTCTGTTGCCTACTCGATATTAATAATGAGATGAACGTTCCATACAATAAGTTCGTAAATATTTCATGATGGCGAAGGATGAGGACTATCGCTGCTAAGGATATCGTAAGTTTCTCCTTAAGTTTCGAGGACGAAACTTCTTTTCGGTGGGTAATTATGTAGTGCCCCGCTCCGCGAAGGCACTAGATAAACAGAAAGATCGGATTGCTGGCTCTGCAACAGAAGACAATTAATCTGGGTGAGTGGACAAAGACTCATTTTATGATTCGCTTACGCCTTAAGAATCTGAGTTTTTGATTGAATGCTTTTGTTAATAACAAGACTGTAATCTTGAGTATGCTTAAAAGAGAACCACCCCTTGTCTGCTAAGAAAAGAGATCTGTATCCTGCCTGAAAAGAAGATGGAATTGTTTATGACTTGCTCGATATATGCATGATTCATTTGATATCGCATGCGCATTGGGGAATCCACTTAGTGACGAGCTGAACCCTAGAGAGTCACAGCGGCTAGCGACAAGCTGAACCCATGAGAGTCACAGCGGTTAGCGACGAGCTGAACCCAAGAGCGTCACAGCGGCTAGCGACGAGCTGAACCCATGCGAGTCACAGCGGTTAGCGACGAGCTGAACCCGTGGGAGGCACAGCGGCTAAGATGGAAATGATTGTGGCTTTTCAAAGATGTGTTTTCAAAAGAATGTAAACTGACTAATACATTCATGAAATGAATCTAGGTAAAGAGTAGCAAGATCACATCACAAGAAAATGTTTTCTCACTAAATGAACAGTGATCGTTTCAGAAAAATGTAGCTCCTTTGTTCACAATTCACCAGTATGCTGATATACTGACCCATCATCAGTCTGCATGCAGGTGCACCATGCATCGAGAAGGATAGCCCGAAGCGATAGCCCGTGCCTCATCCTCAGGAGCCAGAAATCAAAAGAGATGCCAAGAGATGACATCTGTGCAAGAGTTTGGTTTTGTATATAAAAGGATGTAATGTATGGGAACGGGATCATTGTAATCTGTAAAGTTCTGAGAGAATGTAATATTGTATCAGAGAGAATCGAGAGCTTGTAATCTGTTCAAATGAAATCAATAAAGAGAAATGTTCTTGTTCCATTGTGTTCAATACTTGTATTCTGAAATATGTCCGCTGCTGCTTCAATTATCTGCGATACGTTCCGCTGCGTATTGTCAAACTTGTCTATCTTGTCTTGTTTCAGGTCTTGGCCTTGTGCAAGCGCAACTTAGGCTTGCACGGCATCACGCCTTAGTGAGGACGAACGGTCCCAAAGAGCCCGAAGCGAGGACGAAAAGGACTCTGCGGGATCGGGGCGTGACAGTAGGTACATAACTTATTTCGAAGTCACAACCGACCATTTGCCGCATAACGATGCCATCCTCACACGATTATTTATCGGACCATTGGAGGGAATCGCGTTCGACTGGTACCGCAACCTTCCGGACAACTGCATTCATTATTTTGACGGCTTCAAGCACATGTTCCTAGAAAGATTCTACGAAGTAGGACATGATGTGACAATATCATCCCTCATGGACATCGTTCAGGGGGAGAGGGATCTAACAAGGAACTATATCGAGCAGTTCTGCCAAACCACAATGAGATTGCCCCAAGGCAATCCCGAAAGCTACTTGATTGAAATATGCCAGAAGAAGTTGCTCCCCGCAATCAGTCTCTGGATGGTTGAAGATCAGTTCAAGGATTGGACGACCTTCATCATAAGCACCACCAATGCGGAGGCGAAGTTAAAGTAGGCTCGCCAGCTGGGGTTATACATCCCGGATGGAGAGGTCAAAGGCAAACGTCCTGGTACCACCCCCAATAACAACAATACTGACGGCACGTCTAATAACTGGGACAGTAAAGGCAAACAGGCCCTAGTCGCTGGTACGACCAAGAAGCCTGAACAAAAGCAGGGAGAAGGTCAGTGGCCTGAAGTAAATTACTCATTCGAAGATAGTCACGTCAAGCCTATCTTCGACATGCTCTTACAAGGGGACAGGATCCAACTCCCTCCACCAAGGTGCGAGACTCGAGCGGCAGAGATGGAGGACCCAAAATACTGCCATTTCTACCACTATGTTCATCATGCCACTCATGACTGCTTTCAATTAAAGTGGTACATCTAGAGTCTTATCGACTCCAAAACTTTGTCGCTAGACTTTGAAGAGGTTACCGTGGCGGCGAATATGGTGTCAATTCAGTTCGGCGACTTCTCTCCAACAAGTACTCAAGATGGGATAATACCTATCCTCCGGGCAACGATGGAGGTTACTAATCTTTTCCCCGTCCGGGACAAGATAACTGACTTGATACCTCTCACCACGTCACGAGAAGAAGTCATGTGGGTGTACCCCGACTTAGTGCCCGAAATGACCCAGACGGTATCATCTCCAGCCAACAAAAAGAAGGACAGGAAGTCCAGATCCTGCCATACAATTTCAACCGAAGCTGAGGAGGCGGCGGCCGTTGTTACCCGGTCTGGGGCTCAAGTCTAGCCCACTCCGGGTAGTTCAGTTGAAGACCCTCAGCCAGTAACGCTTCCTGCCACTGATGTTTTGGGGCCATCTCAGCCTCCACCGACGGACAGGTCCAAGCCGAAAGAAACTCGCTTCGACAGGCCACTCCGTAGGGATGTACCTCAGGGATTGGAGAAACCTTACAACTTTGACATATTAGCACAACTGGCTAATACGCCGACAAAGTTGTCGTTATACGAGCTCCTAAATTGTTGGGCCGGGCCGAGTCATGTCCAGCCTATGCTTGAGATAAAGCGCAGTAAGCTGTTCTAGAAGTAACAAGATAAGACTAAATGTGCTAACAGTTCTATAAGTAAATAAGAGTCATAAATGCTCCAAACATAAAAGTCATCTCATAGAATAGTGAGTCCAAGTACAAGTCCGAAAATATAAAACTGGATATAGGTCCAGTTACAAAATACGTAGTCTAATACATGACTACACTAAATATCCCGAGCAACTACACAAACTAGACGAGTTTTCCCGCAGGTACATCCTCGTAAGACAAAGCCTGGTCCTCGGCAGTATCTCCATAATATGGGTCACAGAGAAACTCCTCCTCGGTAAGGATACCTACAACGTTATCTTGTCAGGACGGGAGCAAGTACTGATTCTAGCAAACTAAATATACGAAGCATGAACAGGAATGTAATAAACTGGAATCATGGCAGATCATGGTTTAATTGGTTCTTTTTAGAAATGACAACATATAGTTTAAAAGTTTAAAACCGTAGTATGTACGTGAATCGGTCAATAGGTGAATAGGATGTACAGCGGCACATATCAAGTTTTCTGGCATGCACATACGTGCACGAACGGCATCGGTGTATATCCATACACAAACGCGGGATCAGAACATACGGCAAGGTCACATACAGAATGTTACCGAGCGCGATAAATACATACGGAGAAGGTGGTCATGATCACGTACACTACTAACAGTTTCCCCTTAACCCGTCATTTAAACATGTGAGAGATATGAGATACTGTCCTAAACATGGCAGAGACTGAAAGTAATACAACATGTAAAGTTTTAACTTGCTACCCTAAGGATCAGCTTTTAACATGGTTGGTAAATCGCAGTTTATTGTTATAGCAGTATGTAAAGTTCGTAGAAAGTACTTGCCTCTAACAAAGCAAAGCAGCGATAAAAATGCTATAGATGCCTGGTAACTCGTCACTGTAGAATAAATACATAAACTTAGTTTTTATACTAAGTTAAACACTACGACACTAGTGGTACAATACGACTTTCTGATTGGACACCTAGCCGAATGGTGACTTTAGCATAGGAGACCAATGTGGGGTGACACAATAATATAACTAACTTTCTAGGGTCTTTACACTAGTGTGGGGTGAGGTTCAATACGGCTATAACTCAAAATAACACAAAAAGTTGCAAGTCGTAATTATTCAATAAATAAATCAACAGTACATTGTGTTCCAACAATTTTTGAGATAGACAAAAGGCTCAAGTTTACATAAAATAAAGTACCAAAATGATCCTTGTTAATTATAGAAATTTATTATAATTTTTCTAGAATTTATTAACCAGTACATGTATTTTATAAAAATCAGTTTTCATAAGTACACAGAAAGTGAGTTCTGGTTTCATAAGCCAAAACAGTGGCAAAACTGTAAATTAAATACTGTAAAAATTATGCTAAATTAGCTAAATTAATATAGTATCTAAATACTATTTTTCCAGAATTTTAAGAGCAATTAAAGATATTTTTAAAAATTCAAAAAATAGCATGGTACACAATCTAAAATTAAATAATTAATTATCTACGTATTTTGTCCATGTACATAATTTGAACCAGAGTTCAAATACAGGATCCAAGGCCATGAATCAAGTCCAATATGACTTGTACAGGTCTTGAATGTGTAAAAACACATTTGAGCCCAAAAATCCATGCTAGGCTTGGACACCAAATGGTTACAGTACTTAAAATACACAAAAATACAAAGAGGTAAAAGTACATAATAAATACTAATATTTTAACAATGTGAAATTATATATAGTAGTCATATAAATATGACAAGTATATTTACATATATTAAAGTACAATATATGTACAATATTACGTAAATTATAGAGGCTAAATAGTTATGTATACATACATATACATATAACACACACACACACACACACACACACACACACACACACACACACACACACACACACACACACATATATATATATATATATATATATATATATATATATATATATATATATATATATATATATGTGTGTGTTATATATGTATATGTATGTATACATAACTATTTAGCCTCTATAATTTACGTAATATTATATATATATATATATGTATATGTATTTCTTTATGTATATGTATACTATTACATGTATTATATTTACTGTTATATATATATGTATTATGTATATATGTATATGTATATGTATATGTATATGTATATGTATATGTATATGTATATGTATATGTATATGTATATGTATATGTATATGTATTTCTTTATGTATATGTATACTATTACATGTATTATATTTACTGTTTTATATATTTGTATTATGTATATATGTATATGTATATATTATATATTTATTTCTTTATATGTATATTTCCTTCTATATATATATATATATATATATATATATATATATATATATATATATATATATATATATATATATATATAATAACTTAATAAAACAAAAGAAAAAGAAAAGAAAAGAAAACAAACAACAGGGGGGTTCGAACTCGGCCCAAAGGGTCGGGTTCTCGGGTTTGGTCGGGCTGGCCAGGGGGTCAGCCCGCTCTGGGTGTTAGGGATAGGGTTTAGTTTAGATTTATTTAGGTTTAGGTTAATATTATTTAAACCCGATAAAACAAACTCTGTGTCCTGACAGTTAAGGACACATTAGTCGCGTGTCCGTGCTAAGCACGACACGTACGGGTCTAGTCTTTCGTGTCCAGTCTTACCATTATGCTCGTCAGGACACGGCGAATCATATACACGTGCACGAGACACATACGACACAGTTTGGGGTCTGTTACCTGTGTGTCCGACTTCGGAGAGGGTTTCGAAAGTGCTGGACGGCGGAGGAGGCGACGTCGGCGTGGCGCTCAGGTGGCGACGCATTCGTTTCGGTGGGGCACATCGAATGGTGGTGGTGGTTGGGGGTGATCATCGTCGGGGAGGTGGCGTCGGGGTTCACCGGAGTTAGGGTTAGGTCTTAGGCTTGTCGGGAAAGAAAGGGGGTCTATGGGGGGGCGGCGGCGAGCTAGGGTTAGGGTTTAGGACGGGGGGTTCTATTTATAGGATTTCGAAGTCGGTTGTCGCCGTAGCTGGCCGAAAATGGCGAAAAAGATCGGGATCGGTCGTCGCCAGCT
Source organism: Iris pallida (assembly GCA_029216955.1). NCBI lineage: Eukaryota > Viridiplantae > Streptophyta > Magnoliopsida > Asparagales > Iridaceae > Iris > Iris pallida. The sequence goes on from JANAVB010021399.1 coordinate 10,500,324, forward strand.
GGCGGTCGTCGGGGGTGGGTAGGAAATAGGTTTTGCAGTTAGGTCCCTAGGAATTAGGTATTTACAATTAGGTCCCTAACAATGACTAAATGCAAAAAATAAATTACATCCCGCACTTAAAACAATTGGTTAATTACAAACTACCACCGAAAACAATTTAAGTATTTACAAACTGTTATCAAAACATTTTAATAAATTACAAAACTATATTAAAACATTTTAATAAATTACAAAATGGTATTTTAGTTATTAAAACTCATTTAAAAATTATTTAAAAAATTGTAGAAAAATTCCTAAAATCATATTAAATTATTTTAACGCTAAATATGACATTAGAAATTAATTAACACTAATTAAATCAAAATTGAAAATCAGGGGCTGACAAGTCTTTCCTCCTTGAAAAATTTCATCTTCGAAATTCACAAGGATTGAAGACCCGACAATTTTCTAACATAGCAAGCAATGCAACAATTGACTAAGGCTACGATCGAAACTAACCTCTAAGGTATCAAGCGGGAACGGGTGGTTCCCTCGCAGCGGTTGGATCGAACAAGTAAGGGTATCTCTCCCTCATGTCCGACTCCCTCTCCCAAGTAGATTCACCCAGAGAGTGACGGCTCCAAGCTACTCGTACTAAGGGTATAACCTTGTTCCTCAGCCTCTTCTCCCTCCTGTCTAATATCTCCACTGGCTGCTCAGAAACTGCAAGGCTCGGCCCGATCTCCAACTCTGAATGATCTAGCACATGACTGGGGTCCGGAACATATCTCTTCAGCTGGGATACGTGAAAGACATCATGAACTCCTGCTAGGTTGGGTGGAAGTGCAACCCTGTAAGCTACCTCTCCAATCCTGCCAAGTATCTCGAACGGCCCGATGTATCTGGGGCTCAGCTTCCCTCCTCGTCCGAACCGGATCGTCCCTCTAGTAGGTGATATCTTCACTAGCACTATATCACCGTCTGTGAACTCCATTGGTCTACGACTAGCATCGGCCCAGTGTTTCTGTCTGTCCTGAGCTACTCTGAGCCTGTCTCTGATCATTCCGACCTTCTCTGCTGCATCCGTGATCATCTTTGGACCAATCATAACTCTGTCCCCAACATCATCCCAAAAGAGCGGTGTGCGGCATCGTCGTCCATATAGTGCCTCGAAAGGAGACATATCGATACTGGCTTGGTAGCTGTTGTTGTATGAAAACTCTACCAAGTGCAGGTGGCTCTCCCATGATCTGCCAAAGTCCAGCACACAAGTCCTCAGCATATCCTCCAGCGTCTGTATCGTCCTCTCGGACTGCCCATCTGTCTGCGGGTGGTACGCCGTACTAAACTTGAGCCGACAGCCCAACTCCTCCTGTAAGCTCCTCCAGTAGTGGGACGTGAATCTGCTGTCTCTGTCCGACACGATGCTCACTAGTACTCCATGCAAGCGCACTATCTACTGCATGTATAGCTCTGCCAACTTCTCGGTGGAAAGCCCCACCTTGAAGGGTATGAAGTGCACACACTTCGTCAGCCTGTCCACGATGACCCAAATGGCATCCTTCCCTCCTTGGAAACGAGGAAGCCCTGAGACGAAGTCCATCGTAATGTGTTCCCATTTTCACTCGGGAATGGGTAACGACTGCAAAAGACCAGCTAGCCTCTGGCGCTCCGCCTTGACCTGCTGGCAAACTAGGCATCTCGAGATGAAACGTGATACATCCCTCTTCATCCCGTGCCACCAAAGATGTTCCCGTAAGTCACGGTACATCTTGTTAGCACCAGGATGAATAGAATATCTCGATCGGTGCGCCTCCTGCAAGACTGCCTCTACCAGCTCTCCCTTCGGCACGCACAATCGGCTGCCATGCCTCAAGGATCCATCCTCTGCTACAGTGAAGTCATCCAGCAATCTAGCTAAAGCCTGGGCCCAAAGTCTGCGAAGGCTCTCATCTGTAGACTGTGCCTCCCTGATCTGCTCCATCAAACCTGACTGAACGTCAAGCGCCATCATATGTATCACTGATCCTGGCCGAACTATCTCGATATCGAGCTTCTCCAGATCTTCCTGCAAATGTCGATCTATCATCAGGTACCATGCCATCGGATACCTGCTCAGTGCATCCGCCACCATATTTGCCTTCCCGGGGTGATACTGTAAATCGATATCGAAGTCCTTCATCAACTCCAACCATCATTTTTGCCTCATGTTCAGCTCTTTCTGCATGAACACATACTTCAAGCTCTTGTGGTCAGTAAAGATTTCCACACGCTCTTCGTATAAGTAATGTTTCCATAACTTGAGTGCAAAGATCACCGCAACTAACTCTACGTCAAGGGTAGGATAATTCCGCTCATGAGTCTGCAATTGCCTAGATGCATAAGCAATTACTTTCTCATGCTGCTGTAGGACACATCCTAGCCCCTTTCCCGAAGCATCGCTGTATATGGTGAAACCTCCAGAACCTGAAGGTAATGTCAGAACTGGAGCGGTCGTCAGCCTCCTCTTCAGCTCCTCAAATGCTGCCTGGCAGTCCTCTGACCAGATGTACTCTGCGTCAATCTGCATCAGCTTCGTCATGGGTTCAGCTATCCTGGCAAAGTCCTGGACAAACTTTCTATAATAGCCGGCTAAACCCAGAAAGCTCATGATCTCTGAAACTGACGTCGGAGCCTTCCATGTCTCAACTGCAACAATCTTCCTGGGATCTACCGAGATTTCCTCTTCAGTAACTACATGGCCGAGAAACTCCACTCGGTCTAAAAAGAACTCGTACTTCGACAATTTGGCATACAACCTCTCCTGCCTCAGAATCCCCGAAACTGTCCGCAAGTGCTCTGCATGCTCCTCCGGCGTCTTCGAGTATATCAGGATGTCGTCGATGAACACTACGACGAACTTATCCAGATACTGGTGAAATGTCTTATTCATCAAATTTATAAAGACAGCTGGCGTATTTGTGAGACCAAATGGCATCACCAGAAACTTGTACTGCCCGTACTTCGTGTTGAACGCCGTCTTCTGGATGTCTGCTGCCCTGACCTTCACCTGGTGGTACCCGGATCTCAAGTCTATCCTGGAAAATACTTTCACCCCACTCAACTGGTCGAACAAATCATCTATCCTGGGCAGAGGATATTTGTTCTTAATGGTAATGACATTCAACGCCCGGTAATCAATACACAACCGAACTGTACCATCCATCTTAGGCACATAGAATACTGGAGCTTCCCATAGAGAAGCACTAGATCGAATGAAACCCTTTTTCAACAGGTCATCAATCTGCTCTTTCATCTCTACGGCCTCCTTGGGGTTCACTCTATAGCAAGCCCGGGATACTGGTGATGAACCCGGTACTAAATCTATAGTGAACTCCACATCTCTGTCAGGCGGAAGTCCTGTAAGATCCTCTGGGAATACATCCATAAACTCCCTAATGATAGGGTGTGGCGGTGCTACGTCCCCAACTGTCGCACAACAGTTCGGCTTTAGGCTGATCTCCGGCCCTGTCCTCCTGACACTGAATGGTGCTGTGCCTGGGGGACTGAACAAAATACTACCCTCATGACAGTCTATAGCTGCATGGGCATAGCTAAGCCAGTCCATCCCCAATATGATATCATAACCGGGGAGTGGCATTACAAAGAATCGTCCCCTGAACTCTCTCCCGGCTATAGTAATAGAGCATCTATAGATATCTCTAATGGGCACTGGTCCGCCTCCCGTCATTACTCTACTAATCTCTTCGGTAGGTGTAGCTACTAAATGGTGTTTATACATAAACTCTAATGACAGGAAGCTATGAGATGTACCAGAATCAAACAAGCATAGAGCTAGAAAAGTATGCAAATAAACAAGACCTGTGATGACGTCAGCCAAGTAATCTGGCTCCGAAACCTGCTCCAGCTCCGACTCAAGAGCTAGACTATAAGTCTTCCCCTGAGGTCCCTTCTACTGCTGCAGATACTGCCCAAACCTCTGTTGCTGAGTCGGAAGCGGCCCTCTAGTCTTCGCTACTAGGCAGTCTCGAAGTTGATGGGTGGCAGACCAACAAGCCAAACACTGCCCCAACCTCTTCCTACAAACGAATGAGTCGTGGCCTACCCTTTACAGAATGCACACAAGGTTCCCTTCTGCTGCTGCCGGGGTCCCGGGGCTCTAACTGGCGGGGTCGGATGATGTGGTGTAGGGGGACGGTAAGTCTGCTGGTGCGGCATCGGTGCTCTCTACTGGAAAGCCTGACGCTTGGACGGTCCCTCGAGGTGTACAGAAGCCGGCCTCTTGCAAAACAGAAGACGCTCCTCAATGCTCCGGGCCAACTCTAGGCTCTGGTAGTAGTCAGTCGTACCGTTCGCCACTATAAAAATGCCAATGTTTGGAACTAGACCATGGCAAAACCTACGCGTCATCTCCTCAGGGTCAGCAACTAGACTAGGAGCGAAACGGCTCAGGCGACTAAACTCTGCCGCATACTCGTCGACAGAATGGTTCCCCTGCTGGATGTTCTGGAATCGTAGCCCCATGGCTACTCTAGCGGTGGTCGAAAAGAATTTCTTCTTGAACTGGGTCTTGAACTGATCCTATGTGGCCCTCCCTCTCGCAAATAAAGGCTCATTTCGAAACCAAACTCCTGCCAAGTCTATCAGCTGAAATCCCGTTGCCTCGACCTGGAGGTCACCCGGCATCCTAACTCCAAGGAGCTTCCTCTCTACCGAGTCTAGCCAGTCATCTGCTACAACTATGCCCTCAGTCCCCGAGAACTCCTTGGGGTTCAGACCCATAAAGTCCTTGATCGTCCCCGCTCTCTGCCGTGGCTCTACAGGTGGTGGGACCACGGTACGTTCCTCAGAACGCTCCATGCTCTGGCAAAGTAGGGTGGTCTGCTCTTGATGGGTTGTTAGGAACCCCTGGATCAGAGTGAGCAGTTGGTTCCCGTCGAGTATGACGGAAGCCTGGGTAGGTATAATGATAGTGGTAGTAGAAGTATCGGGTCCTGCTGGGACTGTGATGTGGAAGGTGGTGGAGGCATCTGGGTTTGTGGATTTGTGGAGTGGGGGAGTATGGTAGGTGGAGGTGCATCGGTCAACTGGTCAGCTGACTGGATAGGGAGTGTGCCATTCTCAGGTGTGACATATTGGGATGAACGAGTAAGCACCATCTAATTACAGTAAAAAGGACTTATAAGGACTCTTTAAAGTAAACAATCATAGACAAGAAAATCTAATTATAATAGCAAGCATGTGATGTATTTCCTATGTTGCAATCTTAGTATTCCTCTAGGTGTTCTAAGCGTCATTCCTAATATTGTCTAATTACCTTAAGTTCCTAATTGCAGGCATGCTTGGTACAATAACGTAACCAAACAATTTAGTCTCGACCTGCATGGGCCACCACTAAAAACATGTCACGACCCGCTACCCAAATTGTTGGGCCGGGCCGAGTCATGTCCAGCCTATGCTTGAGATAAAGCGCAGTAAGCTGTTCTAGAAGTAACAAGATAAGACAAAATGTGCTAACAGTTCTATAAGTAAATAAGAGTCATAAATGCTCCAAACACAAAAGTCATCTCATAGAATAGTGAGTCCAAGTACAAGTCCGAAAATGTAAAACTGGATACAGGTCCAATTACAAAATACGTAGTCTAATACATGACTACACTAAATATCCCGAGCAACTACACAAACTAGACGAGTTTTCCCGCAGGTACATCCTCGTAAGACAAAGCCTGGTCCTCTGCAGTATCTCCATAATATGGGTCACAGCAACTCCTCCTCAGTAAGGATACCTACAACGTTATCCTGTCAGGACATGAGCAAGTACTGATTCTAGCAAACTAAATATACGAAGCATGAACAGGAATGTAATAAACTGGAATCATGGCATATCATGGTTTAATTGGTTCTTTTTAGAAATGACAACATATAGTTTAAAAGTTTAAAACCGTAGTATATACGTGAATCGGTCAATAGGTGAATAGGATGCACAGCGGCACATATCAAGTTTACTGGCATGCACATACGTGCATGAACGGCATCGGTGTATATCTATACACAAATACGGGATCAGAACATACGGCAAGGTCACATATAGAATGTTACCGAGCGCGGTAAATACATACGGAGAAGGGGGTCATGATCACGTACACTACTAACAGTTTCCCCTTAACCCATTATTTAAACATGTGAGAGATATGAGATACTGTCCTAAACATGGCAGAGACTGAAAGTAATACAACATGTAAAGTTTTAACTTGCTACCCCAAGGATCAGCATTTAACATGGTTGGTAAATCGTAGTTTATTGTTATAGCAGTATGTAAAATTCGTAGAAAGTAATTGCCTCTAACAAAGCAAAGCAGCGATAAAAATACTATAGATGTCTGGTAACTCGTCACTGTAGAATAAATACATAAACTTAGTTTTTATACTAAGTTAAATACTACGACACTAGTGGTGCAATACGACTTTCTGATTGGACACCTAGCCAAATGGTGACTTTAGCATAGGAGACCAATGTGGGGTGACACAATACTATAATTAACTTTCTAGGGTCTTTACACTAGTGTGGGGTGAGGTTCAATACGGCTATAAGTCAAAATAACACAAAAAGTTGCAAGTCGTAATTATTCAATAAATAAATCAACAGTACATTGTGTTCCAATAATTTTTAAGATAGACAAAAAGCTCAACTTTACATAAAATAAAGTACCAAAATGATCCTTGTTAATTATAGAAATTTATTATAATTTTTCTGGAATTTATTAACCAGTACATGTATTTGATAAAAATCAGTTTTCATAAGTACACAGAAAGCGAGTTCTGGTTTAATATGCCAAAACAGTGGCAAAACTATAAATTAAATACTGTAAAAATTACGCTAAATTAGCTAAATTAACATAGTATCTAAATACTATTTTTCCAAAATTTTAACAGTATTAAAGTATTTTTAGAAATTCAAAAAACAGCATGGTACACAATCTAAAATTAAATAATTAATTATCTGCGTATTTTGTCCATGTACATAATTTGAACCAGAGTTCAAATACAGGACCCAAGGCATGAATCGAGTCCAATATGACTTGTACAGGTCTTGAATGTGTGAAAACACATTTGAGCCCAAAAATCCATGCTAGGCTTGGACACCAAATGGTTGCAGTACTTAAAATACACAAAAATACAAAGAGGTAAAAGTACATAATAAATACTAATATTTTAACAATGTGAAATTGTACATAGTAGTCATATAAATATGATAAGTATATTTACATATATTAAAGTATAATATATGTACAATATTACGTAAATTATAGAGGGTAAATAGTTATGTATACATACATATACATATATAACATATATATATATATATATATATATATATATATATATATATATATATATATATATATATATATATATATATATATATATTATATATATTTATATATATATATATATATATATATATAACATATATATATATATACATACATATACATATATAACATATATATATATATATATATATATATATATATACATATATATATATATATATATATATATATATATATATATATATATATATATATATAAAAGAAAATATATATATATATATATATATATATATATATATATATATATATATATATATATATATTTTTATATATATATATATATTTATATATATATATATATATATATATATATATATATATATATATATATATATATATATATATATATATTTTATATATATATATATATATATATATATATATATATATAAATATATATATATATATATATATATATATATAGAAGGAAATATACATATAAATAAATAAATATATAATATATACATAATACATATATATAAAACAGTAAATATAATACATGTAATAGTATACATATACATAAAGAAATACATATACATGTATATATATATATATATATATATATATATATATATATATATATATATATAATAACTTAATAAAACAAAACAAAACAAACAACAGGGGGGGTTCGAACTCGACCCAAAGGGTCGGGTTCTCGGGTTTGGTCGGGCTGGCCAGGGGGTCAGCCCGCTTTGGGTGTTAGGGATAGGGTTTAGTTTAGATTTATTTAGGTTTAGGTTAATATTATTTAAACTCGATAAAACAAACTCTGTGTCCTGACAGTTAAGGACACATGAGTCGCGTGTCCGTGCTAAGTACGACACGTACGGGTCTAGTCTTTCGTGTCCAGTCTTACCATTATGCTCGTCAGGACACGGCGAATCATATACACGTGCACGAGACACGCACGACACAGTTTGGGGTCTATTACCTGTATGTCCGACTTCGGGGAGGGTTTCGAAAGTGCTGGACGGTGGAGGAGGCGACATCGGTGTGGCGCTCAGGTGGCGACGCATTCGTCTCGGTGGGCACGTCGAATGGTGGTGGTGGTTGGGGGTAATCGTCGTCGGTGAGGTGGCTCACCAGAGTTAGGGTTAGGTCTTAAGCTTGTCGGAGAAGAAAGGGGGTCTGTGGGGGGTCGACTGTAATGACCCGCTCCGCCCTAGCAGAACGCCGATTCAAACGGCAAGTGCAACGACTCAAACGAGCCGTCGACCCGAAGAGTTGGCATCGACCTGATGAAGAATCGATGCAAGGCTTACATTGGCCTGTCAAGATGAATCCAGACTTAGACTTTCAAAGGCACGCTCGGAGTATCGCTCGGCCGATGCGAACATCGCTAAGGTGGGTGGCTCCGATGAACCCGTATTTGCTTAGCCTAGATACATAACAATACGGACACTATTGCTAGAATCGCTAGGCGATAACACCGCGCATGCTAATAAATGACTCAATGCACCTAGCTAAGGGAATAATCCTATCTTGTATGCTTGTATAGAATATGGAAAAAAACATGGAAAATATGAGAACTCTCGTACCGCGCTCCACGCTCGTGCTAAGGCACAAGCTTACGTTCAAGTCCCTTATGCATTCGAACAATGAAACAATGAATGGATTACAACAATGAAACGGGAAGACTATCAATATAGTCGTTCCGAGTAGAGTATAGCAACATTGAAGGATTATGGGACTGATGGGTCGCCAAGGCGACTCCCGTACGGGGAGTTGCATAACATGTGAATGAAAGAAGGAATGGATAAGTGAATGAATAAACCAACGAATAAAAGAATGAATACGTGAATGAATCAATGAACGAACGGAAAAGTGAAAAGAAAGAAAAGAAAGAATGAATAAAAGATAAGAAAGAAAGGAATGGTTAGCGACAGGTATGATGGGCACGTGCAACGGGGCTCGCTACCCGCGCTGCTCGGATGCCAACCTGGTCGATAACGAATTATGGCTAAGGGTTAGCCTACGGCTCGATGACAGCCGTTAAGTTAAAATGACAAATAATACGAAATGGTCGTGGACAATCCCCTCGTATACGGGAGGTAGGAGATATAAGGGATTTCCAGCGGCACGGTCAAAGGGGGGACGTGGCCGGTCCGGACGGAAATCAAAAATATGGCTTACGGGCTGTCTGGGTGCGGACTTGGCCATCCAGGGGACGTAAGTGCAGCAGCATTTCAAGAGACTAACGGGGTGTGTGCCAGCCCGTACCCTACGTTAGTTGAGAAATACAACGGCTTGGTTATGTCCAAAATGGCTTATGATGCCAGCGACCGGTGCATATAGATTTAAGTGGGCTTTGCTTGTGGCAATCCACGTGCAAGTCCTTGCATTGAAATCAAAGTACTTTAAGTTAACTGTACAAAGCACCTTCTGAATAGGCTTGAATATAACACACAAAATGATCAAGAGTACTTCGAGCAAACGAGTTAGAAAACGTGCCTACGACGTGCTAGAACCCGAGGCAAGGATACGCACTTGACATTGAATGCTTACATGAACTATGTTAAGTTATTTCATATGAATTGTTGACTAACTTGGTTTACGTTGGACAGGGAAGGCCGGACGGTAAGTATGGGTAAGTCGTGCATATATTTCCATGTGATACTTGTTTTACGCAACACGAGATAGGCTATGAAATATGCCATGAAAATGATCCTAAGGCAAGATTAGAAAGACAATGAATAATAGACGGTGCACAAAAGTAAATAGAACGTGTTTGGTAATGATAGCATTGTGGGCGAGCTAGCCTCCCCACCAGTGCATAACAATGTACTGATAACCCCACAGTCTGCTTGCAGGATGCAGGAGATGCCAGCGGGTGCGGAGCTTCCATCGAACGTGTTAAGGCGCGGAGCCAACTCTGGGGCCTTGAAAAGTTGCAAGAAGCTGAAGCACCCTATACAGGACATAATGTATCGGAACATCGCCATAAATCATTCCATCTTGTAAGCCACTTGGCACGCCTTTTATGTTTCAGAGAGAAAGAGAGCTTGAGCGATTTGTAATATCGGCCTAGCGCCGCTTGTAAACTTCTTGAATATCAATAAAGAGTTTGAATTCGTTTAAACTTGTGTTCGTTTACTTTCCGCTGTAAATGGGGACACTCTGTGCGACTCTGTGGCCTAGCTCAAATCGGCCTTTTCTGGACTTGGCCTTGCATGGGCGCAACCTAGGCCCATGCAGCATTACGCCTTAGCGAGGACGATCGCTCCTACGGGAACGGGGCATGACAGATTGGTATCAGAGCACGGCTTTACGTCCTTGGACTTTATTTCGATTCTCTCAGTTTTGAAAGCTCATTTTGAAATAAAAGAAGTGTACACTCTCTCTCGTTGTGCCTTGGGATGTTCCAAACAATAAGTCTAATATTTTCAAAAGCTCGTTCAGGCGTTCAATCGAACGCATTGGTAGGCTATTGCCGAATGCAACGGTAGGCCTTTGTGCCGAACGGTGTCAACTTGTCTTGAATGAAAACACGTGTTAAAGTTAACATGTCGCATGCATGCCTAACTGGTCCTACGAGGACCCTAGCAATTGAGCGTGCAAACTCGGAATATAGTCCGCACGAAATGGTTATGCGGCACAACTTAGTCCGCGTGTCGCGCACCTCGACTTTTTGGTGCAATCGAGTTGCGAGCGATATCAAGTACCGCTCGGTCGGGAACGAAGCTACACTTAGAGTGTATATCGATAGGAACGCTATCAAACTAACGCTTAGGCATGTACGGAAGATTGATTTAGATTTTGAGGAACGGGCGAACCCGCGATTGAACATATCGAAAGAAAATCGAATGATCATTTGAGGATTCGTAGAATGACTTGACCCCGAGTGGTGTATGTAATAGATTCGGAGAAGAATAAGAATGAGTGTCGACGACTAGTCGAGTGGCTCGAACCCTGAGTGGTGTATGGACGTCATAGAAATTGTTCGAGCGAGACTAAAGGGTTTACGGATCGTACGAGTATGTCGGCAAGCGATGCGATCGCACAAAGCCTTAGAACGTATCACGCTTAGTTGGCCGTGACTTCAAAAGTCCCGAACGAGATGTCGCTGGACAACTTGTCAATGGGCAACGCGAGTTAGAAAATGGTTCGGAACGATAAATAAAAATGAATGGTCTTGATCGAGGAAACTTAGAGGATCGCGCATACGATTTTGGATTGATTCAAATGAATTGTGACTTGAGTTTGAACAACGATCTTGAAACTAGCTTGAGAAATAGCAGTTGAACTTGATCTTGAATATTAAATGAAATTATGGAATATCCAACTCAGACAACAGCATCAATGCACGACTTAAAATCGGTTGCAAAGGAAGATCGTCAGGTTACGCATATCATCGATGTTATTGAGGCGTATCAAAGATCGATATGCGATAACTCGGGGGTACTCTGACTCGGCGAATGACGATTGTGCAAATGTCATTGTTCCGTTGGATGCTATACTTGGGATGTTAAAAATGTGTCGAGGAAAAGATAGACTTGGCTCGAGGATTTTCTAGTTGAACGCATGACGGTCAGACTGTCGAATTGATTTGGTTTGGATGAAAATGAGAATGCTTGGATTTGCTTCGTTGACAACCACAACGTTGACGTTCTTGTCTTATGCGAGCACAACTCCAGCCTCGCACATGCGTCGCGTCGGATTAGGACGATCACTCCGCGTGAGCGCTGATATGGTGATTCATACAGCGGGAGTGATTGAACTTGGATGGCGTGGCAATTTGATTGCTTCGACTTATGGTTTGACGCGAAGGTAAACTCGAGAATGAATCAGTGTGTTTGATGATTGAACTTGAAGATTGAGTAGGTCCAATCCGCGTATCGAGAATGAGTTAGTCTAAACTCAAACAAGAGTTACGCCCCGATGAGAATGATTATTCCGCGGGAGCGTTGCATGGTGATTCATGAACCACCGTGGATGATCAGACTCACGTGAGATTGGGACGCAACGTATTGTCGAGCTGGATGACCTCGTGATCGAATACATGAATTAGTTAGAATGGATATATGAAGTATGTCGATTGGGTGATTTGAATGGATTCGAATATGCGCAACGAATACATTGATGCGAATAGGTGATCATGCTTGATGTTTAGAAATCAGAGTGACGCGAGCTTGGGTAGAAAACCCTCCGTACTACCGACTTTGGTTTGACCCTAGGATTGGGGTCAGTGTTGGCATTATTGTTGGAGAACTATGCTTCCAATCCTGACATTGACTTAGCCTCGAAAAGTAACAGCCTAGCGGTTAGGCGAGACTCCCCATTACAATTGTTAGCAATCGAAAGATTGATCTTGAGGATTGGCATGGATGGATAGCATGAATCACGAATATAGAAAACCTTACTCACGAGACTCGACTGACATGCATATATTTCAGGGACGCCGGAGTATGTGCACGATACGACTCGAGTGAGAATGATGAATTCTCTATCACACGGTTTGGTGAATGCATGTATTTTGGGGACGCCTGGAATGCGTGCACGATCTAACCAAGTGACACATTGAATTCCAAACGAGACTTAAGGAATGGAAGAGTGTCGAGAACTTGGAATCGTGTTAAAAGAAAGGAATGATACTAGTACGAGCGTGGCTCGGAATCGAAGAAACATGTGAGCGGAGTGTGCATGAACGACACCAAGATTGGCCCTAAACAAGCGAATGATATGGAATCGATATCGTGAAAGTAAAAGTTGGTATAACGAATTGAACCATTAATAGGAAGATATACTCGATAATTGTACAACACTTGGTCTTGAATCGGACGAAAATTACTTAGACTTGGTCGACCCGCGCATTTGACAAATTACAACGTGCCTCGTACGACCAATTCAGTCCCATGACATGAAGAAATAGCAACGAGGACGAAGAAACACTTGAATTGAATAAGTACCATCAACTCTAACATGAGTGAAAAAGTCTTAAATTCACCAAACACATGCGACTTAAAACTTGGAAGGATAACCGAGCATGGTTCGATGCCATCGAACGATAGAGCCGTTCGATAGAATTGTCTAAGAAACACGACGACACGAGTTAAGGAATGGTAGAATGACCTGCACTCAGGAAGTCTCGAGGACGAGACTTATTTTGAGTGGTGTATTATGTAATGACCCGCTCCGCCCTAGCGGAACGTCGATTCAAACGGCAAGTACAACGACTCAAACGAGCCGTCGACCCGAAGAGTTGGCATCGACCTGATGAAGAATCGATGCAAGGCTTACATTGGCCCATCAAGATGAATCCAGAATTAGACTTTCAAAGGCGCGCTCGAAGTATCGCTCGGCCGATGCGAACATCGCTAAGGTGGGTGGCTCCGATGAACCTGTCTTTGTTTCGCCTAGACACATAACAATACGGACACTATTGCTAGAATCGCTAGGCGATAACACCGCGCATGCTAATAAATGACTCAACGCACCTAGCTAAGGGAATAATCCCATATTGTATGCTTGTATAGAATATGGAAAAGAACATGGAAAAATATGAGAACTCTCGCACCGCGCTCCACGCTCGTGCTAAGGCACAAGCTTACGTTCAAGTCCCTTATGTATTCGAACAATGAAGCAATGAATAGATTACAACAATAAAACGGGAAAACTATCAACATAGTCGTTCCGAGTAGAGTATAGCAACATTGAAGGATTATGGGACCGATGGGTCGCCAAGACGACTCCCGTACGGGGAGTTGCATAACGTGTGAATAAAAGAAGGAATGGATAAGTGAATGAATGAACCAACGAATGAAAGAATGAATACGTGAATGAATCAATGAACGAACGGACAAGTGAAAAGAAAGAAAAGGAAGAATGAATAAAAGATAAGGAAGAAAGGAATGGTTAGCGACAGGTATGACGGGCACGTGCAACGGGGCTCGCTACCCGCGCTGCACGGACGCCAACCTGGTCGATAACGCATTATGGCTAAGGGTTAGCCTGCGGCTCGATGACAGCCGTTAAGTTAAAATGACAAATAATACGAAATGGTCGTGGGCAATCCCCTCGTATACGGGAGGTGGGAGATATAAGGAATTTCCAGCGGCACGGTCAAAGGGGGGACGTGGCCGGTCCGGACGGAAATCAAAAATATGGCTTACGGGCTGCCTGGGTGCGGACTTGGCCATCCAGGGGACGTAAGTGCAGCAGTATTTCAAGAGACTAATAGGGTGTGTGCCAGCCCGCACCCTACGTTAGTTGAGAAATACAACGGCTTGGTTATGTCCAAAATGGCTTGTGATGCCAGCGACCGGTGCATATAGATTTAAGTGGGCTTTGCTTGTGGCAATCCACGTGCAAGTCCTTGTATTGAAATCAAAGTAGTCTAAGTTAACTGTACAAAGCACCTTCTGAATAGGCTTGAATATAACACACAAAATGATCAAGAGTACTTCGAGCAAACGAGTTAGAAAACGTGCCTACGACGTGCTAGAACCCGAGGCAAGGATACGACTTGACATTGAATGCTTACATGAACTACGTTAAGTTATTTCGTATGAATTATTGACTAACTTGGTTTACGTTGGACAGGAAAGGCCGGACGGTAAGTATGGGTAAGTCGTGCATGTATTTTCATGCGACACTTGTTTTACGCAACACGAGATAGGCTATGAAATATACCATAAAAATGATCCTAAGGCAAGATTAGAAAGACAATGAATAATAGACGGTGCACAAAAGTAAATAGAACGTGTTTGGTAATGATAGCATTGTGGGCGAGCTTGCCTCCCTACCAGTGCATAACAATGTACTGATAATCCCACAGTCTGCTTGCAGGATGCAGGAGACGCCGACGGGTGCGGAGCTTCCATCGAACGTGTTAAGGCGCGGAGCCAACTCTGGGGCCTTGGAATGTTGCAAGAAGCTGAAGCACCCTATACAGGACATAATGTATCGGAACATCGCCATGAATCATTCCATCTTGTAAGCCACTTGGCACGCCTTTTATGTTTCAGAGAGAAAGAGAGCTTGAGCGATTTGTAATATCGGCCTAGCGCCGCTTGTAAACTTCTTGAATATCAATAAAGAGTTTGAATTCGTTTCAACTTGTGTTCGTTTACTTTCCGTTGCAAATGGGGACACTCTGTGCGAATCTGTGGCCTAGCTCAAATCGACCGTTTCTGGACTTGGCCTTGCACGGGCGCAACCTAGGCCCGTGCGGCATCACGCCTTAGCGAGGACGATCGCTCCTACGGTAGCGGGGCATGACATCGGCGGCGAGCTAGGGTTAGGGTTTAGGACGGGGGGTTCTATTTATAGGATTTTGAAGTCGGTTGTCGCCGTAGCTGGCCGGAAAAGGCAGAAAAGATCGGGGTCGGTCGTCAGCAGCTGGCGGTCGTCGGGGGTGGGTAAAAAATAGGTTTTGCAGTTAGGTCCCTAGGAATTAGGTATTTATAATTAGGTCCCTAACAATGACTAAATGCAAAAAATAAATTGCATCCCGCACTTAAAACAATTGGTTAATTACAAACTACCACCGAAAACAATTTCAGTATTTATAAACTGTTATCAAAACATTTTAATAAATTACAAAACTATATTAAAACATTTTAATAAATTGCAAAATGGTATTTTAGTTATTAAAACTCATTTAAAAATTATTTAAAAAATTGTAGAAAAATTCCTAAAATTATATTAAATTATTTTAAGGCTAAATATGACATTAGAAATTAATTAACACTAATTAAATCAAAATTGAAAATCAGGGGCTGACAATACATGATCAACCCTAAGATTTGTCAATCATGTTATAGCCCTTAGGCAGACAGGAATATAAATTCAATACGAGCTAACACTTGCTCGGCGGCTAAATGCCTCAAAAGAATAATTTTACAATTAGAGTGGAAGAGCAAAAAAAACCCACTCGTTGCTGGAATTTCTTCTAGTGTTCACCATCTGGCAGGAAGACTGGAAGATCCTCAAGAGCTACTCCAAAATCTGGCCATACAAAACCAGCTGGGTCAGACCCCAGAAAGAGCAAGTGCCACAAGGGAGGCTTCACTTAAGAACTAAAACCAGCATATTAGCACATAAAGACATAAATGATAATGAAAGACAAAAGTTAGAAAAAATAGGATGATAAACGATAAGATAACTAAAGGACTATTTTGGTAACCAAGTTACAACCCGTAAACCAAATAAGGACCGGGGTTGTAACCCTTCACCTGAACAGAACTTAGTCTCTAACCAATTATCGACAAGAGTAAAGCATAATAGTAACGTGCTAAAGTAATCCTGAACTGGCACTGTCTAGACAAGACTAGACTAGACTCCATCCATCAATCACGGCCAAGCAATGAATAAGCTTGATACTTTAACTAACTAGGGTTATCACAAGCCTAGTTACTAACAAGATGCATTGAGATGTTCCAACAGCCACAAGCCCTGCAGACTTAATCCAGGTTATCCAGTTGCAAGTTAAAAGAGTTGGATTAGGTGACTTGGGGGTGCAACACATGGCAGTGTGCTGGAAATGTGCCCTACTCGACGGCATGCTACAAGTCCAATTAAAGCGCCCAGATAACTGGACTGCCTGTATCTGGGAAATCTTTTTATGGACTACTTGATCAATCTAGTCATTATCCTAGTCAGATTCAGTATGAATCCCTTACTGTGATAACTAGGAATCTATGTCCTAGACATGATGCAAGACGAGACATGTAGCTTATATACAAGCACAAACACCCACGATGTCAAGACAAGTTACTTAGCAAGTCAAGATAGTCGTCGTAATAGCATATCAAGATTATCATGTTAGATTACTTATCAAGAGTGCACCACGATGGGTCACTATCAAGAATTATCATGTCAAGTTACTTGTCAAGAGTGCACCACGATGGGTCACTATCAAGAATTATCATGTCAAGTTACTTGTTACTTGTTACTTGTTAAGAGTGCACCTTAACAGGCCACTATCGTGTTCCATCCTTATATTATCATGATGAGAGAAACTTACATAAAATAGTTAGTAACATATTCTTGAAGCCAAGAAAAAGATCTACAACTTTTATGTTGGGAGTTGGGAGAAATTCTGGCCACAATTCAGCCAAATAGGGCATAAAACAGCCAAAAATAACCAAAATAGTACTATACAGCCAGGCATTATGCAGTTATGCAGACTGGCACTATGCATCTATGCGGACTGGTACTATGCAGCTATACAGACTGGTACTATGCAGCTATACGGACTGGCACTATACGGCCAGGAACTATACAGCTATGCGGACTGGCACTATGCGGCCCGGTACTATACATCTATACGGACTGGCACTATACAGCCAGGCAATATACATCTATGCGGACTGGTACTATATGGCCAGGCACTATGCATCTATACGGACTGGCACTATACAGCTATACGGCCAGCACTATACAACTATGCGGCCAGCACTATGCAGCTATACGGCCAGCACTATTCATCATCCCTGCCAGAACCAGGATAGATGAAATAGAAAATGTCCAAAACTTGCTTTGGCCATAACTCCCTCAAAATAAGTTAAAATATAACTTTTTAAAGGTCAAAATTGGGTAAAATCAAATTCTCTACCACATGGAACACTTAGTTTTCGAAAAAAAAGTAAGTTTGATAGATCAAAACCCAAAAAAATTGAAATTGACAAAAACTTAGATCTACAAGAAAATATCTACCAAATTAAAAAATACCAAGTTTTAAAGTGTCATAGAATCAAGTAAGAAAGACAATGGAACAAAATAAATTAGGTTCCTCCATGAAGCAAGTTGTACTTGCCGAAGGTTTCTTGGTAGGTGGAGAGAGTTATGAGGAAGAAGAAGAAGTAATGAAGAGTAAAGGAAGAGAGAGAAAGTAGTTGGAGGTTTATAAAAGGAGGGGATGGTTCAACATGTGGAACCAACCATCAAAATAAACCAAACCAAGCCATCCAAAGCAAGTCAAGTTGGACCAAACCAACCCAAGGTCAATCCTAGTCAAGATACATCAAGGCAAGCAATAAAGAAATATGAAAATACAGTAAATAAAATACGGATCAAAATCCGTATATGTATCTGAAAATACGTATAACGAAAAATGGGAGTGACAGTTGTAGACCACGAACCATAATATTCATTCTTGTTTTATACTCTTCTTGTGGATTTAGATATAGTTTTGTCTGGCCATGATTAGGCATATATATTACCATAGTCTAGACAGCTTATACGTATTCGAGTCTGGCTGGAGTCTGCTTGATACGTAGCCAGGCCAGGTCGTGCAAACCAACGCGGCCAGCAGCAGCAGCTGCTGCAACTGCAGCAATGACAGTCGTGCGCCCCATGGCCTGTGGCCGTGCGCACGGGCGGTGCAGCACCGCCGCCGTCGCCGTGGCCGGCGTGGCCGACCTCCACTTGGCCGGGCGCACCCCCGGGGCAGGCCCTGTGGCCGCCATTCTTCTCTCCGACGTGTATCGGAGGCGATTCGTGCATTTTGCATGAATTCTCGTCGTGACGCACGCGGAATCAAGTCCGTTTTGGTGCCCCGTCGCAGCAACTTTGTGTACAATTTTTGAGAAATTTGACCGTTGGATCGACGATTTCTTCGCTCCATCACAATCTCGGTATATCCTCCTTCACTCCTGTCAATTTTCGTCCGTTAATTTTATCGTTTGATACATCAAAACCGGCCACCAAGTTGACCGTTTAAATTGTATAAATTTTGGACAGTTTCGCGGAGCCAACTTTGTCAGCTTGTACCTCCTCCACCGTAGCTCCATTTCGTGTGCTACCAGTTCCTGTGCGAAGCTAGTATAACCCTCTTACTAACCCTCCAGTTTTGTTTTATTGTGATCTTGTTTGATTGGTTGAATTCGACGCCAAAGTTGGCCATCCGAATTCGTAATTTCCAACTTGTAAAATTCTATTTTTGAACACGGGACTCCAGATTTCATTTCTGACACCACCAGTAGACTCATGGCATCGTTCTGGCATGTTTTCATATAAAATTTGTTAGATTTGGAGGACTTGGGCCTTAGCACGCATTTCGGTACAAAGTGGGTCCCATAGTCCGGGTCAACGGGACTTTTTGACGCTGGCTTATCAAAATCCAATTTCGGATATACCGTTGAGTTCGTATCGTCATTCCGGACTCGTTGACATATAATTTGCTAGGTTTTGGTGGACATTGGTTCCGACACGCATTTCGATGCAAGTCGGATACCAATATCCGGGTCAACAGATCATTTTGAGATCGGCTCATCGGAATCCAATTCCGGATATACCGTTGAGTTCGTATCGTCATTCTGGACTTGTTGACATGTAGTTTGCTGAGTTTTGAGAACATTGGCTCTGGCACGCATTTTCGTGCAAACCGGAATTCCAAGTACTGGTCAACGGACCAAATTGAGATCGGGTCAACGGAATCCAATTCTGGACATACCGTTGGATTCGTATCATCATTCTGGTTTCGTGGACATATAATTTATTATATTTTGTAGACTTATTTTTTTGCACATTTTTCGGTACAAAACGGCTCCGACACGGATACCGTTTTTGACCCGAAATTACCTTTTTGCCCTTGTGTCCAAATTGGACCGATGGGTAGGCTATCCTAGCTAATTTGACCATTTTGGACACGTTGGTGATGTTTATTTCATCGTCCGACAATGTTTGTTGATAATTTCTCTGAGTTTGACCTTTTTATAAATAATTAATAATTAATTCTTATAATGTTCGTATTTCGGGATTAGTACAACGAAACTGAGATTGGTCAATTTCAGTGATCTCACATCGCTGAAATTGGCAAGACGGACACGTGGATCACTATAATAAGATTATTAACTTTACCGTTAATCATCTTATCTCGATTTGCGTGTCGTAAGTTTCGACGTACGAATAACGAAGTACACTTTATATCTTTAATAATTAGACTAGAATTGACCCTGTTTGACCAGAGTTGACCAGTTAACCAAAGTCAACTGTAAGTCAACACTTGACCTAGTTTGACTAGATTATTGACCGGAGTTGACCTAGAGTTGATTTGACTTAGAAGAACTTAGGATAATATAGATTGCTTGTAGAGATTCATTTATTACAACTTGAACACCTTGTAACCTGTGTTGCTTTAAATAGGACTATGTGGCTTCAGTTGGACCCCTATACCTATCAGCTGTTTAGGTTATCAGGCGAGTACATTCTCTGATCATTTCATATCCTGCTTAGAATTATTTTCCTGCTTTAAATTACTTTACTTGATACTATCACGTTGGTCACACGGATTAGTACTATATGGATCCCTTCTTTAGATGTTATCCCTTCAGGGAGCATCGGATACTTCATGTTCTGTGCGTTTTACTTACATGGCGTATCACTATGCTTCATGGTTCATTGAATCACTTGTGACATGTACTCTCATGATCACAGAGTCTTCCTTGAATCCTCCCATTTATTGGGCTTCCTAGAATCCCTATTTATGGGACTATCATGTACCACCCTTCGGGGGCCGTTGCATGAATCATAACATAACCTGGCTGAATCCTTGTGTATTGATTGGGGTACGGGGGAGTAGAAGTGGACATGTGAATAATATCCAAGTAGTAT
Source organism: Iris pallida (assembly GCA_029216955.1). NCBI lineage: Eukaryota > Viridiplantae > Streptophyta > Magnoliopsida > Asparagales > Iridaceae > Iris > Iris pallida. The sequence goes on from JANAVB010021399.1 coordinate 10,521,253, forward strand.
CTCATCAGAATCATTCCGTAGTGTCTCATCAGAATCATCCTATACCATTTACATGTCTATATTGTACTCTGACTCACTAGCCACTGTTAGTTCTCTATTATAGTAGATATTTCTATTACAGTTCTCTCTCTGTTTACATACTGTATTTCTTTCAGTACCTGTATTTTACTTTACTGCATGATTTTATTTTCTAACCTGCTATGAACTGTTGAGATGTATTGTGCTCGCTCCTATCCTGACTGGACCTGTTGATAAAGTTTACAGATAGCCTGGAGGTGGCCTGCTAGCCTAGAGGAGACACAGTAGAGGTTGTATAGATAGCTAGGGTTTTGCTTATAGCTTATTTTCAGTTGTCTTGAGTTGTATTTATGGATTACTGTATTTGAGCTTTGAGATGTATTTCTGGATTTGTGTATCTTAGACACTTAGACTTCTATCTGCTGTATCTCTTTGTGGATTTTCATGTTTTATCTACCTTCCATTATGCTCTACCTTAGATGTGATTGAGTTTACATTCTGCTATGTCGCCCCCATTCGGAGAGTATAAACTGCTTAGCCTTATACTGTTAGATGCATGAGACCTAAGACAGCGTTCTACCGCCGACACTGCGGCGTAGGCTGGACATACCCACGTCTCGTGCCCTTACTTTAGGGTGCGGGTCGTGACACTCGTATCCCAAAAAGTGGGTGCGGGTTATGATACGTACAACTTCTCTTTCCTCAGAATCCCCAGTACTATCCATAAGTGCTCAACATGTTCCTCAGGAGTCTTTGAATAAATAAGTATGTCGTCAATGAATACTACAACAAACTTATCCAGATACTCATGAAAAACCTTGTTCATAAGGTTCATGAAGATGGCAGGTGCATTTGTGAGTCTGAATGGCATAACTAAAAACTTATATTGCCGGTATCTGGTATTGAACGCAGTCTTCGGAATGTCTTCAGCCTTCACCTTCACCTCGTGATATCCCAATCTCAGATCTATCTTCAAGAACACCTTCGCACCGCTCAACTGATCAAGTAAATCATCTATCTTAGGCAAAGGATATTTGTTCTTGATAGTAACATTGTTCAAGGCCCTATAGTCTATGCACATTCAAACTGTGCCATCCTTCTTGGGCACAAAAATAATTAGTGCTCCCCATGGTGATGCTCCAGATCTGATGAAGCCTTTGCTCAGCAACTCGTCGATTTGGTCCTTCATCTCCTTGGATGCCTTAGGATTCACTCTATAACAGCTTTGAGATACCGGTTTTGATCCCGGAATCAGATCTATAGAGAACTCCACATCTCTATTAGGCGAAAGACCTGGAAGTCTTCTGGAAAGACATACATGAATTCTATGATGATAGGATGGAGAGGTACTTGCTGTTCAACTATAGCAGCAAAGTTGGTCTCGCCAATAATCTTTGGCATAGCTCTTCTCACTCTAAACTCCTCCTTTTATGGGGGACTGAACAATATACTGACCCCAAAACAATTTATGACTGCATATGAGTCACTAAACCAATCCATTTCCAGTACAATATCGCACCCGGGAAGAGGCATTACAAATAATTGTGCCATAAACTCTCTCCCAGCTAGGATAATAGGGCAGCTATATATATCACTAATGGATACTGCTCCCCCTCCAGTCATAACTCTACCAATTTTCTTAGTAGGTCTAGTGATAAGATTATGTTCATGTACAAACTCAAGCGATATAAAACTATGTGAAGCGACAGAATTAAATAATGCGGTAGCTGGATAAGAATGTTGTGAAATAAGACCTGTGATGACATCAGCTACTAACTCTTTTGTCACTTCCCGTTCCCAGAATACGTATTTGTATACGTGTACTGCTTGAATGTATTTATTTAATATTTATTATGCATTTGTTCTGTATTTAAATTCTTCAATTTTATACTTATTATTTTTCTATATTTTATTTTTTGCTTTTGCTTTGCTCTTAGGATCGGCTTGGGTTGGTTTATTTTCGGGTTTGGGTGGTTCATTATGAACCCAACCAACCTACCATCATCTCTATTTAAAGTCCCAACCTTTTCTCTTTCTTTATTACTCTCATTTACTTCTTCTTCAACCTCCATTACTCTCCTACCAACCTAGGAGAGCTAGGCAAGTACAACTTGCTTCATGATGGATTTTCGATTTTTGTTGTTTTATTTCCTTCCTTACGAGATTCTAAGACACTTTAGTACTTATCATTTTTAATTTTCATGGCTCATTTCTTGTAGATCTAAGCTTGTCGTATTTTTGAATTTTTTGGGTTTTGATCTAACTAACCTTGTTATGTTCAAGTTTTGATGGTTCCATGTTGTAGAAAATTTCTTTCTGCCCCATTTTGACCTATGAAAGTCTGGATTCTGATCCTAAATGAAGGTTTAGTGGAGCTTGGAAGCCATGGATTCCATAGTTCTTCTTTTCAAAAAAGTGAAGAAGAAGAATAGTGGTTGGCCGCATGGCTTGTGGCAGTCTTGGCCGCATGGCTTGATTGGCGCTTGCCACATAGGCCATAGTTCTAGAGTCCTTAGCTGCATAAGACTCCATTTTCCTTAGCCGCATGGCTTGAGTTTACTTCAGCCGCATAAGACTCTATTTTTCTTAGCCGCATGGCTTGAGTTGACTTCAGCCGCATGAGCCCATCTCTCCTTAGCCACATGGCTTGAGTTGACTTCAGCCGCATAAGACTCCATTTTTCTTAGCCATATGGCTTGAGTTGACTTCAGCCGCATGAGCCCATCTATCCATTGTCGCATGGCTTGGTTGGCTTTCAGCCGCATAGCTTCTCTAGCTATTAGTCGCATAAAACTTTCCCCTACAGTCGCATATGCATGTTTTCTCTCTGGCCGCATGGCTTTGGTGGTTCCGAGCCGTATGACCCTGTTTCTCCTCAACCGCATGAACTTTTCTCCCCGAGCTGCATGAACTCATTTCCCTCTTGCCGCATATGCATGTTTTCCCTTGCCGTATGACCTTGCCTCACTTTTGTCGCATAAACTTTTCCCTCTTGCCGTATGGCTTTGTTTGCTCTCAGCCGCATGAGATCCTGCTTTCCTTGCCGCATAGGCTTTTAGCCGCATGGCTCTCGGCAGTTTGCCGTATGGCGATCCTTGGCCGCATAAGCATGGTCCTTGGCTCCCGGGCTGCATGGGATTCTGACCCGATTCTGGCCGCATAGATGGGCATCTATCTATTGCCGCCCATAGTGCCTTTTAGCTGATTCTTGTCCCGGATTGACATTGATTGACATTGATTGTTACCTTGAATAATAATTGATTATGCGTTCCTAGTTGGAACTAAGAGACTGGCTAGTCGTCTTATCGAATTGAATGAGACACGTTCATGTATGAACCATGAACCATTACGATCGACTAGCCGATCCGAACATTGGCAAATGGACACATGTTGACTTCCATTTTTCTGTAAAGGAAGCATGTGCATCTTACAGTCAAGGCATGATTATTCCGTAGCTAGGTTTGATTGTTGCATTACGCTATGTAAGACCTACAACCCAACCGCACGGACATCGTTGTAGAGTTGTGTATATCGTACTTTGTACGGAAGTACTCATTCTGAATGACCATGATCCACGGCATGGAATTTCAATCAACATAGGGACTATTAAGCTAAATAAAATAACGATTGCATGGAGAGAATGGATTACCGAGTTCTTACATGGCAGCCATCTTTGGGACGATTAGTGCCCCGACATGCCGGCTGGTTCCCACAGATACTACAAATCTGCCACACGGACAGGGAGTGGTATCTGTCTATATTGTTATATACACTGATGACGGGCGTCCCGTTGGGACTTGTCTAATTCATGATTGGCGTAATTGATTATTGGATAGACTAGCCTTGCTTGTACATAGTAAGAACTGAAGAATCCCTTATTGCATACTTCCAGGGCAACTTGGAACTTACAGTAGCAAGCCCTAGTAGTTGTATGGCCGTTTAAATTGATTTGTCTGTGCAATGTACCTACTCTGTTAACTACTGAGATGAACAGAACGTCAGGACATAACGGGTCAACTTCTGTTCTTGTTTGGTTGGAAAGTTGGCTTGAAGTGTCGTGATGTTGTGCGAACCCCAGTAGCAAGCAGAGACCTTTTTATCATATTCTTACTCTCATCACTAGTTCCAATTTCTCATATCGTGCTTCCTTGCGGTACTTGCTATTAGAGGTCTAACCTCTCTGGTTTTGCATGGCCAGATTTAGAGCCAGTTCCCAAGGACTCAACTTACTTCCACCTCCAAGATGGTCAATACTGGAGGAATGATCGCCGGAGGACACGAGTGGGTCCCTTGCTTCCCTGCTCGTTTTTACTATTTACTTTACTTTTGTCGTTTGGCACCAACATGTTAGTCGGATTATCTTGTACTTACTTTTACCTAGTTGTAACTAAGTCAAACTGCAGCTGATAACGATTGTGTATACCTTGTTATATCCTCTGGCTATGTTTTCTAAAGTCAGATCTCAAAGAACATTTTGACCGAGCGTTTGTGACGCCTTACTGCTTTATCTTACATGTTCTCTTTACTGTTTCTTGTTTGAATGATTGAGACAATAGATGTTGAGTAACCCTAGTAAGACTTTCATGTAGTATGCACCCCCTCGTCTTTTAGACAGCATTGATCATATTATACGGTATTCTTCTACCCGTAATACGTAGCTGGCTGAGTCATTCTTCCGCTCTCCGGTATTCCGGTTCTGGGGCGTGACAAGGTTTTAGTGGTGGCCTATGCAGGTCAGATTTCAGACTTGTGGGGTGTTTTAATTTATAGGATGTCTCAATCACACATGTTTTCCCTTGATCTCATGATTCGTTACTCTCGATTCTAGTTTGACATTCCAGTATCCTTGGACTTCATTGATCTTTCCTGTCCGATCGTTTGAATATTTTCTTGTCCCTTTTCTTAGGGGCACCTCGTCCGTATCGGTCAGAGTTGGACAACAACAACAAGGGCAACATGAACAGCGAGACCCTTTTGATCAGCAACAAAGGCCAGTACTACCTCGAGAGACCATCCAAGAAGAGGTGATAGTGGAACCAGCAGCTGGACCGCAGTATCCGGAGGTTCCAATACCACCAACAATTCTACTTACTCGTGTGGAAGTGGACACACCAGCCCTTCTAAAAATCATGAGAGGGATGATGGCTACTCAGCAACATCAGATGTTGGCCCAGCAACGCATGCACACTCAGCTGCAAGAGCAGAATGTGTTGCTCAACCAAGGATTACAAACGGCTTTGGAAGAGGAGTGAGGACTGATTCAGGGGCGTCAACCAGATTTTGCAAGTACAACCCCCATCGTTTCGAGGGCACGGAAGATGCCATTTCAACAGATGCATGGCTTAAAGATATTGAGGCTATTCTGACAACGGCTAAGGTTCCGACAGAAGAACGTGTGGATCTGGTGAAGCTGTTACTTCAGGACCTCGCATGTGATTGGTGGGAATCAGAAGAAGTGGACATCAGACGTCCTGTTGTTTGGGACAATTTTACTGCGAGATTCAAGACGAAGTACTATGGAGTTGTGGCACAGTTTGAGCTACAACAGAAGTTTATCAACCTCAAGCAGGCTGGCAAGATAGTGGATGCTTATGCAGCAGAGTTCTGCAGACTGAGTAGGTTCGCCCCAGATATGGTAGCAACGGAGAGCCAGAGGGCTATGAGGTTTCAGCAAGGGTTTCATCTTGAACTCTTATAATTGATAGAGGGGCACAACTACCAGACTTTTGATGAGGTGTTGACGGCAACCCGGAGGCATGAGATCACCATTCAGAGGATCACAGCAAGGACTGGAAGTCAGAAGAGATCTCATAATCAGATTGAAGGAGGAGGGGGAGTAGCGCCCCGAGTTACACTATCTCCTGGCGTTCGCATTCACGATGTGGCGATACGAGGGCCAGCACCACCAGCAAGGCAGCAACAGCAACAGAGGAAGAACCAGCAACTCCCAATGGGCTACTCTTATTGTGGGAAGGTAGGGCACACTAGAGATGTGTGTCGGGCATTGAACGGACAGTGTTTGATATGTGGAAGTCCAGATCATCAGGTTTCCACCTGTCCCATGAATTCGAGGTCAGGAGGACCAATACAACAATTTTCTGCCCTGCCAGCACCAGGGGCAGGCCAGTATCGAGGACCAGCGGTGGCAGTGAGACCGTTGGCACAACGTTCGTTGATGTCACAGGTTCAGATGTTTCGGCAGCAGGGACCGCCGATGCAGCATCAACAACAAAGACCACCCCAGCATCACCAAGGCAGGGGCCAGCAGCAGCACCAGGCTAGGACGTAGCATGGAAACCAACAAGGAGGCCGAGGGCAAGCATTCAATCTGTCCTTGAAGGAGGCACTGGCATCGGGAGATGTTGTGGCAGGTAACATTCTCGTCGCCTCATATCCCGCAGTAGCATTGTTTGATTCGGGAGCATCACACTCGTTTATATCTGCACAATTTGCGACATGACTAGGAATAGAATTCGAGGCATTGCCAGGGAGGTTGAATAAACTTACTGGTAATGGGCTCCTAGGAGTTAGTATAGTTATTCTAGCGTGTAGTGTTGTAGTGTGCGGGCGTTCCTTACCCGCCAGGTTGATAGAATTTTCTATGATGAATTTCGACGTCATCTTAGGCGTGGATTGGCTGAAAGACAGTTATGCCACAATAGATTGCCGTAGAGGGAGTGTATCTTTTAATATTCTAGGCATGGAACGATTTACCCTAGTCAGATCAGTGGAAACCCAACAAGAAAAAGAAGGAGTAGTAGCGGCAATGGCAGAAGTTCAAGTCCCGAAGGTAGTTGAAGAGTTCATTGATGTATTTTCCAAAGAACTTCCAGGTGTACCGCCGGTTAGGGATATTGAGTTAAGTATAGAATTGGCACCTGAAACTCAACCGATATCAGATCGAGTTTACAGAATGGCAGATTCCGAGCAGGCCAAGGTGTATCAGTACGTAGAGGAACTGAAGGCGAAGAAGTTTATTCGAGACAACGAATCACCATGGGCAGCACCAGTGGTACTTATAGGGAAGAAGGATGGGTCATCAAGATTGTGCATTGACTACAAAAAGCTTAATGTGGCGACAGTAAAGAACAAGTACCCATTACCAAGAATCGACGACTTGTTTGATCAGTTGAGCAGAGCAAGAGTTTTCTCCAAGATAGATCTTCGGTCAGGATATCATCAAGTTAGAGTTCGAGAAGAGAATATTCCCAAGACATCATTCAGGTTAAAGTACGGGCATTACGAATTTCTAGTTATGCCGTTTGGTTTGACCAATGCTCCAACAATATTTATGGATTTGATGAACCGCATCTTTATGCCATACTTAGATCATTTTGTCGTTGTGTTCCTCGACGACATTCTCGTATACTCAGCTAGTGAAAAAGAGCATGATGATCACCTTAGAAAAGTGTTACAGGTTCTTAGAGAGAACCAGTTGTACGCCAAGCTCAGCAAGTGTGAGTTTTGGACGGATCAAATTTTATTCTTGGGACACATCATATCAGGGGCTGGGGTAGCAGTGGATCCCAAGAAGGTAGAAGCAGTAGAGAGTTGGCCAGTACCTAAGACCGTAGCTGATGTGCGTAGTTTCTTGGAATTGGCAGGATATTACAGAAGGTTCATATCAGACTTTGCAAGACTTTCAGCACCCATGACCCGCTTGACATGGAAGGTTGTGACATTCGTCTGGTCGGCAGAATGCCAAGCATCATTTGAGAATTTGAAGCAGAAATTGATATCGGCACCTATTCTTACATTGCTGGTTGGACCCGGAGGTTTTATCGTTTATTGTGACGCGTCAGGAAAGGGACTTGGGTGTGTCCTCATGCAACATGGGAAGGTGATAGTGTATGCATCTAGGCAACTTTGAGACCACGAAAAGAATTATCCAACTCACGACTTGGAATTGGCGGCAGCGGTATTTGCTTTAAAGCTATGGAGGCATTACTTGTACTGTGATCGAGTGGATATGTACACAGACCACAAGAGTCTGAAGTACATCTTTACTCAGAAGGAACTGAACATGAGACAGAGAAGATGGTTAGAATTGATCAAGGATTACGACCTGGAGCTTCAGTATCATCCAGGCAAGGCTAATGTGGTAGCAGACGCTCTTAGCAGGAGAGGCAGCACATTTATATTGACATCACAAAAGCACATTTTAGAAGACCTTCAGAACATGGGCATCGAGGTTATACTTCCTAGTGAGATAGGAATTCTGGCGAGTCTACGAGTTCAATCCGACCTGGTAGACAGGATCAAGGCAGCTCAGGCACGGGACCCAAGGATTCAGAAGCTTAGGACAGAATGTGAGCCAGGACTTAGGAAGGAGATGAAAATTTATGAAGATGGTACACTTAGGTTTGGATCACGTCTATGCATGCCTAGTAGCTTCAGACAGGAGGTTATGACAGAAGCCCACAGTTCTCAGTATTCTATACACCCTGGAGGGACCAAAATGTACCAAGATATCAAGCAGCACTTCTGGTGGAACGAAATGAAGAGAGAGATAGCTAGATTCGTTATCCGTTGCTTAATATGTCAGCAAGTGAAGGCAGAACAACAGAGGCCAGCTGGATTATTACAACCGCTTCTTATCCCGGAATGGAAATGGGAGTAAATCACAATGGACTTTGTGATCGGTTTACCGAGATCACCAAGTGGTAAGGATGCTATTTGGATAATAGTGGATCGACTTACGAAGGTGGCACATTTTCTTTCTTTTAGAGTAGGACAATCTACAAAAAAGTTGGAAGAGTTGTATATGCAACAGATAGTCAGGCAGCATGGGGTCCCTGTTAGTATTGTCTCGGATAGAGATACCTATTTTACCTCACATTTTTGGAAGAGTTTACATAATAGTCTGGGTACCAAATTAAGATTTAGCACGGTTTACCATCCACAGAAGGACGGGCAATCAGAAAGAACAATTCAGACTTTAGAATATATGTTACGAGCTTGCACCTTAGATTTTCGAGGATCTTGGAAAAGTCACCTACACTTAGTCGAGTTCTCGTACAACAACAGTCATCAATCTAGTATCCAGATGGCGACATTCGAAGCACTATACGGTAAGAAGTGTAGGTCGCCACTGGCATGGGATGATATCGGAGAGAGAAAGATGTTAGGTCCAGAAATGATTGTTCAGACGGTTGAAGTGGTTAAAGGAATTAGGGAGCGACTTCGAGTTGTGCAAGATCGACATCGTCATTGGGCAGACCAGCATCGTAGGCCGCTAAAATTTTCTGTTGGAGACCACGTGTTCTTGCGGATGTCACCTACTCGTGGGGTCATTAGATTTGGCGTTCGCGGGAAGTTGAGTCCGTGATACGTGGACCCATTTGTTATCCTTGATAGAGTAGGCGATGTTGCTTATCGTTTGTCCCTTCTACCTTCGTTATAAGAGGTGCATGATGTGTTTCATGTATCTCAGTTACGTAGGTATGTATCGGACCTAAGCCATATTCTTGATCATTCTGAACTGGTTGTTGGTACCAACCTGTCTTATGAGGAACAGCCTGTGTCCATTTTAGACTATAGAGAGAAAATACTTAAGAACCGAACAATTAGCCTTGTCCGGGTTGCTTGGGGTCATCACTCTTTAGGAGAGTCAACGTGGGAACGTGAGGACGATATCCGATCACGGTATCCGTACCTATTTGACTCATAAGGTATATTTCTTTCCGTGTACCTTGATTGTCTTGATTCCTCATGCTTATCACCTTATGAGTAGAATTACTTGATGTCGTAGATTGATAAATATAGATATATTACTTGCTATTGTCATTGTAAAATAGTTGTTTGCTCAAATTGCTTAGATTAGTTTAGCTCTGGTGTTTCTATCCTGCTTGGACTTGAAATTCCGAGGACGGAGTTTTTCTAAGGAGGGTAGAGATGTCACTCCCCATTTCCTGAATACGTATTTGTATACGTATACTGCTTGAATGTATTTATTTAATATTTATCATGCATTTGTTCTGTATTTAAATTCTTTAATTTCGTGCTTATTATTTTTCTGTATTTTATTTTCTGCTTTTGTTTTGCTCTTAGGATCGGCTTGGATTGGTTTATTTTCGGGTTTGGGTGGTTTATCATGAACCCAACCAACCTACCATCATCTCCATTTAAAGCCCCAACCTTTTCTCTCTCTTCATTACTCACATTTACTTCTTCTTCAACCTCCATTACTCTTCCACCAACCTAGAAGAGCTAGGCAAGTACAACTTGCTTCGTGATGGATTTTTGATTTTTGTTGTTCCATTATCTTCCTCACGAGATTCTAAGACACTTTTGTACTTAGCATTTTTAATTTCTATGGCTCATTTCCTGTAGATCTAAGCTTGTTGCATTTTCATATTTCTTGGGTTTTGATCTAACTAACCTTGTTATGTTCAAGTTTTGATGATTCCATGTTGTAGAAAAAAAATTTTTGCCCTATTTTGACCTATGGAAGTCTGGATTCTGACCCTAAATAAAGGTTTAGTGGAGCTTGGAAGCTATGGATTCCATAGTTCTTCTTCTCGAAAAAGTGAAGAAGAAGAACAGTGGTTGGCCGCATGGCCTTTCATGTGGCAAGTCCCCCTGGCCGCATGGCTCGTGGCAGTCTTGGCCGCATGGCTTGATTGGCGCTTGCCGCATAGGCCATGGTTCTAGTGTCCTTAGCCGTATAAGACTCCATTTTTCTTAGCCGCATGGCTTGAGTTGACTTCAGCCGCATAAGACTCCACTTTCCTTAACCGCATGGCTTGAGTTGACTTCAGCCGCATGAGCCCATCTCTCCTTAGCCGCATGGCTTGAGTTGACTTCAGCCGCATAAGACTCCATTTTTCTTAGTCGTATGGCTTAAGTTGACTTCAGCCGCATTAGCCCATCTCTCTGTTGCCACATAGCTTGGCTGGCTTTCAGTCGCATAGCTATCTCTAGCTATTAGCCGCATGAAACTTTCTCCTACAGCCGCATATGCATGTTTTCTCTCTGGCCGCATGGCTTTGGTGGCTCCGAGCCGCATGACCTTGTTTCTCCTCAGCCGCATGAACTTTTCTCCCCGAGCCGCATGAACTCATTTCCCCTTGTCGCATATGCATGTTTTCCCTTACCACATGACCTTGCCTCACTTTTGCCGCATGATCTTTTCCCTCTTGCCGTATGGCTTTGTTTGCTCTCAGCAGCATGAGACCCTGCTTTTCTTGTCGCATAGGCTTTTAGCCGCATGGCGATCCTTGGCCGCATAAGCATGACCCTTGGCTCCCGGGCTGTATGGGATTCTGACCCGATTCTGGCCGCATAGATGGGCATCCATCTATTGCCGCCCATAGTACCTTTTAGCTGGTTCTTGTCCCAGATTGACATTGATTGACATTGATTGTCACCTTGACTAATAATTGATCATGCGTTCCTAGTTGGAACTAAGAGACTGGCTAGTCGTCTTATCGAATTGAATGAGACACGTTCATGTATGAATCATGAACCATTGCAATCGACTAGCCGATCCGAACATTGGCAAATGGACACATGTTGACTTCCATTTTTCTGTAAAGGCAGCATGTGCATCTTACAGTCAAGGCATGATTATTCCGTGGCTAGGTTTGATTGTTGCATTACGCTATGTAAGACCTACAACCTAAACGCACGGGCATCTTACATTCTGAATGACCATAATCTACGGCATGGAATTACAATCAACATAGGGACTATTAAGCTAAATAAAATAATGATTGCATGGAGAGAATGGATTCCCGAGTTCTTACATGACAGCCATCTTTGGGACGATTAGTGCCCCGACATGCCGGCTGGTTCCCACAGATACTACAAATCTGCCACACGGGCAGGGAGTGGTATCTACTTATATTGTTATATACACTGATGACGGGCATCCCGCTGGGACTCGTTTAATTCATGATTGGCACAATTGATTATTGGATAGACTAGCCTTGCTTGTACATAGTAAGAACTGAGGAATCCCTTATTGCATACTTCCAGGGTAACTTGGAACTTACAGTAGCAAGCCGTAGTAGTTGCATGGCCGTTTAAATTGATTTGTCTGTGCACTGTACCTACTCTGTTAACTACTGAGATGAGCAGAATGTCAGGACATAACGGATCAACTTCTGTCCTTGTTTGGTTGGAAAGTTGGCTTGAAGTGTCGTGATGTTGTGCGAACCCAGTAGCAAGCAGAGACCTTTTTATCATATTCTTACTCTCATCACTGGTTCTAATTTCTCATATCGTGCTTCCTTGCGGTACTTGCTATTAGAGGTCTAACCTCTCTGGTTTTGCATGGCCAGATTTAAATTTAGAGCCAGTTTCCGAGGACTCAGCTTACTTCCACCTCCAAGATGGTCAATACTAGAGGAATGATCGCCGAAGGACACGAGTGGGTCCATTGCTTCCCTGCTCATTTTTACTATTTACTTTACTTTTGTCGCTTGGCACCGACATGTTAGTCGGATTGTCTTATACTTACTTTTACATAGTTGTAACTAAGTCAGACTGCAGCTGATAACGATTGTGTATATCTTGTTATATCCTCCGGCTATGTTTTATAAAGTCAGATCTCAAAGAATATTTTGACCGAGCTTTTGGGACGCCTTACTGCTTTATCTTACATGTTCTCTATTTACTGTTTCTTATTTGAATGATTGAGACAATAGATGTTGAGTAACCCTAGTAAGACTTTCATGTAGTATGCACCCCCTCGTCTTTTAGACAGCATTGATCGTATTATACGGTATTCTTCTACCCGTAATACGTAGCTGGCTGAGTTATTCCCCCGCTCTCCAGTATTCTGATTCTGGGGCGTGACATCTTTGCTCTAGCTCCGGTATTATTTTTGGTACTGGCTCTGGTGCATCAATATCCATCTCATAGGTTCTCCCGTAGGCCGTTCTCTGCTGCTGCTGCTGTCCGAACCTCTGCGGCTGAGTCGGGAGTGGTGCTCTATGTGCAACATGTACTGGTTGTGTTCCTCTCCTGGGGTAGGCTGATGGACACTCCCGGAGCTGATGTGCAGAACATCCACAGGCAAGACATTGCCCGAGTTTCTTTCGATAAATGTCAGCTACATGTCCTGGCCTCTTACAGAATGCACAAATGATCGGAGTCTGCCTCTGTTGTTGCGGTGGTAGAGCTATGATCGGTGGACGGTACTGTTGTTGCTGGGGTGCAGGTGGTCGATAGGCCTGTTGTTGATGTACTAGTGGTCTAGACTGAAATATAGAGCGCTTAAAAGGGCTCTCATAGTAGCTGGTGCTAGCATACGACTTTTTGTTACAGGCCATCAGACGAGCCTCTAAACTCCATGGTAACTCCAGTCTCTGATAGTAGCTCGTAGCTCCACTGGCCGTCAGTAGGACACTAATCTCTAGATCAAACCCATAGTGGAACCTACTGGCCATCTTCTTAGGATCTGCAACTAAGCTGGGGACAAAACGATTAAGACGGCTGAACTCTGCAGCGTACTCCTCAACTGAGCGATTCCATTTCTCTAGGTTCTGGAACTGACATCCCAGTGCCTCCCTGGCGTAGCAGAGAAAATATTCTCTTGAATAGAGTTTTGAACTGCTTCCAAGTGGCTTCCCCCTTGGTGAAAGTTGGTTCATTCTTGAACCAAGTAGCAGTTAGGTCCGTCCGCACAAATCCTACTGCCTCGACATTGAGGTCGTCGGACAGTCTAGCTCCGTTGATATTTCTCTCCACAACATCTAACCAGTCGTCGGCATAGATGATGCCTTCAGTTCCCGTAAACTCCTTCGGTCCCAGTTTTATAAAGTCTTGCACAGTCCTGGTTCGGGGTTGAGGCTCTTTAGGTGGTGGGGTAGTTGTACGCTCTAGGATCTGTCTAAGAAGGACAGTCTGCTCCTGGTGGGTCGCTAGGAACCCTTAAAATAAACCAAGGAGTTGGTTCCCGTAAGGTGATGGTAGCATGTACTGGGATGAGGCCTGGTGCAGGTGGAAGAGTAGGTGTAGATTGAGTATGGGGAGTCTGGATGATAGGGTCAGTGGATAGAAGGATAGCAGGGACACCAGAAATGACAGGTGGAGGGGTAGGTTGTACATCCCCTTGCGATCCAGGATGAGCAGAAGAATCCTCACCCTCAGAAGCTTGCGAAGTAGTCATTCTCTGGAATGCAGGGAACAAATAAGTAATCTATCTAGGAAGAAAAATTAAAATAATAATCCGAAGTATATATATACTACCGGTCCTATGTTGTGATGATTCTTCTTAATCTAACAAGTCTCCTAATTAACACTATATGTCCTAAGTGTTATTGAGCAAACCTGCATGGGCCACCACTAAAAATATATCATGACCCGCTCTCGAATATCCAGATACGAGTCGGACACATCCAGTCTACGCTATGAGACACAACGTAGTAAGTTGTTCTAAACCTTTAATCATCTTCAAAAATTATATTATGTTGAATCAGATTAATCACAACATCTATATCGAGAGAAACTAGAATGGGTCCAAAATGTCACTTAGTTCCATTCCCAAAGCAAAAGTAACTGGAGACAAATCCAGCCAAATGAATGTGAACTAATTATTACAAACCAAGTTCAAAAGTGAAATGTAAGATAAGCTATAGGGTATTCTCCAGCAGGGACATCCTCTGGGATGTGGGCTAGCATCCCAGTGGTAGGTCTATAGTATGAATTGCAAAGCAACTCCTTCTCAGTCAATTCACCTACAACCATCCAATCAGAAAATGAGCAAGTACAACCCTACAATTTACGCTACTGATACATGGCATGATAAGAATGAACTGATAAAGAAGACATGGTTGGTTTGAAAGAAAATGCAACATGCTTGGTTGAAAAATAAAAACAACATACTCGGGAGATTCTATAAAGTAAAGACAACATGTTCAAGAGATATTTGTAAAACAAAGATAACGTGTTTAGGAGATACTTGAAAAACATGTTCAGACTAGATAGGTAAAGTGCGACTTTGCGACTTTGAAAAGCTAGTAGACACGTGATCGACTAAAATAGGACGATAAAATAAATACAACTAATATGGCATAAGCCGGTCCGGCAAAACCCACACGTGCACGACGTGTGAGTTAAGCTATCCACTCATATTATACTATAGACTTTGATCACGTATTAACTAGACAAATTTTCCTTTCCAGTATCGATAATGTGTATAACTTGCAACATGATACAATTCTTGTTAAAGAGGTTTGTTGCATGAGAAACAGGTTATACTTGCAATCTTGAAATTTAAAGACAACTTGCAATGAAAAGAAGATACAATTTTTGTATGTTGTAGTGTACTTGCCTTGATTGATCAAAGAATTGATGTTAGATGTTGATTTGATGTCCAAAGTCCTCAAGCTGTAACAAGGTATAATATTTCTTAGTTTAAAGTTTAAGTGCTAACTAGGTGTTGTGCTCTCTAACTAGGTCAAATTACACTAGGTTCGTGTTACAAAGTCATGGCACACTATGCTTAACCTTGGTCATAAATCTAGCACAATAATTATATAAAGATAATATACCTCAAAATACTTTTAAACGGGTTAAATCTACAAGTCATGGGTTGCATATTTTTCTAGGATTTAATATTAATTAAAACGATTTATTTTATTTATTAAGAAAATATTGCAATAAATGAGGCACGCCTCACCTTCACTCATTTTAATAGTTAGAGGTCTCCAAATACCAAGTTGCTATTTTTTATGGGTCAATTAGGTCAAAATAGGAAATGTATTTAGTTTTTACAATTTTTGGGCTACTACAAGTATTTATAGAACTATTTGTAACAAAAACTAATTTAATAATAATAATTTATAATTAATTGTTAATAGAAACTAATTTATAATATGTCAAAATAAGTCCAAAATCCAAATATAAATATACTATCATGGCCTAAATAAAATCTAGTATTTAAATATAATTTTTAATTAATTTTTAGAAATCATTTATTATTTATTAAAATTAAAAATACTATAAATACATATAAATGTATTTACTATTTTTATTCATTTAAAAATATAATTATTTATAAATAATTCTGAGAAATATATAAATAAATACGACAATTAAAAGTACAATTTACCAGTATTTTACATCACAAAAATACAATATATAATTATCAAAATACAAGGAAATATATAAATACTACATATAATAATACCATAAATAATATAATATATATTATTCAAAAAATAAGCTTAACATAGGAATCGAACTCGGGTCTAGTGGCTCAGATTTTAGGGTGGTCGCATTGACCAGTAAGGTCAGGACAATTTTTGTTTTCATATATATATATATATATATATATATATATATATATATATATATATATAAGAAATAGAATAATGCAGGGACGGCAGCTCTGGGAGTTGAAGGATCGGCAGCTCTGCTCTCCTCCGGAGCTCGTCGCCTTCGGCTGGCTGGTCGGGTCGGCTGGCCTCCTCGGACCGGCCTCCGGTCTCCCTCCCCGCCCCCCCTTCATTGGTTGGCCGGCCGCCTGGCCGCCACCACAGTGGGGGGGCCTCCCCCTGGTCGGCGTTTTCTTCTCACCGTAGGGGCTCCGCCCCCCCCCTCCCCCTTCGGCGCCGCCCCAGGCGTCCCCGCAATCGGCGCAGGAAGGCCCCTCCGTCGGGATTGGCTTCGCCCGGCGAGCCTCCCCCCGATCCGGCGCCCCCTCCCTCCGTCTCTCCTCTCGGTGTGCTGCCCTCCCTTCCGACAGCGCCCCTCCCCCCGCCGTGGCCCCCTTCGCGCGCTGCAGGAGCGGTCATCCTCCTCCCCCCCGGCCCCGCCTCGGGTCCCCCGGGGGCCCCTCCCCCTCCTCCCGCCCAGCCCCCCCCCCCCCGCCCGCCGGTTGCCCCGACGCCGGTGGTCTCTCCCTCGGGTCGTGAGCCCCCTTCGGGTCGGGCGACGTCCCCCTCTCCGACGGTGGTCGTGATGCAGGCGGTGCCGCTGTCCCCGTCCCGTGACGCCTGCTCGGGTCTCCGGCGATCCCTCCGCCGTTCCCATCCCCCCATCTCTTTCCTCACTTTCTTCTGTTAGTCGCCTCGTTCCCGGCGGCTGACCCCTCCCTCCCGCCCTCGTCATCCCCCTCCGGCCCCCCCGCCGGTACCCCCCTCCCCCCGCGGAGTCGTCCCCCCGATCTCGCAGCTCTCGGCGCCCGCGGCCGCCTCTGCCCCTTCGCCGGAGCCCCCGCTCCCCACCCTCCTCTCGGCATCCCCGGCGGTGCTCCGCGTCCTCACCGGGTTCGCTCCGCCCGGAGGCCGTGCCGCTGTGCCCTCCCCTTGGAGTCATGCCCCCCTTCCCCTCCCTCGCCGCCTCGCCCGGGCCCCTCCGACTGACTCGCCGCAGCGCCTGGGCCCCTCCAGCTGCCTCCGCCCACTGCCAGGACTCCTCCTCGCCGGACCACCCTTGCCCGAGGCTCTTCCGTGTCCCCTCCTCCGGAGAGACGACCGGTGCATAGGGCCCCGGTGGAGTACGCCGTCTCAGAGGCCCCCTCGAGCAGCGCATCCCCTCGGGCAGTGCTGCTCCCTTCGGGCGGCGCGCCCGCCCCTCTCGGGCCTCCTCCGCGCGTGGTGTCCCCCTCTCCTCGCCGTAGCTCCTGCCGGCATGTCGTTCACCCTCTGTCCGGCAGCTCCCTCCGGCCCCTCGTCGGATCTTCCGCCGGAGCTCCCCCTCTTCGTTTTCCCTCGTATCCACTAGTTCTCGCCGGAGCTCAGGCCCCCCGCCGGATCCACCGCCATTGGGCTACGAGCGGGGGGGGATCGAGGCGCATCGAGCCTCGCGCTGTCCCCTCGGGCAGTGCGCCACCCCATCCCCCTCCCCCACGTGGTCCCCCCTTGGGCTTCGTGTCCAAACCCCCCTAAACCCAACGCTCAGACCACGTTTGCAATTTCAAAATTTCAAAACCAAGGTTTTGAAATTTTGAAATTTTACCTATTGTATCTTTGAAATTTCGAAATTGCGGTTCCGTAATTTCGTAATTTCGAATTTTAACCTTTCTTTTTCCTACCTTGTTTATCTGGGCCTGTTTTGTGTTTCAAGGCCCAGCACCAGTATGTATCGCTCCTTCGGAGCTACCCTTTATTTCAATAAAATTTCTTCTGTTAATATATATATATATATATATATATATATATATATATATATATATATATATATATATATATATATATATATATATATTTTCATATATATATATATATATATATATATATATATATATGAAAATATATATATATATATATATATATATATATATATATATATATATATATATACACCAAGAACTATATAAATATATTTGCTTCAAAAAAAACTTAACGGGGGGCTCGAACTCGGATTTGTCAGGATTGGATCCTAGGGCCGATAAGGTGACCATTGGGCCCAGATTGATTTGGTGTTAGCATAAGGGATCCGTTTGGATTTATACCATACGTACCAAGGCTAGAGTTTAGTTTCTTACCGAGGAAGAAAAAGGAGGTGGTTCGTCGGTTGTCGACGAAGCTCAGCTCGTCGGTGCGGCTCCGGTAGCTCGGGGATGGCGAATGAGGCATGGGTCGTTGGGTTACTCCAAAGGAGGAAGATGGTAATGCTTAAGTTTTGTCTCAACATTTTTTTTATAGGAAAATAAAAAAAGTTACGAATGGGTAGGATCGGGGGTTACGGAATGAGAAAAGTTGGGAGTTACGGAATGTAAGAGGTTGGGAGTTACGGAATATAAGAGGTTGGAAATTACCAGTATTTGTTATTTTTTTAAAAAATAAATATTTTGATCAATAATTGAATTCTCTAAATAATAGTATTATTATTTCAACAACTTAAATTTAATAATTCAACTTTAAATATAATTTTTTTTTAAAGAGTTACACAAATAAGTGAAGAAATTTTAAGATATTCAAGATTAATTTCATAGTTCATACGGAAAAAAAAATGAGATTTATATATAATCTTAAATATATTATCATAAATTTTATATTTTAATGAAATTATGAACATGTTCAATACAAATTTAAATTTGAAACTAAAAGAGAAAGTAGATCTATAAAACTTACATTCTAATCGATCTATAAACACGTAAATAAAAAATGTATTTAATTTTACTAAAACATATATGTATCTAAGTATTCAAGATTAGACTTACCTCTTCAATACCTTTTTTTTCTTAAGAGAACTATTTCACCCTTCTTCTATTTCCTAGAGTAACCGTGGTGATAACGTATTATAAAATAAAGAGATATAGATAGAAAAAAGGGAGAAATTGTTTCTTCATTTACATATCCCAATCATCTTGATAAGAGCTTTTTATATAGGCTTACAATAATTAAGAGAAGAAATATCAAAAGACATAGGTTATGGATACCCAAAAGTTATAGGTTACGGATAACCAAAAGACATAAATTATGTAGACCAAATAATAACGTGAATTATCCATATTTACAACAACAACATTATTTACATACAAGAAAATAATATATTTGCAACCATTTACAACAAAAACAAATGTTGGATGGTACTTGCCTATGAGTTTGGACATCATAATAATAAGAAGAATACGTATAAGTGGCTGTTTGGAAAGATGAAAATGCATTAAAAGTGTCTTGAAAGTGGCACTTTTATTGCAACTGTCCCCGTGTAAAAATAATTTTCGTGTTTGGGTTGACATTGTAACTCCATTGCAAATAAATATGATATGATATTTTATTGCTACTGAAAGTGTTATTTATTCATTTCTCAGTTGCAGGATAAATGGATTGTAACTTCATTGCAGGTTTTATGCTCTCTACTTTTTTAATCTTCGCATACACTTTCATGCTGTCATCCAAACAAAATGGTCTGCAACTCCTCACTTACGGGTACAAAATATTATAATATTTATCCGTTATTCATTGAGATGAAGATGACAAATAATTGCGAAAGTATACATGAATTCATTGCATGGCTTGATGGATCTTGTAGCGAACATTTTTTTATGTGGATCGACCTTCCAACTTACTACAACCCTTAATGACAAAGATGAATATTTTGTCTCTCTCTGTTGATGATAATGCATAAGAGAAAAGAGAAAATCCTCCCTTTTGTGTATGTATAAGTTGGGGCCATAACCCCTAATGAATACATGCATATATATTCTAGGTTTTAGATATTTCTAATTTGACCCATCATCAAATTAGATTTATCTCCAGTATCTACACATTATTTTCATGACAATTATACCCTCAAGCCTATTTTTTAGATAGACCACTTTAATTTGACTCAATTATTTAGATAGTACAATACATTTAATTTTATATGTGTGATCCCTAATTATTGGGTAACTCCAATACAAAACTCATATATCTAAACATATTTTAAAAAGTGATATATTTAATCGTAAGTGTAATGTTTTATAACATGTTAAAAATGACTTTTATACTTTCGAAAAGGCACAAACATCCAAAACTAAAGGGCTAAATTGTATTTGTCAACATCAAATAGTTCATGGGAGTGAGCTATAATATTATTAGGGAGTTGAACAAGAATCTAGTCCACATTCAACACCAATTTAAATTAATTTATATAAAATGCTAAATTGTAATGATTTCGTTCTTGTTAGGTTTAGTTGCGTCTATTTTTGTTACTATGTTCCGTCTTATATGAACACAAATGTCCGGTGGATGCAAAGTCAGCTTCAAAGTGATCCAAATAAATCAAAGAGGCTGTCACAAAAGAGTGAAAGCTTTCAACTGTCCCACTTGGGGAATTAGAAAGTTTAATAAAAAATATTTAAATAATATGGTGCACAATAAAATATAAATATAATAACTATATATTTCAAATTACATTAGAACAGAAGTATATTTGGAACCAAATAATACCTATCGAAATGAATCCAAATAATAACATCGAAGTCCATATTCAGTTTTTGTGAAAAAATATTGTTCATGCAACCACTTACATACAGTTTGGAAAATGGAAAAAATTGAGGAAGAAAAAGCTTGGAAAAAAATGGGAGAAAATAATAAGGGATGGTATTTAGGAAGGAAGGGAAGATGGGAAAGAGAAATTTGATAGAGAAAATAATGTGGACTCCAATAAAAAATAATTAAAAATGGGAGAAAAAATTGGAGAGATAAAAAACGGAAGAATTTACACAAACTACCTTTAAAAAAAAGTAAATATAAATTAAAAAAATTCTTAGAGGAACTTATGAGTTCTTAATTTTTAAAACTCGGTAATGAAAAACAGTTTGATTTCTCATCTCTTAATTTTTTTTCCAAAGGGATTAAAGAGAAATATAAATACGCTTTCAATGGTTTAAAAGAAAAATCTATGACTAAACAACAATTATATCTTTTTCATGCAAACAAACAATATTTTATTTTATTTTCACTTCTTCTCCTACTTTTTATCCAAACAAGAAAGAAAAAATAATAATTATTTTGCCTTATTTATTCCATTTTTCCCCTAATTTTTTTAATAAAAATTTTGAGTTGTCCCCTACTTTTTTAACATAATTCAAGATACACCCCCATCGAATTACCATAATACATGAAAGTCTCCATTTTTAACGAAAACCATCAATAACTAACAGACAACACCTTTGGTCCCCCATTTAAGTGGGGTACACATTGATTATGACCAAAATACTCTCAAATAAATGGTGTGCACTTTAAATTATGGTAAAATAAGTGAGGTGCAATTCAAAAAATTTATTTTTATTTATGTAGGTCAAAGGAGTTGATTGTTAGTCATTGACGATTTTCGTTAAAAGTTAAAGATTTCATGCATTATGGTAATTCGGTGGGAGTATAACTTGAATATGGTAAAATAAGTTTTATTTCTCATCCTTCTTTTTATATAAATTTAATTTAATTTAATATTTATTTTGAAGCCACTGTAGGTCGTCCATGGAGCGGTACTAGCTAGAATATCTAATATAATCTGGTTCGATGAGTTGTTCGTGAAATTTTTTGTAGAGAGGATCATAAAAAAACGTCGTTCGATGAATGAACCAGATCCGACCATTTCTCAAGAACAATACCTAAGGGACTTGATGATGCCTGTTGGATCTATAACCTACGTATCGATACTCATGACCAGATCCTACCTTTTTTTTTTTTTTTTGTTCCTTAAAATTATTTTTCATTTCTGATTGTATCAAAAATGTTATCTTGCCTCCGAAATTCAATGAAGAACAACGATTACTTATGACCATCTTGCAAATTTGTGGCACACTACACTAGAACCAATACCAGCGGCATGCAGTGCGCCTAAGTGCGATGTACAATGATTGGATGAAGGAGAAAAAACGAACAAGGAAGAATAGTAATTATTTGTGTGAATTTTTGAAAAAAAAAAAATAAATTTATAGTTCCAAAATTTGGGATTTCGAATTTCTCTATTCTAACAAATCCGTATGGACATGATATGAGATTAGGGCCTGATGGATTTTTTCAAATTTTATCTTTTCTGTTAACATCGTTAGAGTTATAAGTAGCCTAATTTTTATATAGATATTTATTGATATAACATTAAAGTACATGATATTAAGTTAAAAAAATTAAATAGTTGAGAATATTTTCGTTGAAAAGAAACCCCTAAAAACAATAATTTTCTTTATAACTTTGCTAAGATTACTATATTAAGTAGCATCTACGTCTCACCATGAGATGAGCAAGAAATTCTTAAAGTTTTCATGTCTACATCACACTTCTCTCCCTTGGAGCCAAGGATTAGTTGCACTATATTCTATAGCTCAATGTACTTTAAAATGTCATCTACAAGACGCCATTAATTAAATAAACACTGAACTCCTTTTGTAATCCGATCATCATTAAAGAACTTTGTGAACATTGTTAGCACACGTAGCGCTAGAAACTTTAGAATCCATATAATTAATTAATCTATAGGTCCAAGCACATAAAAAAAGGAAAAATTCCAAGCACATGATACTAAAGTGCTCAAGATCCATGGAGGCAAGTTTTTGAATTTGACTTGAGTTTCGAGAGAGATATTAGCGTAATTATTCGCGAAATGTTGACATCAAGTGCCTAGTAACATTGATTTGATTCCTCTAAATGTGAGGTTGACCGTCACAACATTTAAGTGTATGTTCTTCATTCAAAGGATCAAGATATGCACGAATCAGAACCGGCTCAGGAATAAGCCAGATAAGACTTCGGATTTGAACAACCCTTTTTTACTTGGGTTAACTTTCAAACTCAGCATGATTCAACAAGATGTCGGAATCGCGGATTCATGATTAACCCACGATAAGGGACAAAGGACTACAAAAATCAGCTATGAATAGGACAATCCAACTCCGTGGGCCGGCCCTGGTACGAATCATTCGTCACAAGTTGGGTCAGAATTCGATGTAGTTCGTTGCGGTTTCGGAGACAGGCTCGGGATTTGCGTGCACAATGGCAAATAATATAGAGTGCTGTGTAGAGTATCAGATCCTAGGTTATGTTTGCACTTTTTCATGTTCTTTGAGAACATATGCTCTGCTTAGTTTCCTAAGAGGTTCAGCATATCTGAGCATAGTTATTAAGTATATTATTTTAGTGGGGATCCCTGTCATTTTATTCAATGTTCATTGATGTAAAGATTCCCTACCAGGGGACCGGAAGAAGGTCGGTACCCCCCACAAAAATGATTTCAAACGTAGGGATAGGATAATATTCGTGTGTCACTCCGACGTTTAAGTTAGAGATGACGGGAAATTAAAATTTGACAGAGTTTTAGGATAGAATATATGCATATCTTACAAAGAAGAAAATGACAATTATCTTCTCATTGTTCCATTGTTAAGAGTAGGAGATGAGCGGGGGTGATGAACAAGGGTGAGCATTGTCCGATTTGATTCGATTTTTAGGTCAATTCTGGATCGGAGGATCGTCAATATTCGATTTTCGGTTTGGACCATTTGACCCTATAAAATCGAACCAATCCAGCCCTTTTAGTTATTTTAATTGGTTATATACAATAAACTATTTGAATAAACGTGGAAGAAAGAAAAAGAAAATATGAGAGAATATCTCTTATTGATGTGATTTCATAGGAGAAGGCAAAGGCCTT
This sequence comes from Iris pallida, assembly GCA_029216955.1. Taxonomy (NCBI): domain Eukaryota; kingdom Viridiplantae; phylum Streptophyta; class Magnoliopsida; order Asparagales; family Iridaceae; genus Iris; species Iris pallida. The sequence continues at coordinate 10,545,307 of JANAVB010021399.1, forward strand.
ATTTATACAAAAACCAATTGAGGTGTAATACTAATGTCTAACTAATGTGGGACTAATATATAAAGTGAGAATCTAACCCTTTAGATGGTGGTCATCCAAAAGAGTACAATCTTCAGGATGACTTAGAAAGGTGTTGGACACGCTTAATGTTGCCTCATTAAAACCTTGTCAGAAAAAATTCAATGGAAAAAAAAAATCTATGATTAAGAAAAAAGAGTACAACGCGTTATAGTCCTTACAAAATGTATCTCCCCCTAAAAACAATCACTCCCTCTGACGATGTCAATCCTGAACAATCAGCTGATGAAGACGTCGCATTCCAATTCCATGAACTAGTTTCTGAAAAGTTGACTTTGACAACGATTTGGTGAACAAGTTTGTAAGATTATCACTTGAACGAACTTGTTGGACGTCAATATCAAAGTTCTTCTGAAGCTCATGATTATAGAAAAACTTCGGTGAGATGTGCTTCGTCATGTCTCCTTTAATGAATCTGCCTTGAATTTGTGCAATACATGCCGCATTATCCTCATGAATAACAGTTGGAGTATCTGTGATAGGAGAAAGGTGACAAGAGCTACGAATGTGTTGAATCAGCGATCTCAGCCGAATACATTCTCTACTTGTTTCATAGAGAGCGAATATTTCTGTGTGATTTGAGGAGTAGCAAGCATTGTCTGTTTTGTTGAACGCCAAGAAATAGTTGAATTGCTATTAAGAAACACATATCCAGTTTGTGAACGATCTTTATGGGGATCAGATAAATAACCTGAATCTGCAAACCCAACTAGATTCACGATGTCAGATAAATCACAAGTATAAATAATCCCATATCGGTAGTTCTACGAAGATATCTCATCACATGTTTAATGTCATTCCAATGTCTACGAGTTGGCGTCGAACTATATTTAGCCAATAGATTGACAGAGAATGATATGTCTGTGGCCTTGTACATTGTGATAAATATATTAATGTCCCAATGGCACTAAGGTACGGTACTTCGGATCCTAGCACCATTTCATTGTCGTCCTTAGGACGATATGGATCTTTATTGACATCTAAAGACGAACAACCATTAGAGTGCTAAGGGGATGAGCTTTATCCATATTGAACTGTTTCAATATATTTTCTGTATATTTGGATTGATTCACTAAAATTCCATTAGTGCAATGCTCAATTTGTAATCGGAGACAATTTTTTGTGTCTCCGAGATCTTTCATCTTGAACTCTCTTTTTCAGATAGTTTGAGTCTCATTGATTTCATGTCTTGTCCCAATTAAGTTTACGTCATCGACATATACTGCAACTATAGCAAAACCATCCTTAAATTTCTTTATGAAGACAAATGGGCATATAAGATTATTCTCATATCCCTCCCTATATTCACTAAGACAGTTGTACCACATTCTTCCTGATTGTTTTAAACCATACAATGAACGTCTTAGCTTTATGGAATGCATGTTCTTAGCTTTTGAGCTGGGTAGGTTAAATATATCTAGGATTTTCATATAGATATCGCTATCTAAATTACCATATAGATAGACTGTTACAACGTTCATAAGTCTCATGTCCAGTTTTTTCTCAACTGTCAGACTTATCAAATAACGGAACATTGTTGCATCCATTACGGGAAACTACGTCTCTTCATAATCAATTTCGGGTCTCTGAGAAAACTCTTGTGCCACTAAGCATGCCTTAAATCGAGTGATTTTGTTTTTTTCATTTCGCTTTCTTACAAACATCCTCTTGTAACCCACCGGTTTAACATATTTTGGTGTTTGTACCATAGGTCTGAACACTCCACGTTTATTAAGAGAATCCAATTCTGCTTGAATAACATCCTTCCATTTTGGCCAGTCTTTTTTTTGTCGACATTCATCGATGCTACATGTTCAATGTCATCAATGTCCTTAGATATTTCAGTAGCTACTGAGAATGAGAATATCTCATCTATTGTTATATCTTTGTGATTACATACCTCTCTTGTATATGTATAAAACATAGAGACCTCTTTGCTTCATGGTACCTGAGCCTCCTCTTGGGTTTGTGTCTTTTCTAAGACAATAACCTCTTCTGAATTTTCAGAGAGTATGGATCTGTCATTCATAACATCTTCTTGAGCGTTATTGTAACCTCCTTAAGAGCGTTACTTGGATATTTTCTCTTTCTAGGGACTAAATCCTTCGAACCTATAGGTCTACCACACTTCTGGCGTACAGTAGATTCATTAGCCACTCTACTATTTTTTTCGACAGGGATATCAATTCGAGCTGGCGCATTTGTAGCGGGCACATGTGATTTTGTGAGACTCGTCTCACAGTATCAGATTTGTATACGGATACGTATTTGGTAGTGTATTTCGTATTTTTTGGATTTTCGGAATGCTTTAAAAATTTCCCAAATTGTAGAGTTTCTCCTTGACCGACATGCCACAAGTATACCGGTGTATAACGATGGCATACCGCCCGGATAGATATTTCACATTTTAGATATTTTTGATTTCAGATATTTCGATGAATAGTATTTTTTGTGAATAGTGTAGATTCACTATATTATCCAATGGATATTTAGTTTTGTTTGGATAGCCATGATTGACTTAGATTTTGACATGGATCACCATCCAACGATTAAGATTAATTTTCCCTTCTATATATACCCTTCTACTTTCTCGTTCCTTCCTCTTTTCACTCTTTCTTCCTTCCCGCTTCACTTTTATTCCTCATCCTCAAGAGCATAGAAAGGCTTGGCCTTGAGGCCTAGAGTGTGGTTTCGTACCCCTCTTGGTGGTGGATTTAAAGTATAGGTTTGGAGCTTTATTAAGCAAGTACATCTTGCCAAATTCTTGAACAAATATTATTTTTCTGTCATTTTGTTTGTTCTATTATCTTCCTTGCATGATTCTAAGCATCTCTAGAACTTGAAGTTTTTGGTTTTGATGGTTACATTTGGTAGATATAAGTGCTTCGCATTCGTTCACTCTCATTCAGCTTCAGCTTTATTTGATTCTGGTGCTTCGCACACGTTATATCTGCACGATTTATGACACATGTTGGTTTGGAGCCAGAGTCTTTACCTGTAAGGTTGAATATACTTACTGGTAACGGTCTAGTGGAGTAGACCGAGTCTATGCCTCGTGTAGAGTCATAGTGTGCGGGAGAGAGTTTCCCGATAGGCTGATATAGTTTCCTATGGGCGATTATGATGTCGTCCTAGGTATGGATTGGTTGAGTGCTCGACACGTTACGATAGATTGCCATGCTGGTATGGTTATCTTTCGTGTTCCGAATGAGAAGGAGTTCTCGTTCTCTAGAGGCGAGGTAAAGTCTTCACCGATGGTCATGTGGATGGATGTAGCCAAGGAGGTGCAGATGCCCAAAGTAGTTTGTGAGTTTTTCGATACATTTCCCGAGGAGCTTTCGGGTATGCTTCTAGTTCGAGAGATTGAGTATTATATTGATTTGATTCCGAGAGCAGAGCCAATATCAGCGAGAGTCTACATGATGTCTCCTTCAGAGTTGTTGGTGCTGTATCAGTCTATTGAGGAGCTTAGGACCAAGGGATTCATTCTTCCTAGTGGATCGCCTTGGGGAGCTCCAGTCCTTCTTATGAAGAAGAAGGATGGTTCATCACATATAGTAATTGACTATCGTCAGCTTAACGCGATGATCGTGAAGAACAAGTATCCCTTGTCAAGGATAGATGACTTGTTCGACCAGTTTAGTAGAGCGGCTGTGTTTTCGAAGATTGATTTGTAGTCTAGGTACCATCAGATCAGAGTCAGAGAGTATGATATACCCAAGACGACGTTTAGATCTCGATATGGCCATTGAGAGTTCCTTGTTATGCCTTTTGGAGCAACCAATACGCCAGCGATCTTCATGGATCTCATGAATCGCATCTTCATGCCCCACTTAGACCAGTTTGTGATAGTATTTATCGATGATATCTTGGTCTACAGTTGGACTGAGGCAGAGCACGAGTAGCATCTTCACGTGGTTCTTCAGATTCTTCGGGACCATCAGCTTTACGCAAAGTTCAGCAAGTGCAATTTTTGGCTCGATCGAGTCTCCTTTTTAGGTCACATTATTGCTAGAGGTGGTGTTGAGGTAGACCCCAAGAAGGTTGAGGCTATCGAGTGTTGGCCAGTACCTCGTACAGTTTTAGATGTACGCAGCTTTATGGGTTAGCAGGCTACTACAAACGGGTTGTGGCAGACTTTGCTAGGATCTCCGTACCCTTGACATGGCTGACGTATAAGGATGTGTGCTTTGAGTGGTCAGATGCTTGTCAAGTTTCTTTTGAGATCAAGCAGGGTTTGATTTCAGCTCCTATTCTGACATTACCCGTCAGACCAGGTGGGTTCACGGTATATTGTGATGCGTCAGGCCGGAGACTTGGTTGTGTCCTTGTGCAGCACAGTCGAGTGATAGCTTATGCGTCTCGGCAGCTTTAGGACCATGAGAAGACCTATCTGACGCACGATCTTGAGTTGGTCGCGGTTGTGTTGCCCTCAAGCCCTGGAGGCATTATCTGTATGGTGATCGAGTGGAGATTTTTACTGACCATAAGAGCTTGAGGTATGTGTTCACCCATAGAGATCTGAACATGCTGAAGAGAAGATGGCTAGAGTTACTGAAGGATTATGATGTTGATCTTCAGTATCATCCCGGAAAGGCAAACATCATTGCAGACGCTTTGAACAGGAGACCCGGAATCTATTTCTTGATGGAGCAGCGTCACCTTCGAAAAGATCTTCAGGAGATGGACATTGAGGTAGTGCTACCCGGTGAGGCAGCTATGATGGCGGGCTTGCAGATGCAGTCTACCATTGTGGAGAGGATCAGAGCAGCGCAGTCTAGTGATGTCACACTTCAGCGTCTCAGAGCAGAGTGTGTGACAGGGCGCAGAGCAAAGTTGTGTATCCATAAGGATGGGATACTCCGATTTGGGAGTCATCTTTGTGTGCCGAGTAGAGATATTCGATAGAAGATTATGTCGGAGGCCCACAGTTCTCAGTACTCTGTTCATCCAGGAGGGACGAAGATGTACCGTGATATTCGTCAGCATTTCAGGTAGAATGGTATGAAGAGGAAGATAGCTCGATTTGCCTCTCAATGCTTAGTTTGCCAGCAGGTCAAGGCTGAGCACCAGAGACCGGCCAGAATTCTTCAACCTTTGTCGATTCCTGAGTGGAAGTAGGATCATATTACTATGGACTTCGTGACTGGTCTTCCTAGAACCCCGACTGGTAGAGATGCCATTTGGGTTATAGTGGATCGACTCACAAAGGTTGTCCACTTTCTACCTTTCAGAGTTGGTCAGTCTATAGAGCAGTTGGCCTACCTGTACATGAGGTAGATTATCAGATTGCATGAGGTGCCAGTTAGCATAGTCTCAGATCAGGATTTCAAATTTATTTCTCATTTCTCGCGGAGTCTCCAGCAGAGTTTGGGTACCCGTTTGAGCTTCAGTTCAGCAAACCATCCTCAGACAGATGGTCAGTCGGAGCATACGATTCAGACTTTGGAGGATATCCTTCGATCGTGCACTCTTGAATTCAATGGTTCTTGGGAGGATCACTTGCATTTGGTGGAGTTCTCTTACAACAACAGCTTCCAGGTGAGCATTCAGATGGCACCTTTCGAACTTTGTATGGTAGGAGATGTAGGTCGCCCCTAGCTTGGGATGACATTGGAGAGAGGCAGATGCTTTGCCCAGAATTGATTGCTCAGTCAGTTGGAGTAGTCAGGCAGGTCAAAGAGCATCTCAGAGTAGCTCAGGATCGATAGCGTCACTGGACAGATCAGCATCGACGTCATCTTGAGTTCTCCGTCGTCGATCACATATTTCTTCGGATTTTGCCTACCCATAGTGTCATCAGGTTTGGAGTACGGGAAAAGCTTAGTCCTAGATTTATTCAACCGTTCGATATTCTCGAGCGAGTAGGAGATGTATCTTATCGTCTTGCTCTTCCACTATCGCTACGCGAGATACATGACGTATTTCACGTATCTCAGTTGCGTCGGTATGTTCCGGATTCGAGCCATAACCTAGATCATTCTGAGTTGGTCGTTGATACCGACCTATCGTATGAGGAGAGGCCCGTATCTATTTTGGACCGGAGGGAGAAGATTCTCAAGAACCGGACTTTTCGATTAGTTCATATTTCCTGGGATCATCATTCACCGGATGAGTCGACTTGGGAGCGCAAGGATGATATCCGAGCTCGTTACTGTAGAAGCATGGAATTTCACAACCAGAAAGCCCATGCGCCAGACACTACATGCGCCAGAACTCAGACGAAGAACTTCACAGCAAAGTCAATAAGTATAGACATTTGAAGAAGGACTTTTTATTTATATATAAAAGTCTATTACATGTCTAGAAAAGGTTGTACAAAGGAGAATTTCTACAAAGGAAAGAGCCTAAGTCTACAGCCGGCGGCCACCATGCGCCTTCAGATAAGCGCAACGGCCACCATGCGTCTCCAGATAGGCGCAGCATCACTATGCGCCACCAGTGAGGCGCAGCAGATATCATGCGCCTCCATCCAGGCGCATCCCATCATCTCTTCAGCAGCTCAGTTATATGCATCCCTTCAGCCAAATTCTTCCAGCCAGGCTCACCTGGCTGAGCAGAGCCCAGTTATGTGCCAGGCTCGCCCGATAAATGCTTCGACACAAAGCATTTAACCCTCTGGCTGGAACCAAGGAAGAGAAGAGCACCGCAAATGCTGTGGCCAGGGGAGGCTTCGAAAGAGCCTCCAAAGCCGAAGGAAGACCGTGATCGAAACCACGGCTAAAGGAGCAGCTTTCGACACGATCAAAGTGGGGAAACCCCACTTTGCAGGAAGAGAGAGCCTTGCACCGCCATTCCGATCTACGGCTCTTCCGGAATAACGGAGACGAGGCTCGAGCATCCCTATCTTTGGATGCAACAGGCACCTTCCGCCTGCCTCAGAAGCCCTCGACTCTGTCTTTTGGATGTAACAGTCACCTTCAAGTGCATCAAAGACAACACAGCGTCTCATCTTCACCCTCGGGAGCACTTCGTCAGCAGAATGCACCCGTATGTTCAAGTTCATATTGGAAGTACGTGAGGGAATGAGAAGCAAATCTTCTCTCTATGCCACTATTTATAGGCCGGGCAGATCAAACCCACGCGCCAAGTGGATGGCCCTCCGAATTCCGTGCAATGAATTTACATTAAATGGATGAACCGGACGCCTCGAATTCAGCCAAACGGCTATTTATAGCACTCGAAGAGCGAGACAGCCGCATCATTAAAAGACATGTCCGATGCGCCAGCCAGACAGCGCATCACACGGACGCGCCCTTCGGCATCAGGCGCATCACACAGACGCGCCCTACAGTACTCGGCGCATTATAGAGGGTGCGCCCCCACACATCTCCATACCGAGTGGAATGCCAACCGACGCGCCCACTCAGCTGTCCATCGAACGTCACCAACATTAAATGCTGAACTGACAGAGTTGGCAGCACGCCTCCCAAAGTCTGAACAGTTGACAGCTTTATTCAGAAAACGAAGCGTCGGCAACGTCAGCATCATCATGACTCTATTCCGACGGCTACTGCCACGTGGCCACCCGCATGCGCCTCTACGACCATGCGTCCACACCCGCATGCGCCTCTACGGCCATGCGTCCAAACCAGCATGTGCCTCAAAAGCCATGCGCCTCAGACCCTTCACTGATCCCTAAAGACAGAGAAGAGTCTCCGGTTGAAGTTTTGCGTGCGCCTCAAAAGCCATGCGCCCCATACTGATCTCTGATCCCGAAAGACAGAAGGAAAGTCGCCTGCATGCGCCTCAAAAGCCATGCGCCCCAAATGGTTTGTAACTCCCAAAGGTTATGAGCCGCAGCCTCCTCCTGCGCCCAATCCAAGGCGCAGCCCACCAGATCACTCCTCTCCACCAAATCCGAGATCTTTGAACCATGAGTCGACGACACGTGTCTTTTGACTCAACTCGTCCAAGATTTCAGCAACGGAAAGATCTTCCCCCTGCTACATGCCGGCTCACAACAGCAGTATGAAGAGTTCTCCCCCTCGATCAGGGCGCAGCATCCATGCGCCTCCATCAGCAACCTCCACGTGGCGTCCCCACACCGGCGCATCCTACATGCGCGCATGAGCAGCCAGCCTGCAAAACTATAAATAGAAGGATCATCCCCTTCACACACACACAGAGACTCAGAACATAAGACTCACAGAGAATCCACAACAGAGAATCACCGGAGAGGCAGTTCGAGACACTCAACGTCTTCCTCCTCTCAGCAAGCTCCAGCACCCAGAGCAATCAACACCTTCAGAGAACCGATAACCGCCGTCAGCCGGTCAACGGAGTCAACGCATTACCACTCGCTCCATTGGCACTAAGGACCCAGCTTAAACAAAAGTGTACTCCTAGGACTACATCTAAGTCCTATATTGTATCACTGTTCTGTTTGTATTAAGATTTCAATCAAAACAATTTTAATGGCAAACAAGCTGGCGACTCTGCTGGGGACCTCTTTCTCCTCTACCGAGAAAGTCGTGTCACAGGCCGACGACGTGAAGGTGGGCTCCTCCCACAAGATGCTGGTAGTACGCCTCAATCAACAGGCGTATGAGGAGTTCATTTCTGAAGGAAGTGCGAGTCCTTCGAAGCGGCTGTCGAAGCCGAAGAAGACCCGCGCAGTCTGGGTGCGCAAAGTCGACGCCTCGGGCACTACCGTTGAAGGGGATGCGCCCGTCCAGCCTTTCCTTCCTGTTGACGTCCTCAGCAGTCAAGGTGCGCCCGCTGATGCAGTGCATCTCTCGGGGAAGCGTGCGGCTGACCACGTTCCCCAGCCATCTTCCTCTCAGGCGAGGAAGATACATCGACGGAGCAGGGGCACAGCCAATGCCCCGTACATTATTTCTGATGCGCCACAAAGAGCCTCTGTCTTTGACAGACTCACTCGCTGTAACGGCGAGGAGAATTTGGATGCTGAGTACTATGCGCCCCAGCGGGCTGGTACGAAGAAATCCAAGACGGCACGGGCCATGCGCCACAAACGTGCTATGCCAGCAGCCGGCCAGAGGCACGCACTTACAATCACGCGCGCTGCCGATGGCAAGCTGTACAAGGTTGACTCAGGTGCTCCTGCACTGACAACGAGTCGACCTTCAAAGTCCTCATCCCGCTTGGGCGCATTCACTGCGTGCACAACCAAGCCGAGAGAGGCAAACTCTGTGGTCTTGAACTCCCGCGCCTCCTCTGGTTGTGCGTTCGAGGTCCGTTCAAGTCACTTCAAATGCTGTGGTTCCCCCACTACTGATCGTGATGCCTGCTTGGTATTAGATCAGGGGGCGCAGCACTCACCCGACCACCCCGGCGCTTGGCCCTGCCATGCGCCTGAGAGGGGTGTGAGGGTAGCACTCTCCTCCAACGACTTGCGCAACGTGATCACTCACAAGCGCCGGTCAGGAGAGTTGACCAACAAGCACGATGCGCCTCTTACGGGGCACACTTGTGCAGTGGTCACCATCAACTGCTGTTGCAAGACGGCAGTACCGCCAAAGCAGTCGGTCTTCCAACGGCTACAATCATCGACACCCCTCCGACATCGCCTTGGGACGAAGGTGTCAGCAGAAGAGGAACTAAAGATTGCGTCATGCAACGTGATCTCCAATTCCTCATCTGTCCGGAAGACGACTGCCAATTCCTCGTCTTCATCCAAAAGCCAGTCGAGGAAAACCAAGGCAGCTGTCACGACCTCTGGAGTGTTCGAAGGCACTCGGTCGAAGAAGAAGTCCTTGGAGGAAGCTGGGGGTAGCCAGACCCTTGTCGAGCCTCCTTCCGAAGACGAAGATGTCCAAAGCACAGCTGCGGCGGATCTTCATCAAGGCGAAGATGGCCTCCCTGAAGCCCCTCAAAATAACGATGTCCTCCAGGACACCGCCGGGGGTAGTGCTGAAAACGAAGAGGCCCTTCAAGACAGAGCTGAGGGCAGTCAGGCCCTTGCAGATGCGCCTGTCGAAGACGAACTCCAGAATGTGGCTGGGGGTGGCCAAACACCAGGAGAAGTAACTCCCCCACATGAGAGCGAGGCTGAGAGCGAAGCCTCAACTAATCCATCCACTTCCGGCCGTGTCATGACAGTATACATGACCGGGGGTGATCTTGAGGCTGATGCGCCGCCACAGGACATTGTCCAGCGCATAGACTCGCTAGAGGGAGGACTCAAAACCCTCTCTGCCTCAATGCAAGCACTGACTCAAGCAGTGTTTGTGATGCGGTCGGCCTTGATCAGGACACCTTCAAATGGTCCCGACCCAGGAGCCAATGGGGAGTCGAGTGTGCCCCTCCAGCGGACACCCTCAGACACAGAAGCACCCCGGACATCGGAGCCCTCAAACGCTCCACTCCAGGTAGTACCTCCTTCCCCGACTCCTAGCTCCACGGAGGACGTGGTCGAAATGATCAAAGATCTGCGGGAGCGCTTCGAGTCCAAGAACAGGCAGGAGGAGTGCCAGAAGATGGGCATTCCCCAGCCTTATCCCCTTGAGTGGAACAAGGTGGTTTATCCCCCAAAGTATAAACCACAAACACTCACGCCGTATGACGGGAAGGACTCTCCACGACGGTACCTGACGTACTTCCAGTCGCAGACAGGGCATCTTTCGAAGGAGGACGCGCTCCTCACCAGCATCTTTGTTGGGGCCCTGAAAGGGGTGGCGTATGACTGGTACTGCAGCCTCCCCGATAATTCCATATCGTCCTTCGACGACCTGACACGCCTCTTCCTCGACCGCTTCTACGACGGTGGGAAGGACATGACGATGGCGTCTCTCATTGAGATACGCCAGAAGGACAAGGAAACGGTTCGGGCATTCATCGAACGCTTCCGTCAGGCCTGCTTCAGGCTACCTCCAAGCATGCCAGAACATGCGCTTCTCTCCGCTTGCAGTATGAACATGCTGCCTGCAGTAAAGCTCTGGCTTAACTCTACTCCCCCTCCCGACTGGAGCTCCCTAATCATTGAAGCTGAAGCTGCAGAGAAGAAGGCGGCCAATGCACGTCTTCTGGGTGTTAACTTCCCCGCCTTTGACGATAAAGGGAAAAAGTCCGCAACCAACAACTCCGGACGAGAAACAAAGGGGAAACAGGCATTGACTGTTAATGCCTCGAAGGGCGCATCTGCGCCTACTCAAAAGCCTCCACTGGCACCGAGACCCAAGGAGGTTTATTCATTCAATGATGACGACACCCTGCAACTCTTTGAGATACTGAAGCAGGGTGACAAGATCAAGCTTCCGGACCCGAAGCGGCCCGATGAAGTCGGGAAGGTGGACAACCCGAGGTACTGTCACTACCATCGGTTTGTCGGACACCCGACTAAGGACTGCTACGTCCTCAAAAATTACATCCAGCGCATGATCAATGCGGATGTAATCTCCGTCGACTACGAAGAGAAGACGGTGTCAGCTAATGTGGTGTCACTTCAGTTCGGCACCTTGCCGCCGACTACCACACAAGATGGCGTCGTCCCCATCCCTAAGGCGACAATGGAGGTGGTGAATTTGCCACCCACCCGTGACAATGTGAGTGGACTTGTCCCACTCACCACATCTCGAGGAGAGGTCCTCTGGGTTCACCCCGACCTCGTCTCCGAGGTAACTCAACCGGAGGTACGCCCTACCTCCAAAGCAAAAGGCAGGAAGATCAAGTCTTGCCGCACGGTCTCTTCTTCAACGGAAGAGGCGCTTCCTGTGCAGATGCGTGCACAACAGAACTCCCAGCCCGGTGAAGCTGCCGCCGAAGTGGTGCCTCCTGGCATCATCCCTGAGGAGGGTCCATCCAAGCCCTCAGCAGCCAATAAACAAAAGCAAGTGGAGGCCCGTTTCGACAGACCTCTGCGGAAAGAAAATGCTTCGGGGCTAGCCAAGCCCCACAATTTTGACATTCTAGCACAACTGGCCAGTACTCCTGCACGCTTGTCTTTGTTCGAGCTCCTGCATCTCTCCAAGGACTCCCAAGAAGCTCTCTGCGAAGCTCTGAAGGATGTCGAATCCTTTCTCAGTCAGGTCAAGCAGCCTGAAGACCTCCCAACTACTTGTGCACACTGTCATTGTGCGGATGAAGTTATCCCAAACATAACCTTCACCCAACAAGACATGCTGCTCAAGCATCACCGACATAACCGACCGTTGTATTACACAGGGTACATCGGTTCGGTAAAGGTGAGCAGGATTCAGATCGATCCGGGGTCTTCCCTAAGCATCATTCCAAAGGCGCTGCTATCAAAGCTGGAGATCCCAATGTACCGGCTAGCGCCCTCCAATACGACCATCAGCGGCTTCAACGCCAGCAAGAGCGAGCCACTAGGCAAGATCCGGCTGAAGTGTCACATCGGCAGCCTCAAAACTGAGGTGACTTGTTATGTGGTGGATGCCGAGGTCAACTACAACATCTTACTCGGACGACCATGGTTACATGAGTACATGGTGGTGCCCTCCACGCTCCACCAATGCATGAAATATGTATCCACCAACGGCGTCATCCGGACGAAGTTTGCAGATATCGATCCCTTCAAAGGGATTGAGGCCTACTTCACCGATTCCGACTTGTACAAGCCACTTGACGAGGAGGAAGCCAACGACGTCGATGATGAAGCAGAGACGGCAACAGAGCCGGACTTGGAGCCCGAAGCGACTCCTGACGCCCCCTTGAAAATCCGTCTGAAAGGGAGACCACCCCAGAAGGCGCCTCCAATGAGCATCAAGCTATCAGGAAAAGCGCCAGCTCGCGAAGCTCCCCTGAAGATACGCCTCAAGGGAAAGCCACCACAAACAGCGGCTCCCCTGGTGGTAAAATTACAAGGGAAGGCGCCACTCATCGAAGGCACAACCGAGGCACCCCTCAAGGTGCGTCTTAAAGGCAAGCCGCCGCAGTCATCCAAGATGCCGGAGAGGGCTCACATAACCCTCTCAGACCCCAAAGTCAGAGCGGTGGAGGACTCTCCTGATCCGGCCCCAGTGCTTACAGACGAGGAGCTTGGCGAATATATCTCTACTGATGTAGACGCACCCTCCTTCGACAATGTAATCCCACGGGATAAAATCTCGTACTTTATCAATAATAGAGTGTCTTTCAATTATTCTTGTCTTCCACACTGGAATGCCATGTATACATTAGACAACGCTCTACGGTCGTTGCAAACACAAGTAACGACCGTCTACCATAATCAAATAGTCCCGTCTCAAGGAGTCTTCATAGTCCCTCCACGAAGCCGAGACGAAGGCACCATCATCTCGGGCAAAATCGAGCGTCGTCGGAACCTCCCGTCAATCGAGCCCGAACCTGATACCGGCAGAGTACAAGTCTACCGGTACACAGATGCGGCTAAGCACATCATCCAAAAGATGGGCTACGACCTGAAAAGCAATAAAGGACTAAACTACGGCAAGGGTCGGCATCTCCCTGTCCGGCTTTCGATGCCCAATGGAAAGCCACAGGATTACTATAATCGGACTCGACGGGGCTTAGGCTATGTCACGCCGCCATCAACTCTAGAGAGTTCAGACGCAGAAGACATAGAACATTCCCACTCGTCAGAAGCATCGACGTGGGATTCCGATACCAGTATCGGATCAGTCTTCAAGAAAGTGCTGTCAGCTAACATGACATCGGCGCAACCTCAGAAAGATGAAGGCGAAGACCAACCGCCGGAACCCTTCGAAGAGGAACCCTGGGCTCAACGCCTAGGAGAACAATGGGAGTCTCGTTTTGAGTTACGAGAACCTCCCACCGAAGACGAAGTCGAGCAGATCGACCTCAGGGATGGGTCTTCTTCTAAACCCATCTTTATTAGCAAAAGCTTGGAAGGAGAAGACCGAGAATCTTTAGTCCAACTGGCTAAGGAATATATTGACGTCTTCGCCTGGAGCTACGAAGACATGCCGGGTCTCGATCCACAGATCGCGATGCATAGGTTGAACATCTTACCAGATGCCAAACCTATCAAACAACAACAGCGACGCTTCCGCCCGGACATTATGAACGCCATCGATCAGGAGGTGGACAAGCTCTTGACCAGTGGCTTCATCCGTGAGAAACAACACCCGGACTGGGTAGCCAACGTCGTCCCTGTCACCAAGAAGAACGGGAAGATACGAGTCTGTATCGACTTCAGGGATCTCAACTCTGCTTGCCCGAAGGATGAATTCCCGCTCCCAATCACCGATGTAATGATCGACAACACATGTGGCTTTGAACGCATGTCCTTTATGGACGGGTATTCAGGCTACAATCAAATCAAGATGTTCCCCGATGACGCAAAACACACGTCATTCAGGACTCCAAAGGGTGTTTTCTGCTACACAGTAATGCCCTTCGGCTTGAAGAACGCCGGTGCAACGTACCAGCGAGCTATGAGCACCATCTTCCGTCAACATCTTCGTAAGACAGTTGAGTGCTATGTTGACGACATCGCAGTCAAGAGCCGCCTCAAAAGAGATCACCTACAGGACCTAAAGACGGTCTTCGATCTCATGCGGGCACATCAACTCAAAATGAACCCCGCTAAATCCTTCCTGGGGGTTTCTAGCGGCAAATTCTTGGGCTTTGTCATCACGACAAAAGGCATTCATGTCGATCCCGAGAAGACTAAAGCCATCCTTAACATGGACCCTCCGAAGAACCTTCGAGAACTTCGGGGCTTACAGGGACGTTTGGCATACATCCGGAGGTTCATAGCAAACCTCTCCGGTAAATGTCAATCCTTTACTCAGCTCATGAAGAAGGGAGTCTCTTATGTCTGGACAGAGGAGTGCCAAAAGGCTTTCGATGACATCAAGGCTTACTTAACAAGCCCGCCAGTCCTAGTGGCACCTGTCGCCGGCAAACCATTCCTCCTCTACGTCCGTGCCATGGATCATTCCCTCGGCGCTTTGCTGGCTCAAAACAGCGATACAGGCTACGAGCAAGCAATCTACTACCTCAGTCGAACACTCATCGGGGCCAAACACCGGTACAACCCCGTTGAAAAGGAGTGCTTGGACTCGTCATTACGTCTCGGGCCAGACAATTCACGTCATCTCCCGAGTCAATCCGCTCAGAGTTCTCATGACGAAGCCAGGGTCATTAAACTCCCGGCTGGCTACATGGGCGATCCTACTAACGCCATACAACATGGTGTTTGTCCCGCAGAAGGCGGTCAAGGGTCAGGCTCTGGCTGACTTTTTAGCTGCACACCCCATCCCAGAATCTTCAAAACTCTATGAAGACATCCCGGATGAAGTCCAAGAATCAAACGTCACTGAAGGAAGCCCCGTCTGGCGGATGTTCTTCGATGGCGCTTCAAGAACGGGCCCCAACGGCCAAATCATCGCGGGAGTGGGGGTAGTCTTGGTCTCCCCCGATCAGCTGGTCATCCAGCGCGCATACTCCCTTTCGAAGCCGTGCTCCAACAATGTTGCTGAGTACAATGCACTCGTCATGGGACTCCAGCTAGCACAACAGCTGGGGGTGGATCATCTGGAAGCCTACGGCGACTCGAAACTCGTCGTAAACCAGATTCGGGGGCAATACGAGGTTCGCCATGAAGATTTGATCCCTCACCATGAAGTTGCATTGAACATCATTTCAACCTTCACTGGGTTCTTCATCGAACATGTACCCCGCCTACAAAACTTGGAGGCTGGCGCTCTGGCTGGCCTCGCAGCCTCATTGGCCGCGCCCCTTGGGACTCAACACTATGTTACGGTAATTGGCCGAGACTTGATTTGTCCCAGAAACAACCTATGTTTGCAAATGGCTCACGCCATGTCGACAAATACTGGGGTTAATGTCCGAGACTGGAGGTTCCCGTTCATCGACTTCGCTGTCTACGGAATCCTTCCAGAGGACCCGAATGAAGCCGTCTCAGTCAGGAGACGCTCTCTTCGATTCTACTACGATACAGCCACTAAAACGCTGTACCGACGCTCCTTCGACGGGCTTCTCCTTCGATGCCTGTCTAACGAAGAAGCGGCCGAAGCTCTTCGAGAAGCTCATGACGGAACTTGCGGAGCTCACCAACCAGGTCCTAAGTTGCAAGATCGACTGCGACGTATGGGCTACTACTGGCCAACCATGGTTGCCGACGCAGTGGAATATGCTAAGAAGTGCCATGCATGCCAACTTCATGCAGACTTCATACATACACCATCTGAACCTCTACATCCTACAGTCGCCTCCTGGCCATTCGAAGCCTGGGGCATGGACATTGTAGGGCCAATCACCCCTCCTTCATCGAGAGGACACCGCTTCATCCTGGCCATCACCGATTACTTCTCCAAATGGGCGGAAGCAGTCCCATTAGCAGAAGTAAAAAGCTCCAGGGTGGTCAGCTTTATCAAACACCATGTCATTTACCGTTTCGGGGTACCCCGGCGAATCATCCATGACAATGGTCCTCAGTTTATCAGCCACATTTTCAGCAGGTTCTGTGACAAGAATCGCATTCAAAACGTGGCCTCAACCGCCTACAATCCGGCAGCAAACGGATTGGCCGAGGCGTTCAACAAAACTATCGTCAGGCTACTCAAAAAAGTCGTGTCATCCAATAAACGCGACTAGGACAAAAATCTTGGCGAATGCCTTTGGGCCTACCGCACAACGGTACGGACCCCAACAGGCAACACTCTATTCTCCCTGGTCTACGGGAGCGAAGCAGTACTGCCTCTCGAGATACAGATACCTTCGCTCCGCGTGGCAATCACAAACGATCTTACAGAAGAAGACAATCAACGTCGTCGTCTGCGGGAACTGGAGGCACTTGATGAAAAGCGTCTCCTAGCTCAACAACGCATCGAACTTTACCAAGCCCGTATATCACAGGCTTTCAACAAGAAGGTCAAGCAAAGAACTTTCCAAGTTGGCGACCTGGTTTTAGCAGTCAGAAGGCCAATGGTGTTAACTCACAAGACACCAGGGAAGTTCGAGCCCAAATGGGAATGACCCTTCATCATTGAGACGGTATACTCAAACGGTGCTTACCGGCTCGCCAAACCCAATGGGGACTTGTTCATGATGCCCATCAACGGCAAGTTCCTAAAGAAGTACTACTCTTGACATCCTCCAAGACATGTATTTCCCCAAACAACCTCTTTTCACAAAATCAATCGCTTCCGGAACCCAGCTGTTCCGTGGCATCCTTCCGTAGAAAGATAACCACGTCCACATTACCTCTGAGTTGTCTCTCTACATCCTAAAAAGCGGAACCTTACACTTCGTGAGCTTACGCTATCCTTCATGTTTACCACGTCCACATTACCTCTGAGTAAACATCCCGTACAAACAACTCCTATGTTGTCGTACATTGATTGCAGAACTTCCACGTCCACATTACCTCTGAGTTGTTCAGCGTATCCCCCAGGATCATTCCTACCACGTCCATAAACACCTCTGAGTAGGAAGATTCTATCATTTGAACCTAATGATTGCCATGTCCACATTACCTCTGAGCAAACATGTTGGTTCCTTTATACTTATTATCTGTACCTAAAAACCAAGGTGCGCAAAAGATAATAGGTCCACATAAATCATCAAGTTCATGAGATTAAAAATGAACACATCACAAAGAGATAGTGTATTTCTTTATTTTTCAAAAAAAAAGAGAGTACAGAAATACGCTATTTCCCCAGCAAGAATTGAAAAAACACATAAAAAGAAGAGAAGCTACAATCCCCGATCCTCCCCAGGGTGGGATGAGAGTTCTCTGACTTGACGTCTCAGGTCGGCAGTACGAGTTTCCACAGTCGCTTGGACTCGCAGCTCTGCTTCTTGACGCATTAACCCGACAGCCTCAGCGGAAGTTTTACTCTCATACTTCTCATCAAGCTGTCGTCGCTGTTGAGCCAAAGCAAGGGTCCGCTGAGTAAGAGCCGTTTCCTCCTGCTTGAATGCCACGTGTTCAGCCAGGACACGCTCAGCCTCTAGTTAAAGTTGGGCCCGCTGGTCTTCAAGACGGCGCATCTGAGCAGCAACCTCTGCGATGTTAGCATCCACCGCAGCCCGCTTCTCCGTCGTCTTCTTCATAGATTGAGACAGCTGCTCCGCCGCAGCCTCAGTCCCAGCCACTTCTTGCTCCCAACTGCTCACATCGGCTCGATGGGAAGCCTCGATCTCAGCCATCGACTTCCCTATCTCTGCATCTATCAAGACTGAGAGGTCATTTCGTTGGATGTGCTGCAGTTCCGCGAGCCGCTCGTCCAGCTCCATCACCGAAACCTCCAGAATTTCAGCCATATGGTCATGGTCCTGGTGAGTGCGGATCAGCTCGATACAAGGCATTGCCAAAGCTTTTGCCGCCGCAAAGCTCCCCTTGGCATCTACCACTGCAGATATACCTTTCTCCAGCATTTTGTACACTCCCTCGACGAGGAACTTCACATACCCGTCGGCTTCCGCCAGCACCTGCGACGTCATAGCAGGAGTTGAGGGAGCTACTACAGTTTGCGGACCGGAGGAAGATCCGCCGACCTCAATCTGAGAGGTTTGAATCTCGGCAGCAATAGGCTCTTCATCAACAGGGCCCAGACTGCTAGCCCGAGGAGCCGAAGGAACAGAAGGAGCCGGCGCATGCGTCGTGATAGTACCCCAAGTAGAAGGAGCAACAGAGGGTTCCACACCCTTACCCTTCTCAAGCCCGGAGAAATCACCGACGTCAACGGCCACCTCTTCCCCCGACATTCTATCAGCATCAGCCACCTCCCCCGGCAAAACGGGGAGGTCAACATTTATCTCCTGGCCAGCCCCAGGAGACAAGATCGGCAGAAGGGTCTCACTCTTCTCAAGTCCCTCTACAGGGACAGAATCTGTCGCTACCGCCTGATCGGTAGCCATCTCTATGTCCATGGTTGAAGCCAAGGAAGGATTCGGCAATGATTCAGCCGACCTCCCTTCATCATAACAAGGAGGGGAATCAACCCTCTCTTCTATCCTCACCGCTTCTGCTGCCCCCGCAACAGACTCCTGCAGCTCCGGAGCGGTGTCATCGGAAGATGATGAACTCCATTCCTCTTCATCACCAGGGAGCTGTGCACTTGCTAAACCATGTGAAGCCTCCGCTGTGGCCTTCGTCACCTCAGAAGCTGCTGCACCCTCAGGTTCCCTCCTGACATAACCCAGAAAAACCGGAACCTCCACGATGACAGTATCCTCCGGATCTTCCTCCATGAGAGACATCATTGTCGGCGGGATACGCACTCCAGACGAGCTCGTCATCTCTTCTCGCCTACTCCCACCCGACTTTGGGGTACGAGATTTTCTTTTTAGCGGCTCCTACAAAAGAAGATGAGGCCTCATAAGTGGCAGAACCAAAATCAGATTTAGTAGGATGTCCTTACCTCTTCGGACGCCGAATCCGATGACACCGTCGGAAACGATGCCTTCTTCGGCTTCTTCGACACAAGAGATTCAGCCCCTGTATCTGCACATCGTTTTGATCGATCGCCCGAGGGTTCTGCTTGTGATGCGGAGGGGGCACTCCATTGACCCACCCCTGACGGACGATGCGGCCGGGCCTTCACTGGCGTATCCCCAGTCGCTGCTAACTGGGTGCATGCGATAAGGCTGGTCTCCCTGTCATATCCGGAGGGCGGGGCAGCCATAACACAGTAAAATTTGGCGGCCGAGTAAAGAATGGGCGGCCGCGGATCGGGGACGGGCAACGTAAAACGAGCTCCGGTACATCCGGCATTATAGTAATGCCAAGCTCGTGCACCATCCAACAAACTTCCAACATACCCCAGGGTATTACTGGGGTTATCCAACATCATCTGAGCATAACAAAATTGCTGCACAAAACGGCTCGGCAAGTATGGTTCCAGGTAGCACTGATTCCTGTTCCGGTACACCAGATGGGACGGCCGGATACTTTGCAACCAGCAGAATCCCCATTGAGGCAGAGTGGTGGTACCTTCGCCCAGGTCCCTTAAATCCTCGTTGGCCTCAAAACCCAAATAGATGGGACCAACTTTGGTGATCTCCCAACCCTGAAGACGGGATAAAACCTTTCTACAAACCGGGACACCGGTATACGACCAGCTCCTCCGATGGAAACGACGAAGGAATGCATCTCCAGCCTTATAATCTCCTTCCGAGCCTGGGCTCATCACACTGGGATGATGCAAAATCAGCCATCCTATCAAATAGTGAAACGGCAGTTCAGTGCGCGGGAAGTTATTGTTTCTGCCTCTGTCATGAATCACATTTCCAGCAAACTCTCTCAAACCTCGCTGCAGGTTACATACCATTGCGGGGAGAAGAGCCAAATGCCGGCCGAAAACCAGCTTCACGGCTGGCAGGATTAAGTTTCGGGTCATCCTCTCTACGGCACCGGATCCGCCCGCGAACACGCAATCCCGGAGCCATATCATCAGGTAGGATGCCAACACCGCCTTGGGTGACATCCGATAAGCAAGATGCCAGAAGCAGCTGTAGGAGCGTGCATCTGACTGCTGGTCCTCATTTCCTCGAGGATTTTTCTCCCCTAACCTGCTCATTTCGGACAACACTTCGCTACGAGAGAGCGTCGGTGGGGTGGAAAATTGTGAGGGATCCTCCTTGTCTTGTCTAAAGACATGATCTCTCCAAGCGGTCACATGAGGCTGCGTCCCGTTCCTATCCCGTCTCTGCATATAGTAATGATGACTCGCCACTTCCTTGAAGACGGCCGTCATCTCCTCAGCCCTGTCCCCCAGGACTTGAAGTTCCTCGTTGGTGGGAAAATACTCTTCATAGGGATTTCGACCCCCAAGGGAGTTTTGACACCTCGTACATCTCATGAAGTGCGAACCCTAATTCCCCCACCGGAGTAAAGAAGGTCCCGGTATGGATATCAAACATCTCCAGGAGTGCGAGGAACATGTGCCTATTAAGGTCAACACCTGCCTGGGTAGCACGGATCGCGGCAGTCAACCCGATCTCTCGGAGCTCAGTCCGAAACCGCGACAAGATCCAGAGCGTCAGTTTATCCCATTTGGAGACGTAATGGCACCAACCCTCCACCCGAAACTCTCCTGTCGGGTAGGAACGTTCCATCAAAAATATACGATGTGTAAAAGTCGAAGCACTATAAGCAAACGTATCAATGGGTACATCACTGAAGAGGCTCCCAGGACGTAAAGTCCGCCAAGTGTAAGAAGACCCAGACCGTACAACGGTCAAAGCATCCTTCTGGTCGGAAGTAGAATCAATTTGGATAACACCAGTCATCGCTCCCCCCTGAGAAGGGGTAAGCTCCCAAGACATTCTCCTCTGGGAAACAAGGCGACAGAAGGACGTCAAAGGCCACTGACGTTCAAGTTGCTTAACAGTCATATGCACTCCATTCGCAGTAA
This sequence comes from Iris pallida, assembly GCA_029216955.1. Taxonomy (NCBI): domain Eukaryota; kingdom Viridiplantae; phylum Streptophyta; class Magnoliopsida; order Asparagales; family Iridaceae; genus Iris; species Iris pallida. The sequence continues at coordinate 10,566,675 of JANAVB010021399.1, forward strand.
AGAACCAGTCCTCCTTGACCTTCAGTACTGACGAATCAGTAGAAGTGAGACGGTCTCCAAACAGGAACTCAGGCTTCAGGAAGGTCACTTTATCAGATGTGGAGGGTTTAATGACTCCACGCTCCATCATCCGTTTGAGGAACCAATACTGCTGTTCACGGATTAGGGTCATTCTCTCAGGAGGCTGATCCAGTATAAGAGCATCTTGAGCAGGGTTTATCACTTCCTCGTTATGCTCTACTCCCATTTGGTTGAAGGCAGCCTCCAAGAAAACTTCACTCAAAGACGGGATTGCCATCGACACTAGTAAAAAATCAGAAAAAAGTCAGAAGAGAACACACAAATGTGTCTAAAGGAGAAAACTGCGGCGCATCATCAGGGTTTGAACCCATGCGCGTCAGCAGTATAGCCTCGGCGCATCACCAGGGTTTAAACCCATGCGCGTCAGCAGTATAACTGCGGCACATCATCAGGGTTTGAACCCATGCGCGTCAGCAGTATAGCCTCGGCGCATCACCAGGGTTTAAACCCATGCGCGTCAGCAGTATAGCCTCGGCGCATCATCAGGGTTTGAACCCATGCGCGTCAGCAGTATAGCCTCGGTGCATCACCAGGGTTTAAACCCATGCGCGTCGGCGGGCAAAGACCGCGGCACATCATTAAATACTCAAGGCCTATGTGCGTTGGCGTACGGACAATGAGACTTACCAACCACCTACGGCCGAACTTCGACAGGCCGACGAGGAACGATAGCCGCCGCAACTTCCGCGGGCTCCTTCGCTTTCTCCTTCCCCTTGCCGGCAGCGCCGCGAGGAGTCTTGGGAGCCATTCTCTCGAAGAAGGAGAAGTTAGGGTTTTGAAGAAGAAACTCTAAAGAAGCAGAGGCACAGAGAAGAAGAACTCTTTCTCTCTCCGACTCTTACCTATTTATAGGGCATGGTCGCGCGCGTGAACAGATGACGTGTGATCTCAGCCGTCGCCTCGGGTTCTGTGCAAGGATAGCAGCAAATAAGACCAAAAGATCATCATTAATCTTTTCGGTTACCGAGGCACCATCATCATTAACTGAGAAGAGCATGCGCCCGAACAGGCATGCGCCCAGAAATCATGCGCCCTGACCTCCATGCTTCTTATTCAAAGTATTCCAAAACTTATTCAAAAGTTTTGAAAACTTTGAAGGGGGTCTTGTAGAAGCATGGAATTTCACAACCAGAAAGCCCATGCGCCAGACACTACATGCGCCAGAACTCAGACGAAGAACTTCACAGCAAAATCAATAAGTATAGACATTTGAAGAAGGACTTTTTATTTATATATAAAAGTCTATTACATGTCTAGAAAAGGTTGTACAAAGGAGAATTTCTACAAAAGAAAGAGCCTAAGTCTACAGCCAGCGGCCACCAAGCGCTTTCAGATAAGCGCAACGGCCACCATGCGTCTCCAGATAGGCGCAGCATCACTATGCGCCACCAGTGAGGCGCAGCAGATATCATGCGCCTCCATCCAGGCGCATCCCATCATCTCTTCAGCAGCTCAGTTATGTGCATTCCTTCAGCCAAATTCTTCCAGCCAGGCTCACCTGGCCGAGCAGAGCCCAGTTATGTGCCAGGCTCGCCCGATAAATGCTTCGACACAAAGCATTTAACCCTCTGGCTGGAACCAAGGAAGAGAAGAGCACCGCAAATGCTGTGGCCAGGGGAGGCTTCGAAAGAGCCTCCAAAGCCGAAGGAAGACCGTGATCGAAACCACGGCTAAAGGAGCAGCTTTCGACACGATCAAAGTGGAGAAACCCCACTTTACAGGAAGAGAGAGCCTTGCACCGCCATTCCGATCTACGGCTCTTCCGGAATAACGGAGACGAGGCTCGAGCATCCCTATCTTTGGATGCAACAGGCACCTTCCGCCTGCCTCAGAAGCCCTCGACTCCGTCTTTTGGATGTAACAGTCACCTTCAAGTGCATCAAAGACAACACAGCGTCTCATCTTCACCCTCGGGAGCACTTCGTCAGCAAAATGCACCCGTATGTTCAAGTTCATATTGGAAGTACGTGAGGGAATGAGAAGCAAATCTTCTCTCCATGCCACTATTTATAGGCCGGGCAGATCAAACCCACGCGCCAAGTGGATGGCCCTCCGAATTCCGTGCAATGAATTTACATTAAATGGATGAACCGGATGCCTCGAATTCAGCCAAACGGCTATTTATAGTACTCGAAGAGCGAGACAGCCGCATCATTAAAAGACATGTCCGATGTACCAGCCAGACAGCGCATCACACGGACGTGCCCTTCGGCATCAGGCGCATCACACAGACGCGCCCTACAGTACTCGGCGCATTATAGAGGGTGCGCCCCCACACATCTCCATACCGAGTGGAACGCCAACCGACGCGCCCACTCAGCTGTCCATCGAACGTCACCAACATTAAATGCTGAACTGACAGAGTTGGCAGCACGCCTGCCAAAGTCTGAACAGTTGACAGCTTTATTCAGAAAACGAAGCGTCGGCAACGTCAGCATCATCATGACTCTATTCCGACGGCTACTGCCACGTGGCCACCCGCATGCGCCTCTACGACCATGCGTCCACACCCGCATGCGCCTCTACGGCCATGCGTCCAAACCAGCATGCGCCTCAAAAGCCATGCGCCTCAGACCCTTCACTGATCCCTAAAGACAGAGAAGAGTCTCCGGTTGAAGTTTTGCGTGCGCCTCAAAAGCCATGTGCCCCAGACTGATCTCTGATCCCGAAAGACAGAAGGAAAGTCGCCTGCATGCGCCTCAAAAGCCATGCGCCCCAAATGGTTTGTAACTCCCAAAGGTTATGAGCCGCAGCCTCCTCCTGCGCCCAATCCAAGGCGCAGCCCACCAGATCACTCCTCTCCACCAAATCCGAGATCTTCGAACCATGAGTCGACGACACGTGTCTTTTGACTCAACTCGTCCAAGATTTCAGCAACGAAAAGATCTTCCTCCTGCTACGTGCCGGCTCACAACAGCAGTATGAAGAGTTCTCCCCCTCGATCAGGGTGCAGCATCCATGCGCCTCCATCAGCAACCTCCACGTGGCGTCCCCACACCGGCGCATCCTACATGCGCGCATGAGCAGCCAGCCTGCAAAACTATAAATAGAAGGATCATCCCCTTCACACACACACAGAGACTCAGAACATAAGACTCACAGAGAATCCACAACAGAGAATCACCGGAGAGGCAGTTCTAGACACTCAACGTCTTCCTCCTCTCAGCAAGCTCCAGCACCCAGAGCAATCAACACCTTCAGAGAACCGATAACCGCCGTCAGCCGGTCAACGGAGTCAACGCATTACCACTCGCTCCATTGGCACTAAGGACCCAGCTTAAACAAAAGTGTACTCCTAGGACTACATCTAAGTCCTATATTGTATCACTGTTCTGTTTGTATTAAGATTTCAATCAAAACAATTTTAATGGCAAACAGTTACATGTATCTGTTTAACTCGTAAGGTATACTTATTCGTATATCTATGATTCTACCATTTGTTTGAATATGATTGTAGGAATATACGATGTTGTTGTTTGTATGTTTAAATTGCTTTTACATTTCTTGTACACAACTCTAGTTGGATTTCATGATTTATGAGTTTCCTATCTTGATCCTGATAGCATATTTTTTTGGATTTCATGCTGCTTTTGTTTACCTTTAGGAAATTCCGAGGATGGAATTTTTCTAAGGAGGGGAGACTTGTGAGACTCATCTCACAGTATCGATATTTGTATACAGATACGTATTTGGTAATGTATTTCGTATTTTCTGGATTTTCGGAATGCTTTAAAATTTTTCTAAATTGTAGAGTTTCTCCTTGACCGACATGCCGCAAGTATACCGGTGTATAACGATTACATACCGCCCGGATAGATATTTTATATTTTAGATATTTTTGATTTCAGATATTTCGATGAATAGTATTTTTTGTGAATAGTGTAGATGCACTCTATTATCCAATGGATATTTGGTTTTATTTAGATAGCCATGATTGACTTAGATTTTGACATGGATCACCATCCAACGGTTAAGATTAATTTTTCCTTCTATATATACCCTTCTACTATCTCTCTCCTTTCTCTTTTCACTCTTTCTTCCTTCCCTCTTCACTTTCATTCCTCATCCTCAAGAGCATAGGAAGGCTTGGCCTTGAGGCCTAGAGTGTGGTTTCGTACCCCTCTTGGTGGTGGATTTGAAGTATAGGCTTGGAGGTTTATTAAGCAAGTACATCTTACCAGATTTTTGAACAAATATTATTTTTCTATCATTTTGTTTATTCTATTCTCTTTATTGCATGATTCTATGATTCTTTAGAACTTGGAGTTTTTTGTTTTGATGGTTACATTTGGTAGATCTATGTTTTGAGACTTTTCTTGTTTTCTTGGTTTTGACCTCTAAAAGTTTTTATTTCTAAATTCTTATAGTTCCATGTTTTTGGAAATTTTGTTCTATCCAATTTTGGCTTTTGAACTGCTTGATTTTGACCTATTTTGAAGAAGTTATGTCATTTTCAGTTCATAGGTTTCCTATGCACTTCGGTGCTGAATTGGGATAGATAAACAACACTTTCCAGCATTTTCTAGCATTTTCCAGTACTTTCCAGCAACATCCTGCGCCTTCCAGCCAGATTGCACAGCCTGCGCCTTTCAGGCAGACTGCACAGCCTGCACTTTCCTGCACAGGCTGCATCTTTTCCTGCATGTCTTTTCTGCACAGCCAGCCCTTTTCTGCATGCCTCCTGTGCACTTCCTACACGTTGCATGCGTACCTTGTTGTGCGTATTTCATGCTAGTTCCATGTAGTTCTTAATGTGTATGTTTGATCCTTGTATGTATCCTGCACTTGGCCTAACTTGCAACAACCTGACTTAATAACTTGATTTTTTTTAGCTATAATGAATTCTTACCATGATTAGATAATCTTGTATAGTTAGAAAATGATTGTACACCCTATATACACTTGACACTAGCTTATGTTCATGTGTTCTTCTATACTCACTAGGTATTGCTATATCCTTCCAGATTTATTGTACCTTACAATCTATGCCATGTCCAAGATTTGCTTGATAGTGACCCGTCATGGTACACTCTTGTACATGTCCTTTTCCTACCTTGCTTGATAGTAGCCTGATATGGTGCACTCTTGATTCCAGTACATGTCTAGTTCCTTGATAGTGGCTCGTCGTAGCGCACTCTTGTCTTGATATTGTCATGTCTAGTTGTGGCTTGTTGTAGTGCACAATCTTGCTTGTCTTGTCTAATTTTGCATGTCCCATGTCTAGGATGGATTCTGCAGAATGCCACACCTGGAATCCTAATGAAAATATTAGGAATTATACAACTAGCTTGATTATCTAGATCATTGGGAGGTAAGATTTTCCCGGTTACCTGCATCCCTTGTTTTCGGTCTTATATATACATGGGAATTGGAGCTATCTGTCATGATGAGCACTCTTCCAGCACACCGTCGAGTGGAGCACCTCTTTAGGACACATGTATCTTACTATAGTATGTCTACTATACTTGTTTTATTTTTGGCTTGGATCAATCGGGTAGTCTGCAGGACAGGTAACTGGAATTGGATTTCTCAAACTTGCATAGTTAGTAATTAGTATTGTAACAACCCTAGTTAGCTAAGGTATCAAGCCGTACTCATTGTTTGGCCGTGATTGATGGATGGAGTCCATTCCTGTCTAGTCTAGTCTTGCGCCAGTTTATCTTATTTGTAGTACTTAGCTTCCCATCATTCCTTGCATGCTATTCTACCTGCTATATGCTCGGTTTCACCACATGCTCGTATGTCCCGTTTATTCTACATATCTACTTCCTATTTCCTTACATATTTCCAGTTTTTTTGTATACACTGTGGTACCATATTATTATTCTAGTCTCGTTTACTGCTTTATCTTAGAGATATTATAAATTGCATGTTGGTTTTAGTTTATAGCTTGGCTTTCTTTGTGGTACTTGCTATTGGGGTTCTGACCCAACTGATTTTGCATTGACCAGATTTTGTTAAGGAATCCGAGGATCTTCCGGACCTTCCACTAGATGGTGACCACTCGGAGCACCAGGGAGCTTGAATGGGTGTTCTTTCTCTTACCCACTCTTTCATGTACATATTCTTTTGAGGCGTTTAGCCACCGAGCACGTATTTAGCTCATGTTTTGGACTTGACTTTTAGCCTACGGGCTTAGACATGATGGTATATTTCTAGACTGTAGCTAGAGCTAATCATGTATTCTTCATTTTGTATTACTAGCTTTATGGTCATCTATATATTATAGTTGGGGACGCTTTAGTGTCTTATATGCATGATGATCATATTCTTGTACTTTACTTCTTGTCTAAGACTGAGATATCTAGGATTATGTGACCTAGTCTTGACTGTTGGTTTGTAGTAGTAACCCTCATCTTTACAGCTTATATGTTATTTCGGAGTACTGGAGTACTTTAGTATACGTAGTTAGCCTGGTCCGTTCCTACTTGCTAGTATTCTGGTTCTGGGCGTGACAGATTTAGTCACTTTAGCTGCATCAGTAAATACATCTGACATTTGATTTACAATCTCCTATAGATGCAATATCCTTCGTATCTAAGTTTCACATTGAGTAGTACGAGGATCTAGATGAGACAGAGTGGGATCATCCCACGATAATTTATGTCGTTTATTTGTGGTGAATGGTTCTGTAAGAACATTCTTTTCTTTCTTATCTCCCCCTACTTGCGAAAATTTAGTCTCATCAAAATGGCAGTCCGTAAATCTAGCAGTAAAAATATCACCAGTTAAAGGTTCCAAATATCTAATGATTGATGGCGAATCAAAACCAATATAAATTCCTAAACGATGTTGATGTCCCATTTTAGAGCGCGGGGGGGGGGGGGGGGGGGGGGGGGAGGGGGGATAGGAACATAAACAACACAACCAAATTACGCAAATGAGAGATGTTAGGTTGATGGCATGTCACAAGTTGTGATGGTAAAAATTCATGATATGCAGTTGGCCTAACAATGATCAACTTAGCAGCATTTAATATGGCATGTAGTTGGTTTGATTGAATGAGTAAAGCCTTGCTATGTGCTAAAAGCACTTAATCAAGGACTCTTCTAAACCATTTTGGGTATGAACATGATGGACATAATGTTCACCTTCTATTCCTACGGAAGCACAATAATCATCAAAAGTACGGGAAGTGAACTCAGCTGCATTATCAAGTCGAATCGTTCTAACATGTTGGTCAGAAAAATGAGTCTTAAGTTTAATCAACTGAGAAAGTAGCTTGGAGAAGGCAAAATTTCTAGATGAGAGTAAGAAAATATTTGACCATCGACTAGAAGCATCTATTAGAACCATAAAATGCCTGAAAGGTCCGCTAGCAAGATCAATTGATCCGCAAATATCACCTTGTATTCTCTCAAGGAATGATGGTGATTCAGAAGCTATTTTGAGAAGTGAATGTCTTGTAATGAGTTTATCCTGTGAACAAGCTATTACAGAAGTGGAGAATCCGTAAATGGCGGCTTCACTGGGATGCTCTTGCTTATTTCCTCCCGTTAAAACTTCGTGTTGATAACGTGTTTGAATAAACGTGGAAGAAGGAAGAAGAAAATATGAGAGAATATCTCTTATTGGTGTGATTTCATAGTGGGAGGCAAATGCCTTATTTATACAAACCATTAGAGGTGTAATACTAATATCTAACCAATGTGGGACTAATATACAAAGTGGGGATCCAATCCTTTAATAACCTATGTTATAACATAAACAAATCAGGCTGAAAATTTATCAATTTTGTTTTAAATATATTTACTTAAATAAAATAATATGTCCTAAATTTGTTAAGTCATTTCATAATTCATAAATAATTTAATATTTTTATTAATCGCCAACCGTCCATCATAATTTTTAATATATAAATTACTTTACATGGTGACCAGAGGGAAACTATTAGGTGACCAGAGAGAAATTAATCTATAGCTTACTTTACTCGGTCCACTTCCATTTTGCAGTTTTTCAGCGTTCTTACATGGTGACCAGAGAGAAATTATTAGATGAACTTAGTCACCTTGTAAATTTTTGGTTGATACATGTCAATTAAATGATGTCACAATCCATACCTCATGATGAAAATTTTAATTTTTAATTTAACTTGAAATACAACATAATTATCATAGTTAATGTCAATGGGGAGAGATTAAGTTTGGCTGATCAACCAAATTTGTGTGATGGGATGATAACGATATAAGTTAACGCAACTAAACATCATAAAAAGTCACCCTAATCCAACCAATCATCATAAAGTCGCACTCTGCAAGCATAAAGACTTCACAAAGTTATTTATTTTTTTTGCAAATTATTTTGCTTTCAGAAAAAAAAAAAAAAAGGTTCTTGCAAGTTTTCTCTCTCAAACTTTTGCAAAGAAACTATTTTCCGGGACATATATTATATTATATTTTATTTAGTTTTAGAATCTCGTATAATGTTCAAATTTTGCTTTTATGTCTCAATATTGTCCAGAAAAGAGTTTGGATCTCGTAAGAACGATTGACTTCGGCTGAGTGTTAGATCTCATTTGAATATCTATAATATTCAAATTTTGTATTTAGTTTTATGGTCTCATATCATATCTAAAATTTGAGTTTAGGTTTCCATTGGATGATGAGTCCAAGTCAACCGTCAGGACAAGATTCCAATACTCCTCTGGACAATATGGAGATCTAAACACAAATTTAAATATTATATGAGAGCATAAAACTAAATAATTTTTTATTTATGTAGAATTTTATTGTACAGTAGCTAGAGATGTGTGAAATTTTTGTTGGGTCCCTTTTTGTTTTCTTGTCACTATTTTTTTAAAAAAAAAAGGGTTGCTATAAGATCACTAAGCTATTATTACTTATGGCTATCATATTCTCATGTCAAAGTACACAAACTTTTTAAATTTGGCTATGATTGATTGAATCACTCTAATCACTGAAATTTTCTCAAAATGGCAAAGGCTACAATTATGGGCCCCTCGCTATGCTTATTTTAGGATCGATAATCCAAGATCACCAACCAAACCAAAAAATTGGGGGTCTTCTTGTTTGTATTTTCTATATGTGGACCCAAGGATCAACAACCATAGAAGTTGGCCTAGTTAGTGTAGATCCGAGTTAGGAACGTAGGATACCACCTAGGGGTCTAGAACTTTCATAAGTTAGAGAATTAGATTAATTTTTTTCTCAAACAAATTTTATATATATATATATATATATATATATATATATATATATATATATATATATATATATATATATATATATGAAATGGTAATTATATTAATCATGAAAAACTGAAGCCACTACAATCATGTCCCTGGTTCCTTACAAACCCAGGCACTATACATCATATTCAATGTTACTAATAATTTCTATCTATGTGGTCTGTCGACCCTCAAAGATGTGCTTGTTTCTTTCTCTCCACGCAGGCAACACCGATGTCGCCATCCTAATACGAGCTTCTCGGAACCATGAGTCCCCCTTCCGCCTTGTTGTTATAATATTTTGTATCAGACTATCTTATCTATAAACCTTTCCCCTCCGAATCGAAGTTGCAATTGTCCTCCTTGCGAGCACCAAATACCCCACGTGAACGTGCATCGGAAGAACAAATGATGCATTGTCTCATTTGTTTGACCACACAACTGACACACCAAATTACCGACCTAGATGCCAAAGCTGGATAAGCGATCCAGCGTCAATAATCTTCCCAACAGAAGCTTGTATAAACACAATTGCATCTTTCTAGCTGACCCCTTCACCCAAACAAACTCCGCTACTCATTTCTCATGTACCTCCCGGATTTGATTATATACCACCGAGCATGTAAATGATCCGTTAGGTGAATTATCCCAAACTCATGTGTCTCTTGGGAGATCTGCATCCAGCTTAACCTGAGTTATAAGTTCGGGAAACTGTCTTGCAAACCTGTGCACTCCGACCCGCCATTCCCCTGTTCGTATCAGAACTGTCACCCGGTCTAGCCTGAATGCCTCCTCAATGGCATGACTACCGACCCGTTTCAGCAGACACTCAGTGGTAGTGGTGAGGCATACGGCCCGAGTGGTCACGAGATCGATTCCCGGTGGGAGCGTTCGCCACAATTACCTTCTTTCATATATATATAGCCATATTGTTCGACAGGGAGTCACCCCCATCCAAGTGGGCTTGACACCTCCGTGGTATATAGCCATCCAGCCCGTGCCCAAGAGGAGACTCGAACCCGGGACCTCCCACGGGTGAGCCCTCCTCTCTAGCCACTTGAGCTAGAGCCCTCGGACGACTAGTACCATATATAAGAGAAACTATTTTTTGGTTAACTTTTTTATTTAAAAAGTCATTGTTTATGAATAAAAAAATTTATGTAGTAATCTATTACCTCATACTTTCATATTAATCTAAAATCATTGTAACACTCTTTTCTTTTTGTCATTGTTCTTCTTCTATCGGAAATTGCACGTTCATGTGTGTTCCTTTTCTTATTCACTGAAAATTACGAAGTCAATGCATGTGTCCCGACCATTTGTTAATATATAATTCAAATATTAGAAATATAAGTAATTTTTTGATACAATAATTTCTTGTCTAAAATATCATAATTTGTGGATAAAAAGATATGTAGTCATACACTAATTCAAATTTTCATACTAACTAAACTCATCATAACCTTTCTTTTTTTGTCCATGTTCTTCTTTTATTAGAAATTGTCTACCTCTTTCACCAACTCGATTCTCATTCTCAAACCTCAGTTTGTCCCTTTTTTTTCGAGTAGAAATGGAAGCACATAAAACGGATGTGTACAGACCAATAATATAATTATATTAGACCACTAATATAATTATATTGATCAATAGTTTTTATATATAAACTTGCAAAATAGTTAATTGCATGATTTATAGAATCTGATTGCATCACCTACCCATTTGCAGCATTCATCAGATGCTATAAAAAAATTTCAAAATTCTAAAGGAACACATGAGTTCTTAATTTTTTACATTCGACCATGAAAAATTGTTGGATTATATGCATGCATCTCATCTATAATATTTTTTCTAAAGATCTAAGAAAAAAAAAATCAAGAGTCTAAACAGAAAATTTTGTTCAAGTATCATAATGTGATTACATAGTTAAACTTTTTTTGTATGAAGAAATTGCAACAAAGTGATGGTTTCTTTGCAAATCTCACATGGATGGCAGCCATGCCACCATACATAATTAAACAAAGAAACAGAGATGAGACCATCATGGTCCATGTTTGTTCCAAGGGAGACAATTCATGTGGCCTAACATTTCATTCAATACTCATCTTTTGCTTCAATACGTGCCAACAAATGTTTCCTCCTTTGCTCTTATTCTCTATTTTACCATACAAAAAACGGAAAGACGCACAAAAAAAAGTGGGCCACCCTTGAGCCTCATGTCCTTCGTTTTGTTTTGGATGTTTGAGATATTTCTAATTTATGTTTTTTTATATGCATATATAATAATTAAACCTGATCTTGATCGGTGCACCATCCGAGAAACAGTTTTCAGTTGTTGTTTCCAAGTTCTTACGCATTACTCATCCGTCCGCCACTGGAAACACCACTTTCCGTCCGACTTACATGTGTTAAGCATGCCGCCAACGTTCATCCTGAGCCAGGATCGAACTTTCCATGAGATTCATAGTTGCATTACTTATAGTTTTCTTATTCGTAGACAAAGCGGATAATATTTCCTTAGGACATGATATGCTCATAGATTTGATGTGTATATAGACACCCTACAAAATATATGAAATCTACGTGCAAACTTGATGGGCTGCCAACCTTTCGGGATGGACCACGGTCCATGGACCGTGGTCCATGATATAAATAATAAGCGAAGGAAGAAGAAATGGGGCCCATAAACAGCCCAGCATTTGTTGCATATGGATGAATGTTAGGTTAGGTTGGGTGTCAGTGTGTCACCTGTATTTTTTTTTTTTTCCAGGTGTGTCACCTGTATTAATTTATATATGATTAGGATATTGTGACTTTTATCCTTTCAGTTTGTATTAAATGATATCATGCACCAATAATGTCAGGGATCATGAATAATCTATATGCTCAAAATTGTTTATTCAAGTAAGAGCTTGATTATCAAGCACTATCAATGACATTATCTAGACTTAGAACCTGAAATTTATTTTGAAGGCTAAATTTTATTGAGTAGCATATCATCCAAAACAGAATATACCTCTTGCTGAAGAAAAATATCGTTAAAATCAAGAAACAAGAAAAGATTCCACATACCGCATACCTAGAATTTTATTAGATTAAAATATGAGAAACAGTCTTGGATTAACTTCAGTTGAGGGTTCATAGCATCATATATCTTAGACTATAGGTCAATTTTTTCCAACTCAACAAGAATCCTTAGAGCATCTACGGAGGGGACACACCGTATCATACTTCATTTTTTTAAAAATTGTATAAATGATTACTTTTGGAGTTTTTTCTTCATATTGACACATAATGACACACTTCAGATAACACATCAAATTCATATTTCACATTAATCTTCTCTTTTTCTTTATCTTCTTTCTTCCTTCTCCCTCTTGATGGGTCCAGTTGGGTTACTATTCACGAGTTAGGACACGTTCCCAATTTGGAGAGCCTCTTGGCTTTCTAGAATTTTTCAAGCAGAGGCAAAAGCCCACTGCAACTCCCAAATGCTACAAATTTTGACTAAAATAAAAATGTAGTACTTCAAACCACTCCCACTATGGATGCTCTTAGTGCACAAGGTTACTATTCACAAGCTAGAACACGCTCCAAATTTGGAGAACCTCTTAGCTTGTTAGCATTTTTCAAGCATAGGCAAGAGCCCACTGCAGCTCCCAAGTGCTATAAATTTTAGTTAGTCCCGGGACGTGAATTTAAGATAAAAAACTAATTTTTTGCAACACTTCAAGGAAGGTGCATAACAAAGATCCCGGAGGATTCTGATAGACGAAATCAAATGTGACACTTCAAAGAAGGCACAAAAGAATTCGTAGCAGCATTAACAAAAGCCCACAGAAACTTTCTGATTAATTAGATCAGAAATGTATTCGTTCAGAACGAGTTCCAAGTAGAGAATAGAAGAACGGAAGGAAAAAAATGAACATAATAGAAAAGAAGTCTTGTTGGAGTGACAAATCACCGGAGCTCAAAGCTAGGTTCACCCCACACGAACAGCTTCTAGGAACCAGCAATTGTTCAGAAATGAACTATGGAACACTCTACTCTTCTGACTCATCGGATGGCACTGAACTCTGTTTATGTTCCTCTCTGCACTGTTCTTTGGATTTCGTAAGTAGAATCAAGCTCTACTTAACGAGAGAGAGCAGAGGAACATATATACTATCAATCCAGTAACCGTCCAGTGTATAAAACGTTCAAAACGTGCCCGTAAAAGTAGGAATCGTTTCGTAACTGTTCAGATAATGGACATACACGATTGTGCTAATCGGCGTACAACACGTGCTATCTGCGCCAACTGCGCACAGCGCACGCACTCGAGCACTCGCGCACAATGTGCACAGCGTGCGCTGCATGCACACCGTGCAAACTGTTGTGCCAACTACCACGCCAATTGGCAGCGCTATCAGGCCGCGCCAACTGGCGTACTATCGGGCAGCGCCAGTTGGTCGCTCCATCTGGTCGCGTGATCGGACCACGTGAACGGGTATGCAATCGGCTGCTCAGAGACTCGTACAACGAGCACAACTTAAGCGCACTATGCGCCTAGCGATGATGCTGACGTGCTAAGTGCAAAGTGCGCCAACAAAATACCACATTATGCTCATGAGCCCGAGTCCGAGTCTGAGTCTAAGTCGCTAAGCCCGCTCCAAAGAAAATTAATTTTCAAGAGCATGACAAAAAGTATTAATGCTTCATTGTTGAGTTAGCCTTTTTTTCTAGTAGAAAAATATCCCCACATGGCACCCATGTGCCACTTCACACCTTATGTGCTTCTCTCCATGCAAGCAAAGCTATATATGGAGATACCACCCATTTGGCCTAGGCAATGTGGGACTATTTATTCTAGTGTTCAAGGTCAAACACCAACAATCTCCCACATATCTCCATATATATGGGTATGAGTGTTCCCCACAGTAACTGTCCATCATGCATTAGGATAGATGTCGCTGACGACTTGAATCTTCCTGCATGGGTCAAACAACAAACTATGATACAAGAATGGACTAAGCCCTAAATTCTGCACCATAGCTGTAATTTTTTCTACTAACATAATGTAGTCACATGTGTTTCTGGCTGCACATTAAAGGCCCTGTGCCAGCCTGGTTTCTGTGTATATATTTTGGACGTCTACAAGTTTACCCTCAAGAGACGGCCTGCTATCTCTGTCCATATACTATAGGTGAGTTCTTTATTAAAGAGACATGGCATGAAGCCTTGCACATCCTTACGGTGCTACGTCGCTATGACATGGCTTAAAGCCGATGCATTATCCCTACCCAGGAACCTTATCGTAGTGTCATACTACTGTAGCATGAGGTCATAAGCCTCTTTGTAGTGCCAAACTACCCAGCATGAAGCCTTGCGCTTCCTTGCAGTGTTACGCCGCAACAACATAGCTTGCGAGGCCGAGGCTTTACCTCTACCTGGGTACCTCTTCGTGGTGTCGTGCCACTGTAACATGAGGACATCGTTCCTTTGTAGTGTTGTCTACAATTCTATAATTTTATCATACAACATTAGGCTACCAGCCTATTTGCGGTACTACGTCGCTGTGACTTGGCTCAAAAAGTCGAGACATTACCCCTACCTAGGAATCTCATGATGGAGTCACCCCACTGTAGCATGGAGTTATACTCCTTGTAGTGCTGTGCTACCGTACTTCCTGTAAAGCACAACAGGCATTCACTCTGCCTGAGAACTCATTAAGGCGTTTAAGCTATCCTCACCACAAGATTTGTTATGCATAGGAAATATATAATAGACAACAGTGGTTGTAAGTCTATTTCTTTCCATGTCTCGGGGGACATGTACCCACTATTCTTGATATTTTTCCCAGTTAGTGGTCCTTCTTTGAACTAAAAGCTAGATACCTAGTAGATTTCTCTTTGAACTAATAGCATAAAACTTATGGTAGGATTGCAATAACACAATATTAGAATATTTTCAAGCCCACTTTATAAGCTGTGTCTTCGACTACCTGGCGCTTGAGGCCATTTGTGAACGGATCCGTCAGGTTCTCCTGACTTCGAACATCAATCACTGCAATAACACCTCTCTTGATGAGATTGAGCACTGCCCTGTTCTTTAACCCCACAGTTCTCTTATTTCCATTGAAGAGGTCATTTGATGCCACCATCGCAGTCGCCTGGTTGTCGCAGCATATCTGTATCATCGATATCTGTACCCCAACTACTGGAAGATCATACATGAGCTTCCGAAGCCATTCTGCTTTTTCTGCTGCAAAATCAAGTACAAAGAACTCAGATTCCATGGAGGAATGAGAGAGCATAGTCTGCTTCTTCGACTTCTATGATATAGTAGTTCCATCCATTGTGAAAATAAATCCACCTGTGGATCTCTCGCTCTCCAACTCTGAGCACCAGCTGATATCACTGAAGCCTTCTACTACTGGCGGATCTTCGCTGTAGTGCAGTACATATGTCTGAGATTTCTTGAGGTATCTCATTATCCATTTTACAGCTTTCCAATGCTCAACGTCTGGTTGCTCATGAATCGACTCAGCATTCCCACGGCTAAAGCTATGTTAGGCCTAGTGGCAGTAGTAGCGTACATCAAACTTCCGATGATGCTTGCATACTCCAGCTTCTTGACACTTTTCCTCGAATTAGGCTTCAGTTTCAGGTCACACCTATAAGGCGTATCGATCATTGGAAGATCCTGATACCCGTAGCGTATGATCATCATTTTAATATAATGAGACTGTGACAACGCCAGTCCAGTGCCTGTCCGAATAATCTTGATGCCTAAGATTACATCACTTTTCCCCAAGTCCTTATACTGAAGTTGGTCGAGATGAACTTTTTTGTCTCTGTGACACAATCCATATCCATACCTAGGATCAGTATATCATCCACGTACAGACAAACGATTACACCTCTTCCATCAGCGAACTTCGTATAAACACACTTGTCCGTCTCGCTGACCCTATAGCCATTTGACCTTACGACTCTGTCAAACTTCTCATACCATATTTTGGGAGCCTGTTTTAGACCGTACAAGGATTTTACCAACTTATAGACTTTGTCTTCAAGATCCTTGACGACAGATCCCTCTGACTGTTGTATATAAATCTCTTCGATCAGCTCGCCATTCAGGAAAACTGTTTTTACATCCATCTGATGTGTCACCAACTTATATATTACTGCGAGAGCAATTAACATTCAGATGGTGGTCATCCGGGCTACTGGAGCATACGTGTTAAAGTAGTCGATCCCCTGCTTCTGAGAAAATTCCTTGGCTACTAGCCTAGCCTTGAACTTGTCCATAGTTCCATCTGCTTTCATTTTCTTCTTGAAGATCCATTTGCATCCGATGGGTTTCGCTCATTCAGGAAGATCAACCAACACCCAAGTGTTATTAGAGGTGATTGAATCAATTTCATTGTCTATCGTCTCTTTCCAGAAAATAGCGCCTCTGATCTTCATCGCCCCATCATAGGTAAGCGGATCTGCTTCCACATGATAGGTGACAAAGTCATCTCCGAAGTCTTTCGATCTTCTCACTCGCTTAGCTGACGGCTCAGCGAGTTCTGGTTCAACAGTTGTTTCTGCAATAATAACTTCTTCCTGGATTACATTCTCATTGAAAATTTTATTTTCCTGCGCACCCTCACTATTCTCTGAAATATCTGCAAGAATAATGTTCTTGTGCCTTGCAAATTTATCTTCAAAATATTCTGCATCATAAGATTCAATGATATGATTAGATTCTATATCAAGAAATCTCTGAGCATCACTCTTCTCGACATATCCCAAGAAGTTCGTCTTCGTAGTGCTTGTCCCAAGCTTTTAAATCTTTAGAACTGGGACCTTTACTGTCACGACCCGTACCCACTTTTTCGGATACGAGACGTGTCCAAGACAGCCTACGCCGCAGAGTCAGCGGTAGAACGCTGTCACGGCCAATATGCTCAAAATCACAAAATATACTTTTATTGCTCATTCACATTACTAAATCAAGTTTATAATTTACAAGGTTTCACAACTTCACATTTGCTAGAATATACAATATCTCAAAAATAGAAAAAAGACAACTAATTCAACTATTTAGGTTGACCTCAACATACCCATGCCTTCCCAGTGCTAAGAGTGATCGCGGCTAAACCTGAAAAATGTTGGTTTCCAGTCAGGAATGGAACGAGTACATTCTCATAATAGAATCAATAAATGACTAAATTCATAAATCTGTAATAATAATGAGATACATGATAAGCGGATAAACATAGAATCATGGTAGGAATCATACGAGTAAAAGCAGGAAGACATGGTACACAAGACAAGCAATGACAAAAAAATTGTAATGTAACAAGACTATATCTAACAAGTGATTTGAAATACACTTTCGACATGTAAACAGCTAAGGGATAAATCCGGCATCCTGCACGTGTCGTGTGCAGCTGCTATTATTCACGAATAGACATCATGGGATATTTCTGGGTATATTTACATGTCTACTAATATACTTTCCCGCCCGGTTAGTACCCATGGATTCAAACAGGTCACGAACACGAAAATATATTGGTCACGAACAACATGCAAGAATCCATAACTACTATCTCGTGTGACAAACGTGTCAAGAACTAATGGAATATCAATGTAAAATATTATTAAATACAGGAAGTATAGAGATAATCAAATATGAAAACTATCAAAGATGTACTCGCCTGAGGTCCTGTGCTGGTAAAACCGATAATACTATACCACTCAATGAGCCACAACAGTCAACACATACAAGAGTCTCCGGATGCTGAAATAAATAATACCAACATTTTTAGAATAATCAAATTAGCTAGAATTGCCTGTCCTTAAGTTCAATTCTGGACACAGGGGCAAAACGATAATTTCGGGTCAAAACGGTGTCCGCCGTTGGACCCGCTTTGCACCAAAGAGTGTGCCAAAGTTTATGGTCTCCAAAGTCGTCAAACTATATGTCAACAGGTTTAGTTTTTTGATACAAACCCAACTGTATGGCCAAAGTTGGATCCCGGCGGGCCGTGCATAAAATCGTCCGTTGAGTCGGACCATGGGGCCCGCAAAACGATGATCCGGTCAACTGTCTCAGAATTGGACTAAACTTGGCATACATGACCAAAAAATGATACGGTCCTGTTGGCGCAAATTTTATCTCGATCTGACGAACATGCACAAAGTAATTGAGAAATTTGCACATAGGTCAATACGAAGAATTTTGACGGATACGTATTAAATTCGTCGCGCACATGCAACCAATTTGAATTCCGTCAAAGCCCACACGTCCGTGTAGCCATTACGCACCTTTCGATACTTTCGGTTCGCGACCACGTCGCCCGGTTTGGCGGGACACAAGTGGTATCGGAGGTTTTCTAAATTTCTAAACTGTTTTTTACATAGATAAATTTTCGACTTTGAAAACTGTTTTCTCTGCATATAATTAATAAAATTCTAAAATATAAAATAGGTTGCAAAGTCCTATATGTGTTCTAAAACTTTATTTAGGTGGAATTTCTAAACTGGTACTAGATCGATCGAAATCGATCTTCCAATATGGGTTCATGGACTGGTTCGGTTCCCTGTTTTGAGCAGGTTATTGGTCGAGTTTAGCATCATTTTGCCGATAACCTAGGGCATCTAGATACAACATAATTGAAGTAATCTAAAGTGGTATATGTAGGCTATATACCAGAGAAGAAAGATCGAAAAACGATCGAGTGTATGCAAGGAAAAACTGCGACGAAGTCTCTCTCGCAGCCTGCTACTGCTGCTGTCGCTGTCCTGAGCGACCTTGCGCGTGCACGCGGTCCAGCGCGGCCATGGCGGCTTGGCCGACCGCCGACGAACCCAGGCGCGCGTGCGACGGTGCTGGTGTCGGGGTCGTCTGTGGTGGTGCGGGTGACGGCGTTAGGGTTCATTCCTCTCACATTCTATCGATCTCTCTTCTGTAAACACATACATATATATATGTATGCCTCCCTCTCAGGTTGGGCTCGGCCTGGAAATGCTGGGTTGTTGGTAATTTATTTTGTTTTGCTTTTTTATATATATTCTTCTTTCTTTATATATATATATATATATATTTTTTTTTCTTTATATATATATATATATATATATATATATATATATATATATATATATATAAGAATATATATATATATAAAATATATATATATATATATATATATTTTTTTTTTATATATATATAAGAATATATATATATATTCTTCTTTCTTTTCTTTCTTTATATATATATATATATATATATATATATATATATATATATATATATATATATATATATAAGAATATATATAAAATATATATATATATATATATATATATATATATATATATATATATATATATATATATATATATATATATATATATATTTTAACCATATAAAAAAAAATATATATATATATATTTTAACCATATTTACACACACACACACACACACATATATATTTATATAATACGATACTTCCTAAAAAAATTAAAATATTAATCTTCCTAGTATACGGTCATTATAACAATATGTACACCAATATAAATACATTTATTATCAAAAATAGGAAATAACTAATAATAGTTATATACGTATATACACATCAACTATTGTAACAATAATAATAACAAAATTTAGGAGAACAAAATACAGTAATTCAATACTAGATGTATTAGAAATTGTAGGTATAGCCTAAATATCGCCAACTGCACAAGGGTAGCTAAGTATGGTGTTCATCCTACTTCTAAAATAGAATATCAATTCAATAATATATATATATATATATATATATATATATATATATATATATATATATATATATATATATATATATCCTTTATATATAAAATGCCTATTTGGACAATCAAAATTAATAAATGCAATATGTACGTCTACATGGACGTCTTTGCGCACACTACTCGACCACATGGGTTTGGGTCCAGTTCCGGCTGAGTTCAGACTAAATTGACACAATTGGGTCGTCTAAAAGTCAATATATATTAAATAATATATAATTAAATAATTTAAAAGGGTCAAGTCATAACTTGGTCTGGTTTTTCTAGTTCGGACATCCCTATGGCTAGGCTTCCCCTGGCATAGCTAGAACACTAGTCAAGGCACATTGCTACATCTTTCGTGCCACAATTTCTAGTCGTTTTGTGCTCCATAACTCCACAAGGACTTAAGTCATCCACCGTAATAATTAACTAATTAATTATTTATAAAATTCTAAAAATCACATTTAAATCAAATAAATAATATAAAAAATATTTCAAAAATCTTCGGGAAGGGGAGCTACATTTACATATGCCAAAAACCCCCATACTCGAATAACATTTAAGTTAGGTTTGCTTTGAACCGGAGTTCATAAGGAGTGATGTCCGAAGTTGCATGCGGCACTCTATTTAATTAGAATAAAAGTGGTCGTCAATGCAGCTTCTCCCAGTAGCATTTTGGAAGACCCGTCATCAACAGCATTGAGTTTATCATTTCTATCAACTTTTTGTTCTTTTTTTTCTGCTACTCCGTTATATTCAGGAGAATACAGAGCAGTAGTCTCATTGATGATTCCATATTTCTTGCAGAACGATGCGAATTCATGACATCGATACTCTCAGCATCAATCACTTCTTATTATCTGGATTTCTTTTCCAGTTTGTCGTTCAGCCTCGGCCCTGAACTCTTTGAACTTCTCGAACGCTTCATCTTTAGACTTCAGCAAGTAGACAAACGCGTATTTTGAGAAGTCATCGATGAAGGTTATGAAATACTTCATCTCGACTTTTGTGAAGACTTGTTTGAAGTCACAGATATCAGAGTGTACTAACTCCACAAGATCTTAGCTTTGATTAACCCGATGAAAGGGTTTCCTTGTGATATTTGTCTGAGCACACACTTTACATTTCTCTACCTTATCCCCACATTTGGAGACAAGTCCTAGACTAGACATTCTGTTTATTCTTTTACAATGAACATGTCATAGTCTATTATGCCACAACTCAAAAGTATAATCAGAATGAGTGATTGCATTAATTACATTAGACTGATTTATAAGCTGAAGTTTAAACATTCCTTCTGTATAAAATAATTTCTCGAAGTATGTTCCTTTTATGGATATCACCATCTGGCTAGCATTAATGTCCATTCTTAGGCCTGTGTTACAGAGTAGGCCTCCAGAGATCAGGTTCTTTGCGATAGCATGTACATGCTTCACGTCTTGAAGCGTCAGAGACTTTCCTGAAGTCAGCTTCAACACCACCGTCCTGATCCCTTGTACTTTAGCTTGTGCCTGGTTTGCCACCATAACAACTTCAGAAGTTGGTGTGTATGTGGTAAACCATTCCTTGTTTGAGCAGACATGTCAGGTGGCACTAGTGTCTATCCATCAGTCAGAGTCAGTCCCGACCGCAGTGACCTGAACAATCATAGCAATTACATCAGTAATCATGAAAACTTTACTAGGCTCACCTTGGTCTGATTATTTGGGCTTGAATTTGTATTCACTCTTGTAGTGGCCCTTCTTGCCATAGTTGAAGTAAGTCACTTTGGGCTTTGTCACGCCCCAGAACCAGAATACTGAAGAGCGGGGGCAGACATAGCCAGCTACGTATAACGGAATGGGATCCACCCTGCTATACGGTCACGGCTGTCTAGATATGTGAGGGTTTCACTACAATCCATCAGTCTCCTAAGGTCGTAAAATAGCCTATTGTCTCAATCTCAGCCAACTAATAATAATCGCAAGATATCAGATCTCCAAATATACAATTGTAAGGCGTCCCAAACATTACATATCCAGATGATCATGAAGCTAGTCGTTACAAAATGTGAGACCTAGCAAGAGTTCAGTCATACATGATCAACCCCCGGGGCTTGTCAATCATGTTACAGCCCGTAGGCAGACAGTAAGTAAGTACAATCGAGCTAACACTTGCTCGTCGGCTAAACGCCTCAAAAGAATAATTTACAATATTACAGTGGGAGAACAAAAGAAACCCACTCGATGCTCTGGTTACGCCTGGTGACTACCATCGGGCTGGAAAGCAGGGAGATCCTTTGGTGCTGCTCCGGTATCTGGCCATACAAAACTAGCTGGGTCAGACCCCAGAAAGAGCAAGTGCCACAAAGGAGACTTCACTTAAGAACTAAAACCAGCAATTAGCACAAGAGTAAAATTACATAATAAAAGGCAGTAGTTTAAGAAAAAGTATGATGGGTAATTATAAAAGACAATCTTGTATAGAATCACTAAAAGACAGGACATATGGAAAGAAAGCATGACAGGATGATATACGATGAGATAACCATGGGACTATTCAGATAGCCAGGTTACAACCCGTAAATCAAACAAGGACCGGGGTTGTAACCCTTCGTCTGAACGGAACTTGGTTTCTCTCACCATTTATCGGTAAGATAAATATAAGAAATCAGGTCAAGTAACATTCTGGAGTGACAATCATTATGGTGACAATCTGGAGTGACAATCATTCAATCATTCTGGTACAATATTACAATTAATCAATTCAAGACAATACTATACTGGACTAGACTCCATCCAAGCAATCACGGCCAATCATTGCCTACGGCTTTCTACATTAACTAACTAGGGTTATCACAATCCTAATTACTAGCAAGATGTAATGAGATGCTCCAAGTAGTCACAGGCCCTGCAGCTATCCAGGTTATCCAGGCAATCATTATAGTAATAATTTAGAGAGTACAATACATTAGAGAGACAATAGAGTTCAATCATTAAAGTGACAATCAAGAGTGCCCCACATGACAGTGGGCTGGAAACGTGCCATACTCGTCGGCAGGCTACAAGTCCAAACATTTGCGGCCGGGATAACGGGATCGCCTGTAACTGGGGAACATCTCTTCATGTCTAGTGAATTATACTAGTCATTAACCGTAGTCCATATCAGTAGGTACTCCTGACCGTGGTACTCAGGAGTCCCCTCCTAGACATGATGCAAGACAGGACTGGATTATTTGTACAAGCATAATCTCCCACGGTGTCCAGGTTACTTATACAAGTCATGTCATGTCAGGTAGCCGTCGCAACAGCTTATCAAGATATTCAGGTCAGGTTATCATGCCAAGTGTACTTGTCAGGAGTGCGCCACGGTGGGCCACTATCAGGTCATGTCAGGTTATTATATCAGGAGTGCACCACTACGGGTCACTATCATGTCATGTTCAATTATCAATTCCAAACATATCAAATGAATTCATGATTATCAAGTTCATGACAAAAGGCGTAAGGATATAAAATGGACGTAAAAATATACAATAAGGAGTTACGAAACATGGGCAATAACGATAAATAATAGTACACAGGGCTATTGGAAAGTCATACAGCTCAGGCATATGCGGCAGGAAAGGAGGGGGCACATACGGCTCAAATAGGAGCCCATGCGGCACAGGAGAGAGGTGAGCATATGCGGCTAGGTTTAATCGGGGTCATGCGGCCCGGACTCAGAAGCCCATGCGGCCAGATCTGGGGGGGGGGTTCTCATGCGGCTCGAGGATCAGGGCCTATGCGGCTCGGGGATCCAGACAGTCCTGCGGCTGAGAGGACTCGAGTCCTCATGCGGCAGCAAGTGACTGGGGTCTATGCGGCTAGGAGAGCAATGCCTATACGGCACAACTGAGTTGAGTCCTATACGGCCAGGGTAGTAGGACTCATGCGGCTGGACAGACGGAGTCCCATGCGGCTCGTGAAACTAGCGGGCCTTATGCGGCTCGAGAGAGTTCAGAACTTATGCGGCTGGGAATTGAGCGAGTTATGCGGCTAAGTGAGTCCGACTCTCATGCGGCTCAAGAACTTCTAGTCATGCGGCTGGATAGAACACTTGCCGCATGAATATTCATGCGGTCAAGTCAAGCACTGTTCATCTTCTCCAAAATTTCAGAGAAGAAGAACACCATGAGAGCCAAGTCCTCAAGCTCCATAACTCCATCATCCGGAGCCTAAATTCGAACTTCCATAGGTCAAAATGGGGTAGAACGAAATTCTCTACAACATGGAACCATCAAAACTCAGAAATAACAAGATTAAGTAGATCAAAACCCAAAAAATTCCGAAAATAAAATAAACTTAGATCTACAAGAATCTAGCCATGGAAAGTAAAAATGCCCAGTTCTAAAGCTAGTCAAAATGCTGTAAGGAAGAGAATGAAGAAATAAAATTGGAGTTCCTCCATGAAGCAAGTTGCACTTGCCTAGACCTCTCTCTCCTCTCTCTGGTAGGTAAGGAAGTAAATGAGAAAGAAGGAGATGATAAATGAAGAGAGAGAATAGAGAGAATAGAGAGAATGGATTAATAAAGGGGTTGGTGGTGGTAGGTAGGGGTTCACCCCTTGGTTCATGATGAACCAAGAGCAATCCTAAACCGAACCAAGCCAACCCAAACCAAGAATAAACCAAGCCCAGGGAGAAAATTAAACAAGGAAATCATGCAATACAAGAATAAATACGTACACGTATTCCAGAAATACGTAATACGAACCACAGGTATTACAACTCTACCCACCTTAAAAGAATTCCGTCCTCGGAATTTAATCAAGAGGCTAGAGGAGCAATGACAAGCTACATTAATCATATGCAAGCTATAACTAGGCAGACAATCACTCATTCAAGCAAGGAATCGAAAGCATGAGGCATAAGAAGGACAATATACCTCACGAGTTAAACAAGTCAGGATATCGCGATCGGATATCATCCTCACGCTCCCACGTTGACTCCCCCAAAGAGCGATGAACTCAAGCAACACGAACTAAACTGGTAATCTTGCGCTTGAGGTCTCTCTCTTTGGTCAAACAGGGACATGGGCCTATCCTCATACGAAAAGGTTAGTACCAATAACCGTTTCGAATGACCTAGGATACGGCTCGGGTCCAGGATGCACCGTTGTAATTAGGATATATGAAATACGTCATGTACCTCGCATAATGACGGTAGAAAAGCAAGATGAGAGGACACATATACCTCTCGGCCGATTCTGAACCTGAGCCTGGGCTAGGGCAAACTGCCGCGGGTTCTGTTGCTGGAAAGTCTGGGCCTGAGTCAGCAATGGCCTCGGGAACGGGAACTGTTGTTGCTGGTGAACTGGAGCTGGTGCTGGTGCTGGTCCCCTAACCGAGGGACTAGATACTGTCGATGCTGAATCAACTCTGAATGGGCAGGACCCCACCCTATGGTCCGGTGCTCCACATAATAAACACAATTCCAACGCCTTGCGATATTCCGCTACCACATGTCCAGGCTTCCCACAATAAGAACAGCCTACGACGAAAGACTGTGCTTGCTTCTGTTTCTGCTGAGGGTACGTCGGGGTCGAGTACTGGACCGACGTAACTGAGGTTACTTGTCTCGGAGTTTCAATAGTCAAAGCCCTAGCTGCCGGGGCTGGTGCTGAAGACTGATTCATTTGATGGTGGGACCGCTTTCGACCTCCGGTCCTGTCCACGATCCTCTGGGAGGTATACTCATGCCTCCTAGCTGCTCGTAACACCGCATCATAGGTCTGATGCTCGAACTGTTCTACTGCCAACAAGATCTCCAAGTGGAGCCCCTGCTGGAACCGCTGGGCCCTATCAAACTCGGTCGCCACCAAGGTGGAAGCAAACCGACTGAGTCGGGAAAACTCGGCCGCATATCCGTCGACCGTCCTCTCCATCTGCTTAAGATTACTGAACCTGGTCTGCAAGTCATACCGAGCCACTGCATCATAATACTTGGTCTGGAACTTCTCGCTGAACACTGCCCAGGGGACAGGTGTTGCCAATCCCACTGCTTGTGCGGCCCACCAACTGCGGGCTAGATCCAATAACTGTAGGCGCACCACAGCCACCTTCTCGTCTTCTAGAATCTTTGTGGCTTCAAGAATCACCTCTATGTCTTGTAGCCAAGCATCGGCAGCAATGGCATCCTCGCTACCATCGAAGAATGGAGGGTTCAGGCGCTTAAAACTGTTGACCGTACTGTTCCCTCGGGGACCACTTCTATTCAGAGCATCGTCCACTGTCTGGTGCAAGGCATCGCCTCTACGATCCTGGGAAGCTAACAATGATCTGATGAGACCCACCAAAGTGCCATCATCAGGATCTGCAGGCTGGACTGGCTGAACTGACGGCTCTTCTCCAGTAGGTACGACTCGGGAGGCTGCTCCTGAGTGCTGGGCCTGATCTCTTGGTTGCTGCTGGTCCACGGAAGGTGCTCCTCATTGCTGATCGGCAGGTCCAGGTTCAAGGCCGCTGAAGAAGACGACATGGGAACAATAAGAAAGGACCAGGACAGATCAACGATTACAAGCATGTGATCAGGACAAGAATTTCAGGAATCAAGAGAATACGAGCAGAGATCAAGGGCGAGTGCTGATTGAGACATCTATTCGGTAAACCCTCACACATCTTGATTAACAAGACCTGCATGGGCCACCACTTAAACCATGTCACGCCCCAGAACCAGAATACTGGAGAGCGGGAGAAGACATAGCTAGCTACGTATAACGGAATGGGATCCACCCCGCTATACGGTCATGGCTGTCTAGATATGTGAGGGTTTCACTACAATCCATCAGTCTCCTAAGGTCGTAAAATAGCCTATTGTCTCAATCTCAGCCAACTAATAATAATCGCAAGATATCAGATCTCCAAATATACAATTGTAAGGCGTCCCAAACATTACATATCCAGATGATCATGAAGCTAGTCGTTACAAAATGTGAGGACTAGCAAGAGTTCAGTTATACATGATCAACCCCCGGGGCTTGTCAATCATGCTACAGTCCGTAGGCAGACAGTAAGTAAGTACAATCGAGCTAACACTTGCTCGTCGGCTAAACGCCTTAAAAGAATAATTTACAATATTACAGTGGAAGAACAAAAGAAACCCACTCGATGCCCTGGTTACGCCTGGTGACCACCATCGGGCTGGAAAGCAGGGAGATCCTTTGGTGCTGCTCCGGTATCTGGCCATACAAAACCAGCTGGGTCAGACCCCAGAAAGAGCAAGTGCCACAAAGGAGACTTCACTTAAGAACTAAAACCAGCAATTAGCACAAGAGTAAAATTATATAATAAAAGGCAGTAGTTTAAGAAAAAACATGATGGGTAATTATAAAAGACAATCTTGTATAGAATCACTAAAAGACAGGACATATGGAAAGAAAGCATGACAGAATGATATACGATAAGATAACCATGGGACTATTCAGATAGCCAGGTTATAACCCGTAAATCAAACAAGGATCGGGGTTGTAACCCTTCGTCTGAATGGAACTTGGTTTCTCTCACCATTTATCGGCAAGATAAATATAAGAAATCAGGTCAAGTAATATTCTGGAGTGACAATCATTATGGTGACAATCTGGAGTGACAATCATTCAATCATTCTGGTACAATATTACAATTAATCAATTCAAGACAATACTATACTGGACTAGACTCCATCCAAGCAATCACGGCCAATCATTGCCTACGGCTTTCTACATTAACTAACTAGGGTTATCACAATCCTAATTACTAGCAAGATGCAATGAGATGCTCCAAGTAGTCACAGGCCCTGCAGCTATCCAGGTTATCCAGGCAATCATTATAGTGACAATTTAGAGAGTACAATACATTAGAGAGATAACAGAGTTCAATCATTAAAGTGACAATCAAGAGTTCCCCACATGACAGTGGACTGGAAATGTGCCCTACTCGTCGGCAGGCTACAAGTCCAAACATTTGCGGCCGGGATAACGGGATCGCCTGTAACTGGGGAACATCTCTTCATGTCTAGTGAATTATACTAGTCATTAACCTTAGTCCATATCAGTAGGTACTCCTGACCGTGGTACTCAGGAGTCCCCTCCTAGACATGATGCAAGACAGGACTGGATTATTTGTACAAGCACAATCGTCCACGGTGTCCAGGTTACTTATACAAGTCATGTCATGTCAGGTAGCCGTTGCAACAGCTTATCAAGATATATCAGGTCAGGTTATCATGCCAAGTGTACTTGTCAGGAGTGCGCCACGGCGGGCCACTATCATGTCATGTCAGGTTATTATATCAGGAGTGCACCATTACGGGTCACTATCATGTCATGTTCAATTATCAATTCCAAACATATCAAATAAATTCATGATTATCAAGTTCATGACAAAAGGCGTAAGGATATAAAATGGACGTAAAAATATACAATAAGGAGTTACGAAACATGGGCAATAACGATAAATAATAGTACACATGGCTATTGGAAAGTCATACAGCTCAGGCATATGCGGCAGGAAAGGAGGGGGCACATGCGGCTCAAATAGGAGCCCATGCGACACAGGAGAGAGGTGAGCATATGCGGCTAGGTTTAATCGGGGTCATGCGGCCAGAACTCAGAAGCCCATGCGGCCAGATCTGGGGGGGGGTTCTCATGCGGATCGAGGATCAGGGCCTATGCGGCTCGGGGATCCAGACAGTCCTACGGCTGAGAGGACTCGAGTCCTCATGCGGCAGCAAGTGACTGGGGTCTATGCGGCTAGGAGAGCAATGCCTATGCGGCACAACTGAGTTGAGTCCCATGCAACCAGGGTAGTAGGACTCATGCGGCTGGACGAACGGAGTCCCATGCGGCTCGCGAAACTAGCGGGCCTTATGCGGCTCGAGAGAGTTCAGAACTTATGCGGCTGGGAATTGAGCGAGTTATGCGGCTAAGTGAGTCCGACTCTCATGTGGCTCAAGAACTTCCAGTCATGCGGCTGGATAGAACACTTGCCGCATGAATATTCATGCGGTCAAGTCAAGCACTGTTCATCTTCTCCAAAATTTCAGAAAAGAAGAACACCATGAGAGCCAAGTCCTCAAGCTCCATAACTCCATCATCCGGAGCCTAAATCCGAACTTCCATATGTCAAAATGGGGTAGAACGAAATTCTTTACAACATGGAACCATCAAAACTCAGAAATAATAAGATTAAGTAGATCAAAACCCAAGAAATTCTGAAAATAAAATAAACTTAGATCTACAAGAATCTAGCCATGGAAAGTAAAAATGTCCAGTTCTAAAGCTAGTCAAAATGCTGTAAGAAAGAGAATGAAGTAATAAAATTGGAGTTCCTCCATGAAGCAAGTTGCACTTGCCTAGACCTCTCTCTCCTCTCTCTGGTAGGTAAGGAAGTAAATGAGGAAGAAGGAGATGATAAATGAAGAGAGAGAATAGAGAGAATGGATTAATAAAGGGGTTGGTGGTGGTAGGTAGGGGTTCACCCCTTGGTTCATGATGAACCAAGAGCAATCCCAAACCGAACCAAGCCAACCCAAACCAAGAATAAACCAAGCCCAGGGAGGAAATTAAACAAGGAAATCATGCAATACAAGAATAAATACGTACACGTATTCCAGAAATACGTAATACGAACCACAGGCATTATAGGCTTTGACTTCTGTTGCTTGAAAGAAGTCCCCTTCACTTTCAGATTATTGAGGTCCTTCTTCTTGTTGTGGAAAGCCACCTGCTTTTTCTTGTATTCCTTCGTATAGACCAAATTGGCTTTAGCCATCTGTTTGGACAAAACGTCCACCTTCAGTTGAGCCCACATCTGGTCCTCAACATAAATTTCTTGTAGAATATCTTCCAGACCGATCTCCAATTTATTCCTATGCATGTTCGTATAGAACTTGCTCCATCCCGCGGGAGCTTGGAGACGATCCCTCCAACAACGAACTTGTCATTGAGGGACATCCCCTCATCTTCCAATATTTTACATAGCTTCAGGAATTCCTTCATCTGAGACAGCATCGTCTTTTCGTCTTCAAAGAGCCATTTATGATATTTCTCGACGATAAATATTTTGCACCTGTTCTTGTCATCTTCATATAATTTCTCCAAGACTCCCATCTCTCTCTGGCAATGGTCTTCTTAGAGTAAGATTCTGCCAGGAAATCTTCCATAGCATTAAGGATTAAAAGCCTACAAAGGCTATTTTTCCTTCTCTATTTGGTCTGTTTGGTAGTAGCAGTGGTATTTGTGACTACATACCCAATTTCTGGAACCTTAGGTTCTTTCTCAGTTAGCACGTGGTCGACTTCTGTAAGTTGAAAATTAAGCCTAACCTTCCTCTTTCGGATTTGGTAGTACTCTCCATCGAATTTCTCTAACTTGTTAAAGTTGGAATTGATGAGAACAGCACGAGAGTTTTTCATCTTGTAAATCTAGTTTTGAGATTGTTAGTCCCGGGATGTGAATTTAAGATGAAAAACTGATTTTTGCAACACTTTATGGAATGTGCACAACAGAGATCCCGGAGGATTCTGATAGACGAAATCAAATATGACACTTCAAAGAAGGCACAAAAGAATTCATAACAGCAGCAGTGAAAGCCCACAGAAATTTTCTGATTAGATCAGAAATGAATTCGTTCAGAACGAGTTCCAAGTGGAGAATAGAAGAACGGAAGGAAAAAATGAACAAAATAGAAAGAGAAGCCCTGCTGGGGTGATGGATCACCAGAGCTCAAAGCTATATTCGTCCTACATGAATAGCTTCTAGGAACCAGCAAGTTCAGAGATGAACTATAGAACACACTGCTTTTCTGACTCCTAGAATGGCGCTGAACTCTCTATCTATGTTCCTCTCTTCTTTGTTCTCTGGATTTTGTAAGTAGAATCAAGCTCTACTTAATGAGAGAGAACAGAGGAACATAAATACTGTCTATCCAGTAACCGTCCAGTATATGAAACGTTCGGAACGTGCCCGTGAAAGTAGGAACCGTTTCGTAATAGTTCAGATCATGGACAGACACGATTGCGCTAATTGGCACACAGGGCGGACTATCTGTGCCAATTGCGCATTGTGTGCGCACTCGAGCACTCGCGTACAATTGCGCACAAACTGCTTCGCCAACTGCCGCACGCCTAGCGACGATGCTGACGTGCTAAGTGCAAAGTGCGCCAACAAAATGTCACATTATGCCTCATGAGCCCATGAGCCCGAGTCTCCAAAGGAAATTAATTTCCAAGAGCATGGCAAAACATATTAGTGCTTCATTGTTGAGTTAGCTTTTTTTCCACTAGAAAAATATCCCCCATTTGACACCCATGTGCCACTCCATACCTCATGTACTTCTCTCCATACAAGCAAAGCTATACATAGAGATAGTACCCATTTGGCCTAGGCAATGTGAGACTATTTAGTCTAGTGTTCAAGACCAAACACCAACAATTTGACCAAAGCAAAAATGTAGTGCTTCAAACCACTCCTACTGTGGATGCTCTTAGTGCACTAGTATAGCATCAAGGTTACAACATCAGAAGATACAAAAAAAACTGACTATAGATATGAAATTTCCTTCGTCAAATGAAAGAATTTTAGTGTGATTTTTTCGCAGCCGACGTACATACAAATTGAGCTGGTCGATACAGTCGTTATGAATTATATATCTCGATGGATTACAAAGGCTTAACCTGGTCCATGTGATAGCCATGACTTCTTGCTGAATAAGACTTCTCGCATGATCGATTATTACTTTCAGTTACATGACATACCCGCTCTGCCACCACATATTAGTTTGACGTAGTTCGCCACCTAGAGAGCTTAATTGCGGTAATGGACCTGAGTTATAGTAAAGCACTAAGTCGGTAGTCTCAACAAAGAAAGAACAAAAATGAAAGCAACATTGTTGGTTGTCCTTAATATTTATTTTTGCATACCTTGTGGAGCTTTGGAAAGGATAGAATTTAAATAAGTTAAAGGAGAGACTGCTAACCAAGGGTTCATACTACAAACGTAAATACATACAAACTGAAATTATTGTAACTAGTAGTTAAAAAATGATAATTTATATATTAGTTACTTGACAAAAAAAAAAATACATCACGCAATTTTGACTAAGAAAGCTAAAAATATGAAAAATTAATTTATAATTAAAAGTATCCATATTTATTAAATAAATAGTTGTTATAAGTAATTATGTTAAGCACTTTTTGTGAGCAAGTAAATGAAACATTAATATAAAAAGTAAACATTAAGATAGTCCATATTTATTAGACTAAAGGAAAAAAGGTATTTATTTACAAAAATAATTCAGATTTCATTCTCTTTGTATCTTTCTTTCGGTTCTTCTCTACAATTTCATGTTTACCTAATAAAACTAATTTTTTAAGGTTTGTTCTAAACACATTTAGTTTATACTTGACAATTTATTTATTTTATCTAGTCATTAATATTAATAGAATTTATGCTTCAGGCCTATGTAGTATTGTGCGTTTTTGAAAGAAAAAGAACATTAGTTCAAAGAAATCAATCCATATTATATTATGCTTTGTTTACTATTTATGTTTTATTATATTTTTGTGCTATTAAAATATGTTACTTAGGGTCTGCTTGGTAACTGTGTTTTTACCGATTTTGGGATGTTTTTGAACCGACCGTTTATGAAAACCCCTGCTCGTTAATTTTTTTGGGGCACTGGTTTTGGTCGGCTCAAAAACTCCCCAAAACCGGTGTAATATATTTTTGGGTGGCTTTATAAACACCCCAAATCGGTGGATTTTGAGCGGCTCAATTTTTTTATTCCATTTATATTCTCACAAAATATATATAATTATAACTACTGATACCCTTTCCTATTTAATTTATTCGTGTAAAAAAACTTTCAGAACCGCTCGTTAGTGAATTACCAAACATGAATTAGACTGGTTTAAAAGCCGCTACTTAAAAACCATCTAAAACCGGCCCTTTCATAACCGCTCATAACCGGCACTCTAAAAATACCTCACAACCGCTACCTCTACAATTGCCAAGCAGACCCTTAGAAAACAATAAGGCTAAATTACAACTTAATACCCTCAACTATTTCAGTTTTTCAACTTGATACCCTCAACTTTGATAGGTACCAACTTGATACCCTGAAAAAAAATTTGACAAAATTGCCCCTCCCTTCCAACGCCCCCCCCCCCCCCCTCCTGCACCCGGTCGACGACCCCCCCCCCCCCTCCTCTCCCGCCGGCGAACCCCCCTCTCCCGCCGGTGAACACCCCCCCCCCCCTCCTGCCTCGGCCGGCGACCTCCCCCCCACGCCGGCGACCTTGCCCTCCCTCTCCAGCTTGCGACCTCCCGCTGGGAAGCAGCCGGAGGCGGCGCGGGGGGGGGGGGGGGGGGGGGGGAGGGGGGCGGCACGGGGCCACGGCCACGGGGAGGGGTGCACGGGGGCGGCGCGCGGGGGGGGGGGGGGGGGGGGGGGGGAGGGGGGGCCTCACTGGGAAGGAGGAAGGAGGGGGTAATTTTGTCATTTAAAAAAATTTGGGTATCAATATAAAATTATTATATAGTTGAGGGTATTAAGTTAGTACCTATCAAAGTTGAGGGTATCAAGTTGAACATTTTAGATAGTTGAGGGTATCAAGTTGTAATTTAGCCAAACAATAAAGTGAATATAAAAAGACAAAAAAAGAAGAATTATGGAACAATTGGTTCATTATAAAAAAAAGACCCTTGATCATCGATTTAATATTAATAGTGCTGTAAGTTCAAATGAACAATTTTCAGAAAAAGTAGTTGATGAATAAGGTGAAATAAGTCATATGGAAGAATTAGTTGATATAGAAAATAATGAAAATGATGGTTTTGATAATCATGATGAGAATACGAATTGTAGATCATCTGGATGTTAGTAATAAAAATTCAGGTAATGAAAAAGTAGAACAGAATATTCGATTATGATCCAAGAACATGGACCCCAATATTTATTTAATTTAATATTTGTGTTTAAAATGAAAAAATTATAAGGACAAAAAAATTTGTAACTGTCATGATCTCAAAAATCTCAAGACCGCCCTGTCTACCCCCATTATTGCTGCATTTGCAGATACCAACAGCTTCATTCTCTCACCTCCACCCCCATTATTGACTTCGTTACAAAGGTACAATCCTTGGATCATCCAAGATTTAAGGGAGTCTCTTGACTACTTATTTTTAAGGGATTGGACGGATCATATACAAGCCCCTGGGCGTGTCAAAAACATACCGACTAGTCATGACTCGATCTATCGTAGGACTCTTTATTTTTCGAGACGGGCTCGAACCCAAAATGACATCTACCAACAGAACAAAGACTACTATAGTGGAATACCCCTCAGAAATATAGGCAGAGCCGGCCCGTATACCCCTCAGAAATATAGGCACGGCCGGCCCAAGGGTAAGACAGACAAGACTACGGACTTGGTCAACCCCCCTCTGCTTAGGGCAACTCCCAGACTCAGTATGACCCTACAAGAGGTCGGGATCGCGGATGACCCACCAGGATCGGTCCACAATAAAAGTTAAGGTGCAACCAAAATTAGCTTCAGATAGGACAACCCAAACCCCAGGTCGGTCCTGAATATAGGACATGATCCTTTCTTAATAAAGGACTTAATTTTTTATTTATTTGCCGGAACTGTGAGTATGGCTTGTTTAAACCTAACTGGCTTGAGAATATGATAAAAGTTACGAAATATTAATCGACAGACATATGAAGAGTTCTGCATTGTATTCATTTCAGATGAAATAACATGATGCACGTAATTATTACATCAAGTTTTAAGCA
Organism: Iris pallida; assembly: GCA_029216955.1. Classification (NCBI taxonomy): domain Eukaryota; kingdom Viridiplantae; phylum Streptophyta; class Magnoliopsida; order Asparagales; family Iridaceae; genus Iris; species Iris pallida. Next base: position 10,601,514 of record JANAVB010021399.1, read on the forward strand.
ATTGAGAGGATTATATGCTATATTATTCCAAGTCCATACCACCATGTACAAAATCTTGACTTAATTAAGATGATTAGCTCCACCATCTTCATAATGAACAAATGGTTTTCAGAAAAGCTGGGTTTTGCATTGGGTAGAGAGAGGCATCTTCTGAAACAAATCTCATATAATTGAAAAGTAGGAAGCCAACGCCGAGATATGTCAAGTTACAACTCCTTGAATGCTGACAGCACAAGACAAAGTACAGCCGAGTTGATTCTCCATAGGTCAGCCATAGAGCTCCAGAAGGCGGCGACAAGTCCCAATACCACCTCCTGATTCCTGCAGGAATCTATTCTACTATATAATAGGAAAACTTAGATGGTGAAACTTTTGAATTCCGAAAATACTCTTACATAATTATACTAATTAAAAATAGTTCATTAATTTTAATAAGGACAACTTAGCAATTAGGAAGACTACCCTTTGATCTTCCTAAAGAGTCTTCCTAAATTAATTAAGAAATGTTAAAATACGTGCAAGGCACGTGCACATATGCTAGTATATATATATATATATATATATATATATATATATATATATATATATATTATTTATTTATTTATTTTTGGAAATATATATATATATATATATATATATATATATATATATATATATATATATATATATTTCAATTAAGAACAAGTCTTCTCGTAAAAAAATCAATAGAAATTTTTATCATTATATATTTCAAGCATGTACTTGATTCTCCTTCTACTTCTTAGTGAATACTTTGTACTTCTTAAAGATCAAACATGCAGTTATGGAAATAGGCTACCAATGTATCAAAATTGGTTGGAAAATATTAAATCAAGGAAGTAGGTTACTTATCGCATAATCATCCATGCCACATTAGTATTATGAATTTCAGGGATTCCCTTGCATTGGTCAAGAGCTCAATAAACAAGTAAATCATGTTGAATCTTAAATCAGATGGTAATAAACTCAAAAAAAGGGCGAATGTTGGAAATCATCAATTAGAGAATCCACTCCCAGTTACATGTTTTAATGAAAGTTCAAATAATTTAAAGCTTCTTGAAGTGGTTCTTGACAGCAATATGATTAATGGAGTGAGGTGCTTTTGGAGGTTTGTGGGAGTGGATAGTCTAACTGCCAGAATAAAATCACAAGAACAAGTAAAAAAAAAAAAGCTTATTGGAGTAGACGGTTTGGTCTATAACGATAAGCAAGCATCATTCGCTTATTGTACTTCTCACAAGAGGGCGTTTGGTACGCGGTATTTTTTTTAATCCCAGAAAAAATTAAGATGGGAATCTATTACCACGTTTGTTTGACTTATAAAAAATTTATTCCTAGGAAATACAAATACCCGGATAAATAGTTTACCCACAAAACATGGAAATTCTATCCCTTGAGAATAGGTGGGTATTTTTTTTTTTGCCCGGGCAAACAAAAAAAAATTGTCTAAATTTTTTTCTTATTTTTTGATCAATTTTGATTAGTTCTGAACTTTTATTTTCTTTTTTTTTGTCGTTTTTATCGCTTTTTGTCATTTTTTTGTCCTTTTAACCAATTATTTGTCGTTTTAAGCGATTTTTTGTCGTTTTTACCATTTTTTGTCTTTTTTTTTTCACTTTTTGATTATTTTTTGTCGTTTAATCGCTTTTTTGTCATTTTTACATTTTTGGGGTCGTTTTAAGCGATTTTTTTGTCGTTTTATTTAATTACCCTTTTTTTGTCTTTTTTGTCACTTTTTTTATTATTTTTGTCGTTTTTACCAAATTTTTGTCATTTTTGTCGCTTTTTTGTCAATTTTTTGTCGTTTTAAGCGATTTTTTGTCGTTTTTTTAGCTTTTTTGTTGTTTTTTAACCGATTTTTAGTCATTTTTTTTTTTCGCTTTTCGGTCATTTTTACTATTTTATGGCATTTTTTGTCATTTTTGTCGCTTTTTTTGTTGTTTTTATACCGATTTTTATGTCTTTTTTTGGTTATTTTTTTGTCGTTTTAAAACCGATTTTTTATCCTTTTTTGTCGTTTTTATCGATTATTTTTCGTTTTTGTCGGCTTTTTGGTTATTTTTTGTCGTTTTAACCGATTTTTGTCCTTTTTTTGGTTATTTTTGTCGTTTTAACCGATTTTTTTTTGTCCTTTTTTGTCGTTTTTATCGATTTTTTTTTTTCGTTTTTGTCGCTTTTTGGTTATTTTTTTGTCGTTTTAACCAATTTTTTGTTGTTTTTAACCGATTTTTTTCGTTTTTAACCGATTTTTTTTGTTGTTTTTTAACCGATTTTTTGTCGTTTTTAACCGATTTTTTGTCAATTTTTGCCGTTTTAACCGATTTTTTATTTTTTTGTCGTTTTTTGCCGCATTTTAATTTTTTTGTCGTTTTTATGTCGTTTTTGTCGTGTTTCGGTTATTTTTGTCGTTTTTTACCCTATTTTGTTATTTTTTGTCGTTTATAAAGATAATTAAACTACAATGTATCTCCTGATCCTCAACACTTTCCTCACAAAAGGAATGGTGAAAACTGCATACTTCTTATTCCATATCTGAGTTTATAAAACTAAAAATAAGCAAATGCTATAACCCAGCTTTCGCGCATTGGCAACCAAATTAAAGAAAACACCATCAAATTGGTCTGATTATTATGGCTAAAAATTTCTCAAGCGCTTCCTTAAACTGCCTCCTTCCTCTCACTCTGCCCTCCTCCCTACCACCATTTCCTATATTCAAAAACCCTCGTTGCCTCTTCCTCCTTTGGTTGCTACTACTCCTTACCCTTAAGCACAGAACCGAACCAAACTGGAGAGGCGACAGTTTCAGCCAGTTTAGGGATTGTTTTGTGGCACGGAGGCGTAAGGAAGGAGAAAAGGGTGGTTAGTTGGTGGAGAGGAAGGACAGTTTGATGGAAGAGATAAAAGCATAGTGGGTTGGTTTGATGGTGGAGAGGAGGAATGTATCCGTGGGTGATGATGGTGTGGTGTTGGCGCAGGCACACACAAGGATGAGGGTGATTCAGCAATGTGAGGTATGAAGGACAAGGCGGCGCTTTCTCGAAAGAAAATATTGATCAATAAACAGAGGGTACCACTAGTGTCAAGGACCATTGAACTTTGATCTCACCTTCTTGAAACTTAAATCTAAAGTTCACTTTCTATTGATCACAAAAAGAAGGCAAGCAAACAAAAAGAAAAGAGTTACCTGAAGAATGGCACAAACATTCATCCAGGTGTTGAGAAGTCTATTGGGTTTAGTCCCACATCGGATAGAGAATGAGAAGGAGGCCAATCCTTTCCTTTATATACACTACTAGAATGAGTCATATTAGCGACGTCCAAAAACGTCGCTAATAAGTAAAAATACGTCGCTAAATTAATTTAGCGGCGTAATTAGCGACGGAATAAGCAGGTCGCTGAAAAGCTAGTCGCAGATCAAGAGTTCGTCGCCAATCGTCGCTTTTGCGACGAATAGTCTACGACGCTAAAACGTCGCAAACTTAGCGACGTTCGGCGACATTTATAGTACGTCGCCAATTTAGCGACGTATATAGCGACGTCTATTCGTCGCATGTGGTGACATGGCATGGTTTGCCATGTCAGCATGCTAGGCGACGTTTAGCGACGGCCCGTCGCAGTTAGCGACGTCCAGATACATATTTGCGACGTACTTCCGCGTCGCAAATCCGTCGCCAAACGTCGCAATCCGTCGCTAACATGCTGGAAAATTAAAAAAAATACAGTTTTCAAATCCTGCACACTGCACTTTATATACAGTTTAAACAAAAATCCTGCACTTTATATACAGTTTAAACACTAATCCTGCACACTGCACTTTATATTCAAATCCTGCACACTGCACACTACACTTTATATTCAAATCCTGCACACTGCACTTTATACTTTACACTGCACTTTATATCATCACAAACATCATCACAGACACATCATAGGTCCAATACAAACAACTCATAACAAACGTCATCACAGACACATCCCGCGTCACAAACATAAATATATTCAAATCCTGCATACTACACTTCACAGACACACATCATCACAAACATCCAATAGAGTCAAATAAAAATGGGAGATGATAAAAAGTCTTCCACCAAGTGTATAAAAAAAGTGTACCAATAAACAATTTGCCCATAGGGCCAATACATACAACTCAAAAAAATCAATAAAATTACTGAGGACCCCTGCTGCGCATCTGAGATAGCATGTACTCATACTGCTCCTGTGTGAGCTGAACCGTAGGAGCAGTAGGAGGCAGTGCAATGTCTGGAGTCGACGTCGTCGATGGACCGGGAGGACGTATCTGCTCCAGCTCTCGCAGTCGCTCAGCATGCGCAGCAAGGATACTCACCATCCTCTGAGTACTCTCCTCAATCGAAGTATGTACCTGAGTGAGTGAGGCAGACATGGTCCTCTGCGATTCCTCCAGCTCGACCTTTCTACGCTCTATGCGCTGCGTAGACTCGGTGAGCGTGTGCAAGCTGGCAGTTGTAGCCTGCTACAGACTCATCAGCTCCTGTATACTGCGTTCGACCGCATCAAATCGTCCGATGATCATCGGATCGTCGCTCTGCGGTATGGTGATCAAAATCTGCTGCTGCAACTCGTGATGCAGCTCGTCGATCTGACGACCAATATCCTGAGCTCGTGATAACGCCTGCGAAGCTGGAGACTGTGCACTGACAGAGGGGGCCCGGGATGACTCTAAAGCCAAATAGGTGTCGTAGGATCCCGTAACGTAGTACGTACCCTTCTGAAGACCACCAACGGCGGTCATCCAGAGGTCGTCCGGCGATGGAGCTGTAGGCGGCTGGGAGGAAGTACCAGCCCCTCCCTCTGCTGGCGCACTAGCAGTAGCAGCCGCCTCCTCTTGTAGCCGAAGAAACTCGACCTATCTCAATATGCATGACATCAAAATTATGTCTAATCAGATTGGTACTCCAATATGACAGATCCCTGAATATGCTCCCCTTTGTCTAGTTATGATCTCTACCAAATCCATCGTACTTGTACCCAGTTGTAGGATCTTCGATAGCACTTAGAAAATCTCTAACCTCCTCCCATATCGTGGCTCCGCACTACCTTGGTAGTGGATCACCCTTCTCTACAACGCCAGTACGGAATGCATTCATGTACCTTCTGAACGGATGATCTTTTGGCAGAAATTGTCGATGACAATCAAAGAAGTACGGTTTTCCTCCGTGTTTCAAGCGGAAAGCCTTAGTACGGTCCATGCAATACGGACATGGGAGACGGCCATGACTGCTCCATCCAGATAACATTCCATAGGCCAAAAAGTCGTTGATGGTCCACATAAGGGTTGCCTTCATCTGAAAATTCTGCTTCCTGGAAACATCGTACTTGTTAGCGCATACTTTCCATAACTGATTCAACTCATCTATCAAAGGCTGTAAGTACACATCAATGTTTCTCTTGGGATTGTTCGGACTAGAAATTATAACGGTTAGAAACATGTACTGAGTCTTCATGCACATCCAAGACGGTAGGTTATACGGACAGGCCAGCACGAATACTGGGATCCCGAAAGGCTAAAAGGAGTAAAATCGTCAGAAAATAGCCCCATGTAATCCCCCAAAATTTTGGAGGATTTTTTCTTCTTTTTTTAAATATATATTGATTAAATATTTAGTTTGGAATTAATTTATCTTTTATTATTATTAGTAACATCAATGTTATTATGTGTAATTTAAATTACGAAATTTATATTATTTGTAATTGATTTAAGAAAGTATTTATTAGTCCTGCTATAGCAATAGCAGGTAAAATTTATACAAGCATTTGTTCAAGTATATTGGAAATATTCTTGAATTTTAAGGAATTTTTATTATTTTTTTAAATTTTTCGTATTTGTCACAAATATTGAATAGCCTTGAATTTGACTACTGAAATTATTTTTTAATATTAAAAGTGGCAGTAGTGGCTACAGTATAGGTAATTGGGTACAAGAAAGTCTTTATTCAAAATATTTTAGAAAATAATTTTATTTTTCTTTTCTCTTAAAATTTTACAAAATTTTATTTGGACTTAAGGGGCATGTATGAATATACATGTAACTAGGATTGTATATATATATATATATATATATATATATATATATATATATATATATATATATATATATATATATATAAATATATATATATATATATATATATATATATATATATAATATATATATATATATATATATATTGGATTGTGTATATATATATATATATATATATATATATATATATATATATATATATATATATATATATATATAAAATATATATATATATATATATATATATATATATATATATATATATATATATATATATATATATATATATGAGTAAAATTTATTGATAAGTAGAAAAAAAATTTCTTGATTTTTAGAAGTTATTTAAATTTATATTAGGTTTTCTTAGTTTAATGTTATTGTAGAGGAATATATCAATATGGGTGTAAAAAAAGAAAAAAAGAAAAAAAAAGGGAGTAATAACCGAGCAGCACTGTTCAATGAACAGTTCTGCCATCATCCTGACCCTATAGAACCCGTACAGCAGCAAATGCTGGTTCGTGTCCTTTAAAAAAAATAATGTGAATTCAAAAGTGAGCGGAGCATGATCAAATCTTTAGATCTCCTAAGGATTTGATCAACAGTGGCCTTATCTAAACCCTTCGAAGCATACCTAAACTCGGTTGAACTCAGATTTTTCCAACCGAGTATATAGGCAACAAACGGGAATAGGAAACCCTACGTTCGCAAGAAATCCACCCTCGAGATCGAGTTTCTGATCCCAGAGAAGTCTCGAACCCTAGGCGCACATCCCAGGCCGCCTGCGACCACCGTGCGTGCATCGAAGCATCGCCAAGATCGTCGAAACCGATCCCGAAACAGAGATACCCTGTTTCTAAACTCCGCCAGGTATTCAACTTCCCTCGAACTTTTCTTCGATTCTACTTGATAATTTTTCGATCTAGAAAATCCTAGGTAAAGCCCATCTGACCCTCTTCAAGCCCCTTCTAAGGAATTTTGTCATACCCCATCAGATCGACCAGAAATACGACACAAAGTCGAGCTAAAACCTGCCGAAAACAGAGCAGTAAAGCTGTCCAACCACCCTAATTGGAAGACAGATTCTGATCTAGTCTTTAAGGATTTTTCTAAACTAATTAAATACAGTTAAAGACAACCTATAGGCCTGCAAATTCCTTTTTGTAGATTCTAATTTCATCAATTATGTGCCAAGTTATTGGATTTCAAAATTTAAGGAAAAACTAGTTTTTAAACTTTAATATTTTAATAATTTTTCCGATATGGCGTGCGTCCCGACAAACCGGGCAACGTGGTCGTGCACTATATGCATCGAAAGGCGCGTATGGATGTTGGACGTGTGGGAACTGACGGAACTCGATTTCGTTGCGCGTGCGCGACGAAATCAGTGCGTATCCGTCGAGATACCCTCGTATCGACGTTTTGCAAACTAGTCCATAACTTCGTACACGTTCGCCGTATCGAGACGAAACTTACGCCATCAGGACTGTATCATGTTTTTGGTCCTGTATGCCAAGTTTGGTCCGATTCTGAGAAGGTCAAATCGGAATGCCTTTTTGGCGGGCCCGCGACTCGCTCTAACGGACGATTTTGTGCACGGCCCACCGGAATCCAACTTTGGACATATAGTTGTGTTCGTATCCTCAAACCAGATCCATAGACATGTAGTTTGACGACTTTAGAGACCGTAGGTTCTGGCATGCGTTTCGGTGTAAAACGGGTCCAACGGCGGATATCGTTTTGACCCAAAATTACGATTTTGCCCCTGTTCCAGAATTAGACTTTTTGACAGACGTTTCCTAGGTATTTTTTTATGCCAAATCTGTTTGTGATGTTTATTTCAGCATCCGAGTCGTTCTTAAAAGTTGGCTTTCAGTGCTTCCTTATTCTAACGATTTGAGTCATCAGGCGTCGCCATTCTGCACACTACCTCTAGACAAGATACCTTGCCACCAGCTATTTATTTATTTTAGCTCATATTTTATGTATTATTTATTATTTTTTATGCAAAATAAACTGTGATACATGGTACAACTTGTTAGAACTTACTGTTCAGTTATATTTCCTGCTATGTATTATTTTTTTACACATTAAACTTAGAGTTAAGGGACCACCCTGTATGTGTTGCATTCATAGGCCTTGACACATTTTTACCACGAAGTTATGAGTCACTTATAGAACTTGGACATGCGTGATTGGCTGGCCACCGGTACATATAAGCCGTGCGATAGGAATAACCGCTAATAGATGTTACATGCTTAGTTTGACTTAGCGGTTAATAGAGGTTTTGTGTTGTGGATACAACATAGTAGGCATTGGGCGGGGAGGACAATACCTTAGCGTATGGGCTACTATGCACTTTTCCTTTTGTAACCCGTGAGCTCCGCCGGAGACGCGGGTAAGATTACCCATGATTACTGACGGCCACTGGCATTCTGCGGAACGTTATGCTCTTATTGATGGGGCCTCTGGTGCCCAAGGGGGGACTATGCCGATCCTATTTTAGCCAGGGCCCATGCATTGAAGGATGTTCTTAAAACTGCATTCACTTAGATTGGTTAGGCACCCTTATCCGTTAGATATGAGTACTTTTGGTTTGAGTACTTGTATCTGACCGTGGCTTGGAACAATAATTTATTGCGGACTAGTTTGCCACATCTTGTCCTTTTTTGGTTGTAGGTGTGGCTTACTGCTCCGATGAGAAGGTATTGAACCTTGTTGGGATCCGGATACCATATTAGATTCGTGACTTGGAAAGATACTTCACCATGGGTTAGTGTGCCATCTCCTGTCCTTGTTTGGTTGGGGGGATGGTACGCTACTCCAAAGGGTGAGGTATTGGACCATGTCATGATCTGATCTTACTTATTCTTATTGAGCAGTATTTATTCATTTTATGTGGCATGTTCCTTTTGTATCTTGTTACATCCCTCTGAGGACCTGGTGATCTCTCAGGTATAGGTTTGCAGGACTTTTTGCAGGAGTATGGCTCCACTATAGACTCATCCTTCACGTTCGAGTGACTTGTACCTTCTGATCACAGCTGTCCCTATTGGGTCGAGGAGCCTATTTAGTCATCATTCTTATTCTATTTATCTTAGAGGTTGGACTATATTTCCTTTCAGTTTATTCTAGTGCCGGTAGTGGATTTGTCTCCGCCCGGCCAACAGCTATATTTTGTTATTTACTTTGATTTATGAGTTACCATTTTCTTTATATTTATTGTGGATGAGATATAGCTTTTACCTGTGACTGTCTGTTATTATTATTCCTAATACATCTCATGTGTATATTCGAGATTTCCATATATTGGAGTATATCTCATATATATGCAGCTGGCATGCTACGTTTCTAGTCCTACGTATTTTGGGACTGGAGCGTTACATGTTTTTCTGGTGGCCCATGCAGGTCGAGATAAATGGTTTGGTTACTTTACCGTTCCAAGCAAGCCTGCGTATAGGAATAGAAATTTAGGATCTCATCCATATATATGACATTCTATCTCGCTTTCATTTTGAACTCCCAACTGTCTAACTTGATTGCTTCTTGCTTGAATTATTCTTCCGTAAACCCTTATCCCTCTTTCGTGCGTACTAGATCGTCATGTTCCGCCATTCAATCAAAATACTAGTTCAACTCTTATAAGTTGGGTAGGAAGTCTCACAACCTAACTTCCTTTGACTTTAATCAAGGCCTTAGACAAGAAGACAATAGGACGACTGCATAGGCACGAACACCGGACATGACTTAGATTCTTAAGTAGCTTTAGCTATTTATATTTTCTTTCATCATTATCTCGCGTATTTGTAATTAGACTACCTTGACTAATGTTGCTATTATAGCCTAGTTTTGCGAGCTTACTCTCTCATCGAGCTTGTTCTGGACATATATTTATTGTGGGCGCCCACGGATACATTGTCTTATCAAAACTGGTGTATTGTGGTCTGATCAACCATAGTGCATTTGGTTCGCCTTTCGTATGATTTTATGTGGATTGAGATATGGTTAGCTTAACATATTCATCCATTAGGATCTTATCCACGAGTGTTGACATTTTTTGAATTTCTTTTTAAATACTCTTTCAATTGCTTGACTTGCACCCTATCTGAATCTATTCTAACATTGCCATTATCTTCATGCCAGTAATATGACTTTACACAGCGGGCACACCTCTACCCTAGCCATCACATCTGGTGATGCAACTTCCCAGGAAAGACATGTTTCTCCAATGACTCCGGTGACCCCGTATCAGCTAGAACAGCAGCAGGATACTACGCTCCCATCGACGGTGCAGCAGGAAGCCCAAGTACCCCCAGTTAGCCAGGTTGAGCAAACTACTGCAGTACCACCAGGAGAGACTGCACCATCTCCATTGCCTCAGCAGTTTTCACCATAGCTCAGACCCCAACTGCCTCCACTTTCGACTGATGCGGACCCGACCACCCAGTTTATGTATGCTATGCTACATTCTCAGTGGCAATAAATGGAACTGTTGAGGTAAAGCATGATGACCTACTTAGCTAGATCTCCACCACCAGCCTCAGTACCAGATCCAACTCCAGCTCCACAACCATATCTAGGCTCCATTACAGACTTCATCGACATGGGGCCTAAGAGTTTTAAGGGTACCGAGGGTCCCTTAGAAGTTTTCGTATGGCTTATCTGCACCGAGAAATACTTGAAGGCATCCCAGTTGCCAGCACATGATTGGTTGACAGCAGTGGACTTACTCTTAGAAGACAATGCATACCACTGGTGGAAGGCTGAAGAAAGATGACTGGGCACTGGAATCACATGAAAGGAGTTTTATGACCTCTTCTATGAGAGATTTTCCTTATCCATGTTCGAGATGCTTTCTATGACCAGTTCCGTCATCTGAAGCAGGGGACATGTCGGTAGATGAGTACGATGCAGAGTTCAGCCGTTTGAGTAGATTTGGCACGACATTAATCCCGACAGAGTTAGAGAAGGCATGGAGATTCCATCAGGGGCTCGTACCAGAACTCAAGACTTTCACTACTACACAGTCTCGAGTCTCTCATACAGCTATCTTGGAGGAAGCACGTACCCAGGAGCTGCTTTGCAAGGAACAGCAGGCACAGAGATGCCCCACACCGGTAGCTGCACCAGTTAGAGCGACTCAAGGTGGACCCACCAGAGAACCTATAGGACAGTACCAACAGAGGCCCATACCCTATCAGAAGCCTACCTGTAACTACTGCGGAAAGAAGGGCCAAATTCATGATGGATGTCGAATTTGTCTCGGCTTATGCTTGAGGTGCGGATCGGAACAACACAGGATTATCGATTGTCCCGAGCCGCCAAGGCAAGGGCAAGCATTTACCATGGCTGTGATAGACCCCCATCCTGAGATTAGAGATTTGACAGGTATTATTCTACTTATACCATTATTCTTTATTTAAGTCATGACTTGGCACTTGGGCAATACATTTATCGACTTGGTCAGCATGCATGAGCACTATCTTCGATACCCTTAGAAATATCATGACTATAGTTCAGCAAGCTTATAAATAGAACTCTTGGCTTCTTCGTTAGAAATCTTGAATGACGTGCCTTAAAAACCTGTGCCTCCGTCAACAACACACGTATGCTTTAGATGAGAGGGAATCACCCAATCTCTACGCATATCCTTTTGATATCTTACCGTGACTTTGATGTTTGAAGCACAACATTATCCATTTACTTCCAACAACCTTCATATACATAGACTAGACGAGCCTCCCTACACGCTGACATACGTATCCCACACAAACCCACCATCCTATACTCCATTTCAACTACACCACATGTATGACACATTTTTAAATAGATGGCCACGTTTCGTTCCATTTATTTTTCCATACAATATTGACCCTTCCCCCTCCAATGAACTGAATATTCATGATTCATGCAAGATCAAAAACACCTTGTCATGTAGAATATGTTACTAGTTTAAAATCCTTGTATAAATACCTCCCCTCATCTTTTCGAAACTCGAGTTACGAATTGACTACCTGCTCACCCTTCGTATTCAGCCCACTATGTTTTTTTTTATTAAGATTTATTGTCATTTTTTTTTGATGAGGTATTTTAATTTCGAGGACAAATTTTTTTTAAGTCGGGTAGGATGTAATCCCCCAAAATTTTGGAGGATTTTTCTCTTCTTTTTTAAAATATATATTGATTAAATATTTAGTTTGGAATTAATTTATCTTTTATTATTATTAGTAACATCAATGTTATTATGTATAATTTAAATTACGGAATTTATATTATTTGTAATTGATTTAAGAAAGTATTTATTAGTCCTACTATAGAAATAGCAGGTAAAATTTATACAAGCATTTGTTCAAGTATATTAGAAATATTCTTGGATTTTAAGGAATTTTTATTATTTTTTAAATTTTTCGTATTTGTCACAAATATTGAATAGCCTTGAATTTAACTACTGAAATTATTTTTTAATATTAAAAGTGGCAGTAGTGGCTACACTAGAGGTAATTGGGTACAAGAAAGTCTTTATTCAAAATATTTTAGAAAATAATTTTATTTTTCTTTTCTCTTAAAATTTTAAAAACTTTTGTTTGGACTTAAGGGGCATGTATGAATATACATATAACTAGGATTGTATATATATATATATATATATATATATATATATATATATATATATATATATATATATATATGAGTAAAATTTAATGATAAGTAGAAAAAAAAATTTCTTGATTTTTAGAAGTTATTTAAATTTATATTAGGTTTTCTTAGTTTAATGTTATTGTAGAGGAATATATCAATATAGGTGTAAAAAAAAAGAAAAAAAAGAAAAAAGAAAAGAAAAAGGGAGTAATAACCGAGCAGTATTGTTCAATGAACAGTGCTGCCATCATCCCGACCCTATAGAACCCGCACAGCAGCAAATGCTGGTTCGTGTCCTTTTTTTTAAAAAAACAATGTGAATTCAAATGTGAGCGGAGCATGATCAAATCTTTAGATCTCCTAAGGATTTGATCAATAGTGGCCTTATCTAAACCCTTCGAAGCATACCTAAACTCGGTTGAACTCAGATTTTTCCAACCGAGTATATAGTCATCAAATGGGAATAGGGAAACCCTACGTTCGTAAGAAATCCACACTCGAGATCGAGTTTCTGATCCCAGAGAAGTCTCAAACCCCAGGCGCACATCTCAGGCCGCCTGCGACCACCGTGCGTGCATCGAAGCATCGCCAAGATCCACTACCAAAATACGCTCATTTAGCGATGGATTATTAGCGACGGAATTATTCCGTCGGTATTAGCGACGGTTTCGTGGCCGCTCAGCGACTGATTACCGACTACAAGCCTTTGCCATTTTTATTTTAATTTTTGGGGGAGGAAAGGTCGCACATCCGACGCTAGAGTGTCGGTGTTATAGCGACGGATCTCCGGTCGTCGTGACGTAGTCGATTATTTTGCAGGAATTGTGTAGAGAATTGGCGGAACATATCTTCGACTACGTAGCGACGGATATTCAGTCGGATAATCAATAATAGCGACTACCTGGCGACGGATTATTAGCAGTCGCTATTCCGTCGCTACATTTACGTTCCAGACTTAAATGAAAAGGCGGGTGGAACTTTTGGCATTCCCCTCAAATTCAATCTCTTTCCTCTCTCTCTCTCTCGTACGGCTTCGGTGAACGGCGACGGCGTCCTCTCCTCTCTCTCTCCCGAAGGTAATCCTCTCTCTCTCTCTCTCTTTCTGTGTCGCGGTGTCGACGTAGGGGCAGCGGAGGCGGCGGGCTTGGGGACATTCGGGCTTGGGGCGGGGGCATCGGGGGCTGGGCGGCTGGCTTGGGGCGGGGGCGTCGGGGGCTGGGCGGCTGGCTTGGGGCGGGGGCGTCGGGGGCTGGGCGGCTGGCTTGGGACGGGGGCGTCGGGGCCTGGGTGGCGGGCTTGGGGCGGGGGCATCGGGGGCTGGGCGGCTGGCTTGGGGCGGGGGCGTCGGTGCCTGGGCGGCGGGCTTGGGGCGGGGGCGTTGGGGGCTGGGCGGCGGGCTTGGGGTGGGGGCGTCGGGGGCTGGGCGGCGGGCTTGGGGCGGGGGCGTCGGGGCCTGGGCAGCGGGCTTGGGGCGGGGGCGTCGGGGGCTGGGCGGCTAGCTTGGGACGGGGGCTTCGTCGACGAGAGGGCCAAGGAGACTGATGTAAGTACTTATGTTTATGAGATTAACGTTAGAATTAAAAGTATTCGGACTATAACTTAGGTAAACTTAGGATTCACACTTAACTTAGTGAAACATAGGATTTAGATTACAACTTAGGTAAATCTTATAATATGAACACATTCATTTGATAGACTGCGTATCGTGAGGCCCTTAGTCGGGCTCAGTTAACTGACACCGAGGATGTCGGTGAAACGACGCCCTTCCGGACGCCCTCTTCTTTGGCCGCTCGGAACGACTTATTCGTAGATACCGTCGGCGGCTTTAAGAAAGGGTTCCTGTACGGAGTCGGCTCCCTAGGGCCATTGCATATGGCGACGCAGAGATTTCCACCGACACCGCCTCCTCCCGTGGCCCGGGCAGACGATGATGTTAGGTCGCAGCTTACGCAGCTGCACGAGGCGGTGTCGTCCTTGCGGGAGCAATTTGCCACGCACTTTCCGCCTGCGTCTGCTGCTGCCGGTCCGTCTGCTGCTGTCGGTACGTCTGCTGATGGTGCTCGTCCGTTTTCTACTGGTCCGTCGACTGCAGGTGTCAGTCCGTCTTCCGTGGGCCATCTTTCTTTCAACCCTGAAGCCCCTGTGCTACCGCCTACGGCTGTGACGGCACTCCTGGATCTCATGTCCGCAGAGTAGCTTCGCCGACTTCCGAGTACTGTCTACGACGCCTTGCCTCTATACCTTGTGGAGGAGTATATTCGTCGGTCGAATACGGGAACGGACAATCGACCTCCTCCTTCTTAAAATGTTGTATTAAGAAAATTTGGATTATTTGTGAGAGCTTTGAACTAATTGTGCTATAATCGGCTTATAGCACCGGATATTATGTTACTCTTTAGGATAATTGATATTTATTTTCTATTAATTTGGTTTAGTCTGTAATTCTTGGATAATTGGTGTGCATTAAATTCGTATGTGCATATTTGGTCTATGTGATTCTTGGATAATTGGTGTGCATTATATATTTGGTCTGTGTGATTGTTGGATAATTGGTATGCATTATATATTGGTTTGGTTTATGCATATATTTGTGAACAGGGAAAGTGCTGCAATTTTTTTTCTCTAAAAAACTCAGTTAGCGACGGACTAGTGACCGTTTAGCGACGGATATTCCCAGTTGCCGATGGGTTTTCGACGGATAAGCCGTCGCTATCTGGAGTTTTTAAACTGTTTTCAAGTAGCGACGGGTGATCGACGGATTATCCGTCGGCACGGTTCTGGTGGTATAAACTTCGACGGAATAGCGACGGAAATCCGTCTCCAGGGCGACTGATAATCAGCCGCTAATCCGTCGCTCTATCTGGCGACCGCTTAGCGACGGATCATCCGTCGACATGGTTCTGGAAATGCATGACATTTTCAGAATCATGGCAACGGATAATCAGTCAGCAATCCGTCGCTGTAGCGACGCAGTCGCGACGTATTAGCGACTACTCTTCCGTCGCCATGGTGCTGGAAATGCCAAGCATTTCCAGAACCTGATCGACGGATAGTCCGTCAGAACACCGTCGCTAATCCGTCGTTAGCTACCGACGGATTAGCGACTTCATGATACGATCTGATACGCTGTTACGACGGGTTACCGACGGAACTTTACGTCGCTATTGCCTACACATTTCAGTACTTAATAGTTGAAATAGACGAAAGTCCGTCGGAAATGCGTCGCTAATGCTTCGTATTGTGACGTCGACAATCCGTCGCTATTCCGTCATGTGACGACAACTTAGCGACGGACCGTTATTAGGGACGAGCTGATTGCCGACGGATTTTTTTGGCCAAAATCCGTCGGTTATCGGTCGCTAATAGTGATTACCGTCGGTTTAGCGACGGATGTGGCCGTCGCTAAAACGATAAATTTTGGTAGTGATCGTCGAAACCGATCCCGAAACAGAGATACCCTGTTTCTAAACTCCGCCAGGTATTCAACTTCCCTCAAACTTTTCTTCGATCCTACTTGATAATTTTTCGATGTAGAAATCCTAGGAAAATCCCATTTGACCCTCTTCAAACCCCTTCTAGGAAATTTTGTCATATACCATCAGATCGACCAGAAACACGACACAAAGTCGAGCTAAAACCTGCCGAAAACAGAGCAGTAAAGCTGTCCAACCACCCTACTTAGAAGACAGATTCTGATCTAGTATTTAAGGATTTTTTCAAACTAATTGGATACAGTTAAACACAACCTATAGGCCTGCAAATTCCTTTTTGTAGATTTTAATTTCATCAATTATGTGCCAAGTTATTGGATTTCAAAATTTAAAGAAAAACTGGTTTTTAAACTTTAATATTTCAATAATTTTTCCGATACGGCGTGCGTCCCGACAAATCGGGCGACGTGGTCACACACTATATGCATCGAAAGACGTGTATGGATGTTGCTGACGTGTGGGAACTGACGGAACTCGATTTCGTTGAGCGTGCACGACGAAATCAGTACGTATCCGTCGAGATACCCACGTATCGACGTTTTGCAAACTAGCCCATAACTTCGTGCACGTTCGTCGTATCAAGAAGAAACTTGCGCCATCATGACCTTATCATTTTTTTGGTCCTATATGCCAAGTTTGGTCCGATTCTGAGAAGGTCAAATCGGAATGCCTTTTTGGCGGGCCCGCGACCCGCTCTAACGGGCAATTTTGTGTACGATCCGCCGGAATCTAACTTTGGACATACGGTTGGGTTCGTCTCCTTAAACAAGATCCATAGACATAGTTTGACGACTTTAGAGACAGTAGGTTCTGGTACGTATTTCGGTGCAAAACGGGTCCAACGGCGGACATCGTTTTGATCCGAAATTATGATTTTGCCCCTGTTCCAGAATTAGACTTTTGGATAGACATTTTCTAGGTATTTTTATGCAAAATCTGTTCATGATGTTTATTTCAGCATCCGAGGTCGTTCGTAAAAGTTGGCTTTCAGTGCTTCCCTATTCTGACGATTTGAGTCATCAGACGTCGCCATTCTGCACACTACCCCCAGACAAGATACCTTGCCACCGGCTATTTATTTATTTTAGCTCATATTTCATGCATTATTCATTATTTTTTATGCAAAATAAACTGTGATACATGGCACAACTTGTTAGAACTTACTGTTCAGTTATATTTTCTGCTATGTATTATTATTTTTACACATTAAACTTAGAGTTAAGGGACCACCCTGTGTGTGTTGCATTCATAGGCCTTGACACGTTTGTACCACGAAGTTGTGAGTCACATATAGAACTCGGACATGCGTGATTGGCTGGCTACCGGTACGTATAAGCCGTACGATAGGAATAACCGCTAATAGATGTTGCATGCTTAGTTTGACTTAGCGGTTAATAGAGGTTTTGTGTTGTGGATACAACATAGTAGGCATTGGGCGGGGAGGACAATACCTTAGCGTATGGGCTACTATGCACTTTCCCTTTTGTAACCCGTGAGCTCCGCCGAAGACGCGGATAAGATTACCCATGATTACTGACGGCCACTGGCATTCTGCGGAACGTCATGCTCTTATTGATGGGGCCTCTGGTGCCCAAGGGGGGACTATGCCGATCCTATTTTAGCCAAAGCCCATGCGTTGAAGGATGTTCTTAAAATTGCATTCACTTAGATTGGTTAGGCACCCTTATCCGTTAGATATGAGTACTTTTGGTTTGAGTACTTGTATCTGACCGTGGCTTGGAACAATAACTTGTCGCGGACTAGTTTGCCACATCTTGTCCTTGCTTGGTTGTAGGTGTGGCTTACTGCTCCGATGAGAAGGTATTGAACCTTGTTGGGGTCCGAATACTATATTAGATTCATGACTTGGAAAGATACTTCACCATGGGTTAGTATGCCATCTCCTGTCCTTGTTTGGTTGGGGGGATGGTACGCTACTCCCAAGGGTGAGGTATTCGACCATGTTATTATCTGATCTTACTTATTCTTATTGAGCAGTATTTATTCAGTTTATATGGCATGTTCTTTTTGTATCTTGTTACGTCCCTCTGAGGACCTGGTTATCTCTCAGGTATAGGTGTGCAGGACTTTTCGCAGGAGTATGGCTCCACTATAGACTTATCCTTCACGTTCGAGCGAGTTGTACCTTCTGATCACAGCTGTCCCTATTGGGTCGAGGAGCCTACTTAGTCATCATTCTTATTCTATTTATCTTAGATGTTGGATTATATTTCCTTTCAGTTTATTCTAATGTCGGTAGTGGATTTGTCTCCGCCCGGCCAACAGCTATATTCGGTGCCTCCTCAGCTGCATCATGAACGAAACTAGGCCCCATAGCGTCGAAAACCATGTTCACGCACCCGTCGTCATATGCATGATTATCTAAAACAAAATTATGTCCCGCATGCATATACAGCTCAATATAAGGCTCCGGCTCTGATGCTAAAGACACAAGTTCTTTGTGTGCGGTCCACTGATAGTAATTAGACATGAAAACCCTCGAGTACAAATGATATATTACTTCCACTTCTGGATAATATTTCACGTTATGATATTTCACACACGGACACTTAATTTTGGTGCCGTCCATGTACTGAGGGAACGCCTTAGCAAACTGCAGGAACTGATCTACTCCCGCTATGTATTCATCCCGCACACCATACATATCATCAGGATGACGATTGTACATCCATGAATGATTTCGCAAGTAGTAATTCATATCCATTTGGAAATAATTCTACAAAGATGGACAAACATGTTCAGCGCAGTAACTAGTCAAACTGGGTGAAGTTGAGTTGACTAGGTCAATATCTTGGACAAACTAGTCAAACTGGGTGAAGTTGACTAAGTCTAGGCAATTATCCTTCACTAGACATAGACATGGAAGAAATACCGATATTTGCAGTGTCGAACTTTCTAGTGTATATTATAGTAGAGAGACATGGTAACCGTGTGTAGGGGTATAACTCGAGCGGGTTGGGTCGGGCTTGAGGTCAACCCGAGCCCAACCAGATGAATCATAAGCCTAATCCGAGCCCAAGCCAGGCCCGACCTCGGGTTCAACATATGAAGCCCAAGACCAAGCCCAGAGGATCGGGTTGAACTCGGGTTGGGTCGGGTCCATCGGGTAATGTTGACCAACTGTTGACTTTCAGTCGACTGGTCAACTCTGGTTTGGTTTCGGGTCAATTCTAGTCATTTTTAGGCTAAGTTTGACTTTCGGTTGACTTTCGTTGACTTTTGGTCAAAACGGTCAACCGAGGTCAAAACTAGTCTAAGAGCACTAATCCTAACCATTACCAACCAAGACAATCAATTTCTAACCATATCCTAATACCTTAGACTCATACCTTAGCTTCTAGGCATATGTACGTACTACATGCATATGCAAAATATATAAAATATATATTATTGACACAAAATCACAGTCAACCAAATATTGATACAATTGACGATATGAAACTGGTAATATTTTAATACGATACATGAAGACTGAACTCAGTACAAGACGGACGACGGCTCATACCTGCAGTGCTCAAAGTTTTGAGTCTGTATTTTACACTTTTCTTGAGTTTAGATATATGTAAACTGAGTCGTACTGAGCAATTTGGGACTTAACCTATATCTATACCACAAACCAAAAGCTCCACAAAATTCAAAGTAGCCCATTAGCCCATTGGACCAGTTCTGTCTCATGGAGACAGAGTTCGGGCCGAACTCTGCCTCCACACAGAGTTCGGGCCGAATTCTGTCCCCTAAAATCCAGGACCCTAATTTTTAGGGTTGGCTGGATGCTAGTTGTCCAACAGCCAAAATTTTGAATTTGACCCAGAATTCTGGCCGAATTTTGCCTACCTAGAATCCTATAAATAGGCCTTGAATTCTCTCATTTTCATTCATCCAATCTTCTCTTCTCTTCTCTCTAAAGCCTTAAACAAGCCATACCCTTCTCATCTACTAGCCACAAGCTCCCTAAGCCTCAAAGTGCTCAGTACTTTTTAGTTAGGAGTTTGTGCAAGAGTTCAAGAAGTCGCTTGGAAAATTTTAAGCATCGCCACTGCGATCTTTGTAAGAAGTTGACGTGCCTTTCTGAAGAAAAGGCACGGGGTATAACTACTATTTCACAAATAGTGGATTTAATCCCGAGTTAGAGTTCTCAGGCCTGGACTAGTCCTTCACGAGGGAAACCAGGTTAAAATTGGCTGTGTTTGCGTATGCTTTCCCGTACTTTATTATTTCTGTATTTACTCTGATTATTTACTGTCGGTGAAAGAGTTTAATTTTTAATTGGACATTATTGTCATAAACTCTATTCACCCCCTCTAGAGTTGTCTATTTGTTCTTCAATTGGTATCAGAGCTCTGTTCTCTCAACAAGGACTAACATCCTAGAGCTGATCCATGGCAACCACACAATCCATGATTTTCAATCACGGTGAAGGGCAGTCCACTCATAGTCCTCCCCTATTTGATGGAACAAACTACACCTATTGAAAAATAAGGATGAGCTTTTATTTCAAGTCGCTAGACTTCGACCCGTGGACCATTGTTACCGATGGTTACAAAAAGCCCGCCAGGATAGTTGTCAATTGTGATCTCGTTGAGAAACCCTACGACAAATATTCTGACGAGGAGAAGAAACAGGCAAGTCTAGACGCGAGAGATATTAATGCTTTATTTTGTGCAATAGAGAGGAATGAGTTTAACAGGGTCTCAACATGCACCACCTCTCACGAAGTATGGAGACTTCTAGAAGTGACGCATGAAGGAACCACCCAAGTCAAGGAGTCAAAAATAAGTCGTCTCACTCAAGAATATGAGGCATTCAAGATAAAGCCAAATGAGACGATCACACAAATGTTTACAAGATTTCTCGACATCATCAACCCCTTGTCTTCTCTCGGCAAATAATATACAAATCATGAGAAGATCCACAAGCTACTTAGGGGGCTACCAAAGATTTGGAACCCTAAGGTGACAGCCATCATAGAAGGAAATGATGTCACGACTATGTCCATGGAGACTTTGATGGGAAAGCTGATGACTCATGAGCTTGACCTCAAAGACTTCGAAGAGCCTGCTCCTAAGGCAAAGAAGATTGCCCTTAAAGCTCACCGTCGTAGGGATGATCCTGAAGAGACGGATGACGACAACTCGGAAGGTGATGATCAAGCTCTCCTTGTCCGCAACTTCAAGAAATTCCTTCGCTTCAATCGAAGAAAGAAGGAACCACAAGAAGATGACGAAGAAGAGCCAGCATGCTACGGCTACAAGAAGACTGGACACGTCCGAAAAGACTGTCCATTCGCAAAGAAGAGCAACCGATATGAGAAACCATACAAGAAGGCCTCCTTAAGGAAATATGCCAACACAAGCATTTGGCATGAAAGCGAAGCTAGTGACTCCGAGGAAGAAAAGGACTCTCCTCAAGACACTGCCAATGTATGCCTAATGGCAACAACCGACAAGGTAACTAGCGAAACTCTTGATGATTTCACTTTTGATGAGCTTGGCGATGCATTCATTGATTTACTCAATGACCACAAGAAAGTCATTAGTAAATATAAACATGCCAAGGAGAAGATCAAAAGTTATGAAGTCGAGATTCAAAGAATCTCTTCTTTGCTTGATAATATTAGAGACACTTCACCCACGAAAGTCACAAATGAGGTATCTAAGCTTAAATTAAGCCTACATGATGCCGAAGCATGTATTGAAAAGCACACACGAGAGATCACAGCGCTCAACACTGAGCTTGCTGAAGAAAAGAATAGTCACAAGATCTCTATTACTAAGATTTATGGTTTGAATGGTAAGATTAGTAAACTGCAAGCTGCCTCTAAGAAATTAGAGACTAGATTGGAAAAACAGGTTGCTCAACCTCAAACCCAATCACATGAGACACACACAAAACACAATACTACTCAAAATAGACAAATACGTCATCCACCTGCAGCACGCTAATATGCTTACATGTACACTCACTTCCATACAGCACACAAACCACATACACGTAGAAATTATTCTCATAACTATCATTCTAATGTGACACATAATCACCATGCTACACATAGATATAATCATCACTATGTTGCACATAAATAAAATTGCCACCACACTACATATAGATATAATCATCATCCTGCTGCTACATATAGTCATTATCATGATGCTCCATACCACTCTTATCATGCTACACATAGACATCATCAACATGCTCCTAACATAAATAGGAATGCTACTTGTACCTATTGTGGATTACATGGACACATCTCACCACAAAGTAGAGTTAGGAGATTAGTAGATATAAATATATATGCATGGTTGCCAAAAACTAACTTTTCAGGACCCTCAAGTACTTGGGTACCAAAGGTCACATCTACTCTTGATGTAAGTGGACCTTTCCTCCTCAACTAAGAGTAAGTGGATTCTCGATAGTGGATGCTCGCAACATATGATGGGAGACGCAAATCTTTTTGCATCACTATCGATGAAGAGAGAAGGATATGTATCCTTCGGCAACCTAAAAGGGTATATCATAGGTAATGGTACTATTGGTCATCCTCCTTCTCCTGTAATAAAGGATGTCTGCCTAGTGACCGAGTTAAAGCATAACCTGCTCAGCATAAGTCATCTTGCTGATCATGGATATGATATTAACTTTGGACAAAATAAATACGATATTTATGATAGGTCAACGGGAGACATCGCTTTTGAAGGGATAAGAGAGGACAATATTTACATTTTCTATCTATCTAAAGATACTAACAGTGAAGGAAGATGCCTCTATGCTCACAAGGATAAGAAATAACTGTGGCACCAGTGTCTTGGTCATGCCAACATGGATATTATATCCAGGCTATCGACTAAGAAGCTAGTTAGAGGCTTGCCCGACATCACATTCAAAAAGGACACGGTATGTGCCGAATGTGAGTTGAATAAGGCAACTAATTCTTCATTCCATTCCATAAACACTGTAAGTACTACTAGACCCTTGCAATTACTTCATATGGATTTATTTGGTCCTAGTAGAGTACCCAGTCTTAGTGGAAAACTCTACACTTTTGTTATAGTAGATGACTTTTCTAGATTCACTTGGGTTTTCTTTCTTTCAAGCAAAAGTAATGCTATTTCTGTTTTTAAAATTTTTGTTAAGAAGGTTCAAAACGAAAAAAGGCTACATGATTACTCGAATTCGAAGTGATCATGGAGGCGAATTCGAAAATACTGATTTTGAAAAGTTTTATGATTCAAATGGTTCTGATCATGAGTTTTTTTGTCCAAGAACTCCTCAACAAAATGGTATTATGGAGCGGAAGAATAGGATTCTTAGCGATATGGCTAAAGTCATGTTGAATAAGTTTTCACTTCCAAAATATTTTTGGGCTGAAGCTGTCAATACAGCGTGCCATATTTTAAATAGGGTGCTCATTCGTCCTATTACGAAGAAAATACCCTATGAGCTTTGGTTTGGAAGAACTCCAAACGTTTCATATTTTAGAGTTTTTGGTTGTCGATATTTTATCCTTAACACCAAAGACAACTTAGGCAAGTTTGATGCCAAAGCTGACAATGGTATTTTCCTTGGCTATGCTGCTAAGAGCAAGGGATATAAAGTGTTCAACAAACGTTCATTATTAGTGGAAGAGTCTACCAATATGACTTTTGATGAGGATAATAGTGCAGCAGCTACTCTTGATGATGATATTGAGCCATCAACTTCTACTCCGATGAATACCACCACCGAAACTAATTCTCTGAAAGGCTTGCCAAAGAAATTCTCTTTCAAGCCGTCACATCCAAAAAATTTGGTAATAGGTGAGGTTTCACGCAAAGTAAGTACTCGATCATCATTAAGAGACTCTATTGCTAGTACTGCATTCATTTCACAAATTGAGCCTAAAATATTTTAGAAGCTTTCAATGATAAATTTTGGATTTCTGCCAAGCAAGAGGAACACAACCAATTCGAGAGGAGCCAAGTCTAGGAACTTGTTCCTAGGCCGGCCAATCACTCAACTATTGGTACTAAATGGGTTTTTCAAAACAAAGTAAATGAAGATGGTTCAGTTACATGCAACAAAGCTCGTCTAGTAGCTCAATTATACAACTAAGAGGAAGGTATCGACTATGATGAGACGTATGCTCCTGTTGCAAGACTGGAATCCATTCGGATGCTTTGCGCATTTGCTAACTTTCAAAATTTTAAATTGTTTCAAATGGATGTTAAAAGTGCTTTTCTGAATGGATTTATTAAGGAGGAAGTTTTTGTAAAACAACCCCCTGGTTTTGAAAATCACAAATTTTTCGACCATGTTTTCAAACTCAAGAAAGCGCTATATGGCCTCAAACAAGCCCCTCGAGCTTGGTATGAACGCCTAAGCAATTTCTTGCTTGAAAAAGATTTTTTAAAAGGGAAAATTGATACTAGACTGTTTATCAAAAGTTTTCCAAACACTATTCTTTTAGTGCAAATCTATGTAGATGATATCATATTCGGTTCTACTAATAAAAATCTTTGCCAAGATTTTACTAATTGTATGCAGAACGAATTTGAGATGAGCATAATGGGGGAGCTCACCTACTTTCTTGGATTGCAAGTCAAATAAACTTCACAAGGAACTTTCATCAGCCAGTCTAAATATACAAAGGATATGCTGAAGAAATTTGATCTTGACAACGTCAAACCAATCAGCACCCCTATGGCTACTTCGACCAAGCTGGAACCTGATGAAAACGACAAACCTGTTGATCAATGTAAGTATCAAGGTATGATTGGTAGTTTACTTTACTTAACTGCTAGTCGTCCCGATATCATGTTTAGTGTTTGCTTGTGTGCTCGCTATCTAGCTAGTCCTAAGGAATCACACATGTCCGTCGTTAAGCGTATCTTTCGATACCTTAAGGGTACTGTTACAGTGGGCTTATGGTATCCCAAATCCACATCCTTTGACCTTATTGGTTATTCGGATGCTAATTTTGCGGGATGCAAAGTCGACCGTAAAAGTACAAGCGGTACGTGTCATTTATTATGCAAGGCTCTAGTCTCTTGGTTTAGCAAGAAGCAGAATTATGTCGCATTATCCACAACAGAAGCTGAATATATTGCAGCTGGTCGTTGTTGTGCACAAATTCTATGGATGAAGCAAACCCTTGAAGACTACAACCTTTCTTATATGCACATTCCTATATTCTGTGACAACACTAGTGCCATCAATCTCACTACGAACCCTATATGTCACTCACGCACGAAACGCATTGAAATACGTCACCACTTTTTGCGTGATCACCAGCAAAATGACACTATTAGCTTAAAATTTATTGACACAGATCATCAGCTAGCAGATTTATTTACAAAACCACTATCCGAAGAGCGTTTCAACTTTCTTTATCATGAACTAGGAATTTTGGATGAAGCTATTATTCATAAAAGTAACCTGTATAAATATCGATTATGTCTTGATTCTTTATGATAAAATTGTTATTGGTACAAGCCGAAAGGGTCATTCTGACAACAAGGCGTAAAAACCTAAGCGACATGGTGCACTAGTCCTCAGGACTACTGCTAGCTGGGATCCGGCCCCTGCAGCTACCCCATGGCAGCTTCAAAATATTGAATCGTGGCATAATTCCTTATTTATTACATGGTATACTTTTATTTATCACATGCTAAATTCAAATTTTCAAACTTCATTTTAATTCAGCTTTCACTTGTTGCTATTCTCTTTGGACTTCTAAATTTTGTATATGCATCCATCCTTTACTTTATTCCTTTTAGTCTCACTCTTTTTTCAACTTTATTGTTTAGCCTGATTTTTGTTTTGGCCACAGAACACAGAATTCGGGCCGAACTCTGCCTAATCCAGAGTTCGGGCCGAATTCGGTCTGGTCCTTCCAGAATTGGAAGCGGGCTCAGCCGCTGATCAAAATTTGATCCAATGGTCCAAAATTGGTCGATCATTCGAACCCTTACAACTGTAACCTGGTTCTCCCTCTCTCTCCTCCATTGCCACCTTCCAAATTTCTCAAAACACCTCCACTTCCAACCCTAACCCTAGTTTTTCCATCCTAGTACATCTTTCTTCTCAAAACTCAAGGAGAAGGATTCTTGCACCATTCTCTTCCATCTTTCATCAACCAATTGAGGTATATTTTCACACTTCTCTTCATCTCAATTTTCTTAATTTTCTTCATTATTCATGGCTCCCAAGTTGTTTAATAGAGGAAAGAGACTTCGAACCGAGGGTGTGTCCTCTTCGAATGCTCCTCCTCGTGTTGAACAACCCATTGAACAACCTAACCAATAACCCGTTAACCTGTTGTTCAATCCACCTCGTCCACTCGACCCAACACGTACGATGACCGAATATTTGCTTCACTAGATGCTTCCAATAAGTGGTTTAGTGATTTTTGATCACGTCCCGTGTATGCGGGTCATCCTATAAATTTTACCATATTTTCACAATATGATCCATTATTTTATGATCTATGTCTTGATGAACTTGTCACTACTAATTCCATCATTTATCTCAATGCCATCCAAATATTTTATTGCAATCTTACTCATGATGATACACATCTATATTCACGTGTTGCTGGCATTGATATTTTTTTGATGATTTTGACTTGGCCGAATACCTTGAAATTCCGGAGCCAAACTCATGGGAGAAACTTGTCGAAGCTTGCAAGTTTGAATTCCCCGATGGGTCATCCCTAGAAAGCTTTAAGGACGACTTGTGTACCCCTAACACACGTCCCCGTAAGCTTTTCGCCAAGTTTCTCAATCCTTACTTCTATGAACTTCATCGCATTGTCTTTAACACGATTTTGCCCAAAGCGGGATCGACTGATGAGGTTACATACTTTGAAATCTCTGCTTTGTATCACCTATATTTTCATGTTCCTTTTAATCTTCCACGTACCATGATGGATTGGATGATTAATGCTAGAAAGAATCCAAGATCCTTGGTTTATGCTCTTTATCTTCCTATGGTCTTTCGTGCCTTTCGTGTCCCACTTGATGAGTGCCAATTCCTACTTGCCCTTGCCTTTCTATCTAAGGCACGACGGCTTCAGGCTGCGGTTGGCTCACCTGCTACGTCTGAGCACTCCGACGATCAGCCTGACGCACCTGCTATTGGACAGGATACGCCTCCTCCTCCTGCTACACTTGAGTCACTACAGACTATTCTTTGCGATCGATTCACTTTAGAGGATGATCGCTGGACTCAGCTTGACTACCGTACCACCCTGTAGATGAGTGCCATCAGCAACTCACTGCATGACATTCGGTACTCTATGTCTAGGCATCCTTCTATGCCTATTCCTATGGAGCGGGACCCCGCTCGCGATGGATACCGTATCGATGACCCTTGGGTTATCCGCTACCTGGATCCGGATGCGGCTTTCGTGGACCCTCTTCGTTCCTTCACTTATCCATCTGACGATGCTGGGCCTTCACGAGCTCCGTGATGGATGTGGATTATTAGTTGTTGCTGCTACTGAGGATCTTAGTTTATTTTCTGTACTTTGGATTTTTAGTTGATGTAGTTGTTTTTCTGCACTTTGGTTGTATTAGAATTCTCTATCATCTGTGACTCTTGAGACATTTTTATGCAGTTATTAGTTTATGCAGTTTATTATTATTTTTGGTGTGCTTGCCAGTTATTATTTCTAGTTGCTTGATAAATGCCAAAAGGGGGAGAAATATTTTGCTATATTCATATACATATCATCAATTCTAGCATTGTCTATCTGTGCTTTGGGAAAAAATATATTTATCAGGACAATAGGAACGAAGTAATGTTTACGGGGAAGCTATTGCTAGCTCTGCACTAATTACGGGGGAGCTACGCTACTGCTCTTTAATGTGTCCAGGTATGAACATTGAATATACAAATATCATTTTGTCAATTATCAATATGGGGGAGATTGTTGACACAAAATCACAGTCAACCAAATATTGATACAATTGACAATATGATACTTGTAATATTTCAATACGACACATGAAGACTGAACTCAGTACAAGACGAACGACGGCTCGTACCTGCAGTGCTCAAAGTTTTGAGGCTGTATTTTACACTTTTCTTGAGTCTAGACATATGTAAACTGAGTCATACTGAGCAATTTGGGACTTAACCTATACCTATACCACAAAACAAAAGCTCCACAAAAATCAAAGTAGCCCATTAGCCCATTGGACCAGTTCTGTCTCATGGAGACAGAGTTCGGGCCGAACTCTGCCTCCACACAGAGTTCAGGCCAAATTCTGTCCCCTAAAATCTAGGATCCTAATTTTTAGGGTTGGCTGGATGCTAGTTGTCCAACGGCCAAAATTTTAAATTTGACCCAGAATTCTGGCCGAATTCTGCCTACCTAGAATCCTATAAATAGGCCTTGAATTCTCTCATTTTCATTCATCCAATCTTCTCTTCTCTTCTCTCTAAAGCCTTATACAAGCCATACCTTTCTCATCTACTGGCCATAAGCTCCCTAAGCCTCAAAGTGCTCAGTACTTTTCAGTTAGGAGTTTGTGCAAGAGTTCAAGAAGTCGCTTGGAAAATTCTAAGCATCGCTACTGCGATCTCTGTAAGAAGTTGACGTGCTCTTTCTGAAGAAAAGGCACGGGATGTAACTACTATTTCACAAATAGTGGATTTAATCCTGAGCTAGAGTTCTCAGGCCTGGACTAGCCCTTCCCGAGGGAAACCAGGTTAAAATCGGCTGTGTTTGCGTATGCTTTCTTGCCCTTTATTATTTTCGTATTTACTCTGATTATTTACTATCGGTGAAAAAATTTAATTTTTAATTAGACATTATTGTCGTAAACTCTATTCACCCCCTCTAGAGTTGCCTATTTTTTCTTCATATATATGTACGTACTACAATCAATAAAACATATCCTAACACCTTAGACTCATACCTTAGCTTCTAGGCATATATAAAATATATATATATATATGTAAATACTACATACATATGCAGTTTTTCAATTTCCTCTCTTTTACTATCCAAACATACCCCTATATAGAAAGAGTACCAGCTCTTATGGAAGGTGAGTAGAAATATTTTCTATCAGCCAGTCCATTCTTTCAACACTCCAGTGGTTATTTCGAAAAGGAGCTTATACAAATAGAATTCCATAAGTTCTATTGACTGTACAATGAGCGTTCACTGAGAGGGTGGAAACCACACACACACTGCATAACGAGGCATACCCTTCAGTTAACCTACCAGCAAATGCATATAGTTATAACAGTCCTCTCACCTTCAAATATTTGCTTCTCTTAAATTTCACGTTCTTTATAAATGAGTAAAACACCACCCTCTCATCCTTTCAAAAATTTACCAGGATGTCCTAATCCATGCTATATTCCCTATTATCATTATACAATGTGGGTGAGGACACCCACAGATTTTCTATATCACCATTATTTCTCTGATCCTTCTAATTTTATACATACATATACATGTTTTCATTATAGGTTCCCGAGCTCACATTTAGCCCATATGACTCATCATTTCCCTGTTTATGCACACAACATAGACTATTTTTGCTCATAACCATTTTCTAAGCCACACAACAATGAACTTGGTAATGCCCCTCAAACACACACAATAGCTGTGTGTGTGTCTGTGTGTGTCTGTGTGTGTGTGTCCGTGTGTGTGTGTGTGTGTCCGTGTGTGTATGTGTGTGTGTGTGTGTCCGTGTGTGTGCGTGTGTGTGTGTCCGTGGGAGAGAAGAAGGAGGAGGAAGAGGAGTTAGGTTAGGGTTTACCTGAGGAAAAGGAGGAGTAGCTCGGATTGGGGGAGGGGGAGCTCGAGGAGGAGGAGCTCGACGGGGGGGAGGGGGGTAGGGGTTGCCTGGGGGGAGGGAGTCGCCGGGGGGGGGATAGGAAGTCGCCAGGAGGGGAAAGGGTCACCGGGGGGAAGAGCTCGAGGGAAATTTCTAATTTTTGAGTGAGGGGAAAAAAGGAAACAGTGTGCCCTAAGTAAAAAAGTTAGCGACGTCACGAGTCGACGTCGCTAAATGTCGCAAACATTTTAATATATGGTTATCATATTTTAATAATATGTCGCTGAACGTCGCTCTTCAGCGACGTAATTTATCTACTATCGCTGAACGTCCCTATTTTGCGACGTTTTGCGATGTCTATAGAAACGAGTCGCTATAGTACATATCTAGCGACGTTATTTTATTCCGTGGTTAAAGTACGTCGCTAATATAGTATATTTTAGTAGTGATATATATATATATATATATATATATATATATATATATATATATATGTACTTCTTTTCTATCATGAATCATCCAATTATCCCAACTCTATTTGGTATCAAAGCCACCCTAACCTAACCCTAACTTCCCCACTCGTCTTTGCCACCATCGTCACCCTAACCCTAATTTCTCCAGAGCCGTCACCACCATTTGAGTCTACCACCACCGCCTCCACCACCTCTGCTCGACCATTGCCGCCATCCACCCTCACCGCCACCACTTTGCTACCGTCATCCTCGCCATCGGAGGATAACAACGACCTCGGGTCGCAGCCATGCACGAGATATGAGAAACGACGCTCAGGGACGTCGCTACTACTGAAGAAGGAACGACATACGTGAGAAAGTCTGCAATTGAAACTAGAGGGCACCACCAGAACTCGTGTGCCCTAGATCTGCCACCGTCGGGCTGATAGAAGAGGAGAAGGAGCAGATGATGGAGACGGCAAGCTGGTGGCGAAGGAGATGAAGGCTTTGGTGGACGATCACACTACTAAAATAAGGCAAATTAGCGACGTCAGGATACGCCGCTAATTAAGAAAGATACGTTGCTAATCGTAATTAGCGACGACTTTAGCGACAAAACATGAAGGTCGCGAAAAAGCTAGTCGTAGATGACAAATTCATCGTCCTCCGTCGTTGTTTGCGACGTGACCACAATATCGCTGGATCGTCGCAAAATTAGCGACGGAGGGCGACAAAATTGTACGTCACCAAATTAGCGACGTAGTGCAACTATTTAGCGACGTTATTTCTTTTTATGTGATGACATGGCATGCCTGCCACGTCAGCAGTGTAGCGACGTACAACGACTAAATTAGCGACGTCAGGATTCTACCACGTCAGCTTCTGAGCGACGGATAGCGACGTAACGACGCTAATTAGCGACGTCAGGATACGTTGCTATACGTCATAGATCGTCGCTATACGTTGCAGATATTATAAAAAAATTTAAAAAATATAATGTGTATTTTTGTTATGCTGTGTGTCTGTGTTTACAGTGTGTGTGAAGTGCAGTGTTCGAACCATCGACAGTTTTGCTTACTGTTCTATGTTTTATCTTGGATAGAAAGAGCAACAGTTCAGGGTATACTTCTCAGAGCTTCCTCTTCACGTCCTTCACCTTCTCGGGATCCTTTACGACGTCCCGAGAAAGTAAAGGATGTGAAAATGAAGCTCTCAGAAGTACACCCTGAACTGTTGCTCTTTCTGTCCAAGATAAAACATACAACAGTAATCGAAACTATCGATGGTTCCGAACACTGCATTTCACATACACTGTAAACACGGACACACATCATCACAAAAATATATATTATATTTTTTAAAATTTGGGCAGCACCTCCTTTGTATATCAAATAATCGCTTATAACCCAGCGTAGGTATATTTGTCATCCCCGTTGCAGATATCATCATAATTAACAGTCTCCCATCATAAAAATCTACAACTAATAGATGAATAACAGTCTCCCATCATAACAGTCTTCTATCATAACAGTCTACAACTAAATATCATACATGTACTCAATAAAAATACCAACAAAGTAAATATCACAAACATACATGTCCAACAAACATACATGTCCAACAGAGTTAAATAAGAATGAAAATCAGTGTACCAATGATCAATGGGCCCATAGGGCTAATACATACAAAGATGATAAAAAAATCTACTGGATCACTGAGGACCCCTGCTGCGCATCTGAGATAGCATGTACTCATACTGCTCCTGTATGAGCTGTACCATAGGGGCAGTAGGAGGCAGTGCAACGTCTGGAGTCGGCATCGTCGATGGACGGAGTAGACGTATCTGCTCCAGCTCTCGCAGTCGCTCAGCATGCGCAGCAAGGGTGCTCACCATCCTCTGAGAACTCTCCTCAATCGAAGTATATATCTGAGTGAGTGAGGCAGACATGGCCCTCTGCGATCCCTCCAGCTTGACATGTCTATGCTCTGTGTGCTCCGTAGACTCGGTGAGCGTGTGCAAGCTGGCAGCTGTAGCATGCTACAGACTCATCAGCTCCTGTATACTGTGCTCGACCGCATCAAATCGTCCGGTGATTATCGAATCGTCGGATCGTCGCTCTGCGGTATGGTGATTAGAAATCTGCTGCTGCAACTCGCGACGCAGCTCGTCGATCTGATGACCAATATCCTGAGCTCGTGATGATGCCTGCGAAGCTGGAGACTCTGCATTGACAGAGGAGGCCCGGGATGACTCTGAAGCCAAATAGGCGTCGTAGGATCCCGTACCGTAGTACGTACCCTTCTGAAGACCACCAACAGCGGTCATCCAGAGGTCATCCGACGATGGAGCTGTTGACGACTGGGAGGAAGTACCAGCCCCTCCCTCTGCTGGCGCACTAGCAGCAGCAGCCGCCTCCTCTTGTAGCCAAAGAAACTCGGCTTATAACAATATTTGCTAACGTCTAAGTGTTTGCTAAAGTCTATATTGATATCTATTTTCCTGTTTTCTAAATTATAGTAAATTAATATAAAGAATAGAACGTACATATGCCTGCGTCGCCCTCTCGTCAATGAACTCCCCAGCCCTCCGATGGACGACCAGAAAGACGGTCACCATGTTAGGGTCCTCACCCTTTTTTACCTGTTAAAATATATTATCTATTATTAGTATTAAACATTCTATCCAACTATATATAAAATAATATCCGTCATAAGAAATGTACCAGACGACAAAAATGCTCCATCATAGGAATGGAGCCACCACACCACTTACTGGCGCTCGACCGTGCCACCTTGGCCTTGTCAGACTGCTCCTGGTACATGGCCTCGCCGAATCTAGCCTTCATCGCAGTCCACTGCTCTGGCGTGATCCAACCATGGATCGACTTTTCGGAGCGATCACGAGACTTCTGGTCGTGGATCGTATCACGGATAAGCTTGCCTGCAACGACAGAAAATTGGGCCTCGATCTTCGTCGCCCGATGTGGTGGATAGAAATAGGTCCTCTATACGAAGTAAAATAGAAAGAGTTGTATATATACACAAATAATTATTAAAATTTAAAAATAAACAAAATTTTTACCTTGAAGTGGGCCAACCAAAAGGCCTTCCTATCAGCAGGAGCATCTGAGTAGTAAATCCAAGGCCCACCATAGTTCTGCCTCAGAAATAACCCCAGCTGTCTCTGTGCTGCAGGAGGCCGATATCTATACAATAATAAATTTCATGAATATATATGTACATATAACCATTTGAGAAATATATATTAACTAATTAACTTACTTCGTAGGCCCGTCCGTCCAAATCTCCATACGCATCTCGTCCTGGGGAGCGCATGGAGGGTCGCTATCACCTCTTGCCTGACCAGGATCAGTCTGATCGCCGTCCTCCATATGCTCGGCATCGGCTCTTGTAACACCCAGTTTTCCAGATGAGGGTAATTTTGAAATTTTATAATTATGATTATTATTATTGTTATTTATTTCATATTATAATTTTTGGTAATTTTTAATCATTTTTATCTATTTAAAAACTGTTTTAAGTCATGACTTATGATTTTGATGTGCTGCTAGTAAAACCCGAGAGACTGTCTGACCTAGAGCCTAACCAAGTGATTAGGGATATTTATTTATTATTTTTAGCCTAGGGTTAATTTGGTCATTTTGGCTTATTAGAATTATTGGTTAAAATATTGGATTAGGATTCCTAGTTTGGACTTTGACTTATTGAAACTTGTAAACTAGCCTAGAACCTAACCCTAACTATGGTAACCCTAGTATAACTTAAGTTAACCCATTTTAGTCATTAGAGATTAGTTTTAGAATGAGAGGATTAAGTTTAGAGTAACCTAGTCATGACTTATGGTTTTATGTAATGGCTTATGACTTCATGACTTAAATGATCATGACTTAAGCCCATAGGCCAATTTAGGAAACCCTAACCCTAATTATTCAACCCATGGCCAGCCATAGGATAAGCCCCCCTATTTAATGTCATGTTGAGGTGTTCTTGCCTCTTTTAGAGCTTGACCTTGAAATTGAAGAAAATGTATTTTCTCCCCTTCCAAAAATCCTAATAAATTCATTTTAATTCCTTTTTAACCCTAGTATTTTGCATTAGTTTCTAATTTTTGGTTGTTTACTAATTTTGGAGGATCATCTCAGTTTTTCGTTCATTTGGAGCTTGGGAGTTGCTATTTGGAATCTTTCCATTAGGGCTTTCTTGAAGGATTGACATTCATAGGTAAAAACCCTCAAATTGTGATTTAATTCTGATTTTAGTGCATGATAGCTTAGGTATAGGTGTCCCCTAGCTACTGTTGAAATTTTGTATCATTTGCATTAGGTTACCTGTCCCTATCGGACACGTATCAAACCTATAGGCTAGGTGTTCGACGAAATGCCTGAACCAATTCGATTTACTATTTTTGCAAATCTATTTGAATAGAAACCTAGATCTAGGGTTTGCTTATGGAATTTTATTGTTTCTTCCTAATTTTAGTTTCGTGTCGTGTCCACACGGGGACACGAATACGCGGACCGCGCGCACGTACACTGTGTCCTGCATCACGGGGATGATAACTCCCGACACAGGACACGTGGACATGCCAAAATTGGTAAGTATGATGGGGCATTGTCTGCCATCATGCTCCTAAAATTTGGGAGTATTTGGTTGCGTGTGCGAGGAGAAATCCTCCCAGCACTGGCCGCGCGGCATGTCGTTGCGCGCGCTAGAATACAACTGATACGCGATCGTATCAGACACGACACGTGTCATTGATACTGTGCAGGCGGTCCTAGGGGTAGCCCTACCCCTGGCGTACGTGTACGCAAGGCCACGTGTCACCACGTGGCCTGTGTCGTACGCAGGACACGCGTGCATGCGTGTACGATACTGTGCACTGTGCAGTACACGTGTACGTGTCTGTGAGTGTTTGGATACGTTCGTGTCCACTTGGTGGGACACGAATGACTTGTTTGACACATGTACATATGTCACATGATTTAGCAACCTGTAATTTATCATATTAACATGTTTTGATTGATTGAATTCCAGTTTCCCTATGTTTGACTGATACGTAGTTCTGTTCTTAATTCTGAGAAATTGATTCCCTGTTTTAATTGTTTTTGATATTTAATTTCATGATTAAATCATCAACACATGTGTATTAGATCACTACATGTTGGTTATTGACTGGTATTATTCTTATTGGTTTTTAAATTCAGTTTTGAATATTGAATGATATATATATATATGAACTGTCAACTGATACATAACCAGGGTTTAATTTCTGAAATTGGTTTCCTCTTCTTTTAAACTGAGTTCAATTTTAAAATGCCATATTAGATTCGATCACAGGTGTATTAGCTTATTTTAATGATGGTCATGAATTGGTTGAGGCAACAAGGGTTGGACTGATACACAGTCCTGGATACTAAGATTCTGAACTTTCATTCTTCTTAAACTAATTTTGTAAGTTCATTTTCCATGTCTAAATTCCTGAACATTTTGTTATTTCCCCATTGTTAGTTCACTGTTAGTTGGGGTTATCAAGTAAAGGGGCTTCGAAATGGGTGTTGGGAACACTTTGGTTAACTGTTAGTTTACATAACTGTCATTCAATTTCCTTTTTAAAAACTGAACTTGATTCCCTGTTTTTAAACTGAGACTTGGTGTTTAAAATTGACATGTTTTAATCCATTACATTATGTTAGGCTACTACTAGGATTGTCATGTTAAATTGGGTTGGATAGTATGTACTGTCATTGGTTATAATTTTCTGGAAACAAAATCTGAGTTTATGCTCACTGATTTAAACTGAACTGTCATGCCCTCACTTACTGTTAACTAATTCCTTGTATCATACACACTCTGCACACCCTATTTTTTCTGATATTACACACACAAACATGCACACCCTCACTAATTCTAACTAGCCAGTATCACACTCTAACCCATTCCTATTGATACACTACACTGTTAACTAATTCCTTTGTATCAAACACACTCTCATGTCTCCATACACACACACACACACACACACACACACACACATGTGACACTTCCTATTCCTGAGAACATATTGATAACTGATATTGCCATGTAACATACACACTCTACACAAACACACAAGCTATTCCCTTTCACCCTATGTATATATATATATGTATATATATGTGTATACCTATTTGTGATGTATCATTGTAGCCTAAGTGTGATTATTTATATAAACTAAATATATTAGAATATATGTAATGTGTAAAATGTGTGGTATGGACTATAGGTGATTAGCCTATGGCCTATAGCCTATAGCCTATGGCTCATTGCCTATGTGTATGGCATGGATGCCTAGTAATTGTGTTGTTGGCTTGTATAGCCTAGATAGTGTGTGTGCTTGCTAGAATAGGCTGGTTAGGCTTAGTGAGACTTGTTTGGCTTAGGCTTAACCTAGTTGACCTAGTTTGACTAGTCTAGTTGACTAGAGTTGACCGAGAGTTGACTTTAGTCCAGTTGACCCCAAACATAATGTAGATGCATTGTAGCCGTCTGTTATATCATTTTAGACTTATAGTGACTTGTACTGTTCTATAGGAGATAGACACCACTCCTCGGACAGTAGATACTCTTCAGATACTCAGGATACAGGCTTGTACATTCTCTGATCATTTCATATCTTGTTTAGGATTATATTTACTGCTTTAGATTACTTTACTTGAAGCTGACACGTTGGTAACACGGATTAGTACTATATGGATCTTGTCATGCGATGTTATCTCCTTAGCGGATACATCGGGTATCTCATGTTCGTGTACTTTATCGTGAGCATCGTGTACTCCTTGTATTCGTGACATTCGTGTACAAATCGTGTGAAATCGTGTATATTCATGTGCTCACATGATCATCGTGTACAACTATACTTCGTGTGCAATAACATAACTTGGCTAGATCCTTGTATATTGATTGGGGCGGGAGAGTAGAAGTGGTTATGTATTCAGTCCAGTAGATTACACGTGTGCAACCTCTTTAAATTACTCGTGTACAACCTCGTGCCATTTACATAACCATCTTGTGCTCTGAATCACTAGTCGCTGATAGTTCTCTATATATTGTAGCTATTTACTTACAGTCTCTCTCTTTTTACATCATGTTATTCTTCCAGTTTCATGTATCTTACTCTTTAGCATGTTTATATTTTCTAACCTATTATGATTTGTTGAGATGTGCTGTACTCGATCCTGTCCTGAATATACCTGTTGAAATTTTACAGTGAATGATGAGGCTCTGGTGTCTACCCATTATGGTACAGCTTTAGACAACACTTGTGACTTGGACCCACTTGCAGTCGAGGATCTGCCACCAGTGGTTTAGACTGCTAGCTTAGACTCTTACCTTGTCTTTCTCATTGATATATTATTGTATATATTAGGAGTTTGTTTTATCTGGATGTTTGTGGAGATGTTATCTGAATTTGTATTATCTTAGACACTTAGACTTCTATCTGATTGTATTCTATGGATTTATTTCGTGTCATTTCTATCATCTTTCGTCGTATTCTACCTTAGATGTGATTGAGACTATATTAGCTACGTCACCTCCATTCGAAGTGTATATACTATACAGGTACCTTATATATTGTTAGATGTTGACCTAGGACAACGTTCTACCGCTGACACTGCGACATAGGCTGGGCGTTGTTACGCACTCGTACCCTCACAGTGGGTGCGGGTCATGACAGCTCTCTCCATGGAGCTGTTGGTAGGAGGAATGCTGGACGTGGGAGGAATGATGGACGCGGAAGGAATACTGGACGATGAGGGAGGAGTCGCCAACCTGCTGGAACTGCCGTGTCCCGGTAATAGACCAAAAATAGAATGGTACACTGGTGTACTCGAAGATGAGGATGAGGGTACGAAATCTGCATCCCCAGCCTGCGTACACGGGACTGCCTATACTAATATCCTCCGTGTCGTCCGGGTCTAGTCATACCTGATAATAACATATGAAAATAAAATAAATATACATATTTATATGATAGACATCACAGATTTTTAAAAAATATTATAGTCACAAAAGTGTCACTAAAGTGTCAAATATGATGATAAAACAAACGTACAGATTTAATCCTCTTCTGAAAATTCATCTAGTTCGTTTAGCTCATTTTTTTCTTCTTCTTCTTCCTCCTCTACATCTTCACTTTCATCTGCATCTTTCTCTTCAGATAATTCTACTTCTTCTACATAATTAGATGTGTAATGAGGAACTTTCGTCGTGTCCACTTCTATAATATTTGTTACAAGAGGTAGTTCATGCTCTTGATAAGCTATATCGTCAACCTCAAAGGTATTTCTAGCTTTGGTCTTCCATACTGCCTACCAGTCCGACCTTGTTGTTCCTCGTTTAGGATAACTTGTAAAGTACACGAGCTGAGCCTGACTTGATAGGACAAATGGTTCATAGGCTTGATATCGACGCCGATAGTTTATATACACAAGAACGTGCTTGTCTACTTTCCAACCTTGACCTTCAATCGGATCGAACCAATCACACCTGAATAACACAATCTTAGCAGGCTCTATTCCATAACTATATGTCAGCTCCACAATCTTCCGTAGGACGCCATAGAAATCGTTGCCCGTATCAACATCTTTGTAGTTCGAAAATCTGATACACAAACAGCTGTTTTTGGTGGAATCGAGATCAACAAAGTTGTCTCTGATCGGATAAGTTGTTGACTTGAACCTAAACCCATTCACACAGTAGCTTGGCCATATTTTTGCAGCATAAATTGGTCCCTTGGCTAGCGTTCTAATAGACTAATTCTTAAGTCTTGCGTATGGATGATCGACCTAAATACCACGAAAAAATAAATTAAGCTCATTCTCAAGTGCATATACAGAAAGGTAATTACAGAGTTCTCAAGTCTTATATATGCACTCAACCATGATGGAAAATAATGCCTCATTTCTTGTTCTAGTTCTTCTTTGTTATGTGTGGCCTACCTGACCTCACATTATCATTAAATATGCTGAAAACAACATCGTTCAATTAATGTAATAGTATAATAATCAACAATATTAAAATAATATAGACGTATTAATTACTTACCCCTCCAGCTTCTCTACTTCATCATCGTCGCAGTTGAGTAATACATACACCTGAGCAGCCCTTAGCTCATCATCGTTCAGATATCTCTTCTTCATTTTACCCGATGGCTGTCCTGGAGCATTGAATACCTTCAGTATTGTATCATTACATTCATGATCTCCGTCGTCGTTTTTGGAAGCTCTTGTTCTATTAGTTGCAACATGAGACTTAAAATACATCGAACAAAAGTTTGTAATCTCCTCGAGAACATAGGCCTCACAAATAGAACCCTCAACCCGTGCCTTATTTTTCACCTTTCTTTTTAGATGATTCAAATGTCGCTCGAACAGGTACATCCATCGATATTCGACGGGTCCACCAACAGTGCCTCATAGGATAGATGAATCGGCAAATACTCCGTAGAGTCGAAGAATCCAGGAGGAAACACCCTCTCTAGCTTGTGCAGTGTTACCGTAATATCCTTCTCTTGCTTTTCTAGACGATCAACAAGCAATTTCTTAGAACAAAGATCCCTGAAGAATATGCTAAGCTCCGTCAATGGATCCCAAACTGTCTGCGGTAAGAATTCTTGAAATGCAATCGGAATTAACCTCTCCATGAATACGTGACAATCGTGGCTCTTCATACCCGTCAATTTATTTTCCTACGGATTGACACATCTTCTCAGATTTGACACATATCCGTCTGGAAATTTTAGGCCCTGGATCCACCGACAAAGTCTCACTTTATCCTCCTTGTCCAGTGAGAAAATTGACTTCGGCAGGAACTGTTTTCCATTATCCTCTATCAAATGCAACGCAGGGCGTTTGTATATTTCTTCTAAGTCCAACCTGGCCTTGGGATTGTCTTTCATTTTTTCCTTTACGTCCATCACAGTATTAATTATGTTATCAAACACATTCTTCTCAATATGCATGACATCAAGATTATGTCTGATCAGATTGGTACTCCAATATGGCAGATCCCAGAATATGCTCCTCTTTGTCCAGTTATGATCTCTACCAAATCCATCGCACTTGTACCCAGTTGTAGGATCTTCGATAGCACTTGGAAAATCTTTAACCTTCTCCCATATCGTGGCTCCGCACCACCTTAGCGGTGGATCACCCTTATCTACAACGTCGACACGGAATACATTCCTGTTCCTTCTGAACGGATGATCTTTTGGCAGAAATTGTCGATGACAATCAAAGAAGCACGATTTTCCTCCGTGTTTCAAGCGAAAAGCCTTAGTACGGTCCATGCAATACGGACATGAGAGACGGCCATGAGTGCTCCATCCAGATAACATTCGATAGGCCGAAAAGTCGTTGATGGTCCACATAAGGGTTGCCTTCATCTGAAAATTTTGCTTCCTGGAAATATCGTACGTGTTAGCGCCTACTTTCCATAACTGATTCAACTCATCTATCAAAGGCTGTATGTACACATTAATGTTCCTCTTGGGATTGTTTGGACCAGGAATTATAACGGTTAGAAACATGTACTGAGTCTTCATGCACATCCAAGGCGGTAGGTTATACGGAGTGACAATCATAGGCCAGTACGAATACTAGGATCCCAAAAGACCAAAAGGAGTAAAACCGTCAGAAGATAGCCCCAACCTGACATTATGTGGATCTGAAGCAAAATTAGGATACACTCGATCAAAGTGCTTCCATGCTTCTCCATCGGATGGGTGATCCAACACTCCTTCAATCTCTTCTCGCATGTGCCAACTCATATTTTCGGCCGTCTCTTTCATCACAAATAATTTTTGCAACCGCGACGTTAAAGGCAAGTAGTGCATTGAATCGGTCGGTCTTCTTGCACCGATAGACCTTCCTGTACTAGTTATCTTATAGCGATCAGCACCACAAAATTTGCACACATCTGCGTCCTTGTCGTCTTTGTAGTACAACATGCACCCATTTCGACAAGAATCAATTTTCTTGTATCCCATCCAGAGCGATCTCACCATCCTCTTAGACCGATAGAAGTCTTTAGGTAACTTAGCACCCGCCGGCAAGATCTCTATAATCAACTCCAACACTCGGTTGTAGCATTCTTGCGACATGTTAAAATTTGATTTAATGCTCAACAGTCTTGTAACCACCTCCAACGGTGAATGATCCTCACAACCAGGATATAATGGAGTCCTTGCATTCTCCAGCAACTCCATGAACTTTGCAGCATCGACATTCGGTGCCTCCTCAGTTGCATCATGAACGAAACTAGGCCCTGCAGCGTCGAAAACCATGTTCATGCACCCGTCGTCGTATGCATGATTATCTGAAACAAAATTAGACCCCGCATGCATATACGGCTCAACATAAGGCTCTAGCTCTGATGCTAAAGACACAAGTTCTCCGTGTGCGGTCTACTGATAGTATAATTAGGCGTAAAACCCCTCGAGTACAAATGATATGTCACTTCCACTTCTGGATAATATTTTACGTTATGACATTTCACACACGGATACTTAATTTTGGTGTCGTCCATGTACTGAGGGAACGCCTTGGCAAACTGCAGGAACTGCTCTACTCCTGCTATGTATTCATCTCGTACACCGCACATATCATCAGGACGACGATTATACATCTATGAACGACACCGCAAGTAGTAATTCATATCCATTTGGAAAAAATTCTGCAGAGATGGACACACAATTATCCAATAGGCACAAATTCGTATCATAAATACCTACACTAGTATTATAACTTGATATCTAAGTTCCAAAATCCTACCATACTTGCATTAAGAAATCATCACTTAACCTATTATCTATATATCCTCGTATCCTTGTCTACCTTGTATCTCACTTAATAATATATGTGTGTGTTTTTTGCACTCTAAGTATTTATTATAATGAGTAGTGTATCTTCATAATTTGAGTAATGAATTCTGCTGGATAACCTGAACAATGAAATTGTATCTCATATATATTGCTACATGGGGGTATGTAACCCATAGGTAGCTTGACACTTACCTAATATCCAATCCTTAGACTACGGTAATAACCCATACCTTAGCTACTACTAGGTAATACTCACTCCATTATTACCTTATCATATACTATCTATTATAGTATCTTATACTCATCAATAACTTAACTAACACTAATACCTTAACTACTTAATTTTCCAATAATATACTTTACCTATTACCTTACACTATCCATCAACACAACCTATTACCTATGATACCAAGTATCAACTCCCTATTTCCTGGCATGCTGTCCCATGCACAGACCGCACACTTGTGCTCTCTACTGAACAAGGCCTAAAAATAGAAGTGATACCTTGTGTATCCATCCCTCTCCTATTCTCAGGAAAATCCCATATTGTTGTCAAGACCCTTACCTAAGATCGATACACACACAAGACACATTTTGTTCAGTTTTTCCTCTTCTATGCCTAGCTTGAGCACAAGTCCCCTCTACCTCTACATACACACACACACACATTATTGTGCACAAGTCCCCTCTACCTCTACCTCTACACACACAATCCGAGCTCTCCCTACTTTCCATACTGTAACCTAGGGCTAGCTAGGGCAAGTCCCCTCTACCTCTATGACGAGTCATTATCAGGCAATGTACATGAATTAATACAAAGTAAGTATATGAAGAGAAGAAGCCTCTATTAGGTAGATTTGGGAGCTTTTCGGAGCAATTTGGCCCTTGGAGCTTGATGGAGATCTAGATCTAGGGATTGTTCATTTGGAATCCATCTTTCAATTGGTAAGAGCCCTCTAAACCTCTAATTTCCTATTTATTAGTGTAAGTGCATTCATTTTGGACTCCCATTATATTAGGAATGCCTTGGGTCAAGTTTGGATCCATTTGGGATGTGTTTCACGGGCGTGTGAAATATGGATTGGGGATTGTGGTATAATGTTGTACTATGCACTGTTATCTTGATCAGTCCCTTTAGCAGATGTCCTATTGTTCAGTCATGTAACATTGTCATTCCTGGGACAGTAGGTTCATACCAAGAACTGTCCATTAGGTATTTCCGTCCACACATGATGTCCACCACATCAATGTTTTGTCTTGCATTCATTTTGCCCTGTCCTTGCAAGTCCAGTCCATGGTTAACTCCAATTGAAGTCGAGTCCCTACATTCCTACTGATTCAATCCTACTGATTCAATCCCATACTGCAACTTTGGGCTAGGGCTAGGGTTAGGGTTCTCGTGTCTGTGTCTGTGCCCTAATTTGTGTCCGTGTCTGTGTCTAGATAGCTAGGGCTAGGGTTAGGGTTTACCGGAAGAGGGCAGCTCGGTCGAAGGAGGGAGGCGGCGAGGAGGAGGGCTTCGTCGTCGGAGGTAGGCGGTGAGAAGGGGGACTTCGTCGTCGTCGGAGGCTTCGGCGAGGAGGGGGCCTTCGTCGGAGGAGGGGGGCTTCGTTTGAGGAAATTTTTGGAAGAAAGAGAAGGGGGAAATGAAAGTTTCGAGCGGGATATATTAAAACATTAGCAACGTCTGCTTTTGACGTCGCTGAACGTCGCTATGTAGCGACATAACTTAAGTTACATCGCTGAACGTCGCTATTCAGCGACGTACTTTATCTCATGTCGCAGAATGTCGCTATTCAGCTATGTCTTGCGATG
Source organism: Iris pallida (assembly GCA_029216955.1). Taxonomy (NCBI): domain Eukaryota; kingdom Viridiplantae; phylum Streptophyta; class Magnoliopsida; order Asparagales; family Iridaceae; genus Iris; species Iris pallida. The sequence continues at coordinate 10,645,667 of JANAVB010021399.1, forward strand.
TCTATCAAAAGGAGTCGCTATATTCAATATTTAGTGATGTTATTTTATTCTATCGCTACATTACGTCGCTAATAGAGCAGATTTTAGTAGTGTCACTTGTCCACGAGGCTTACCGAAACTAGCGACCGTACTACACAGGAGGATGTGGATCATTCACCTTACAAATTAGAGAAGTTAGAGAAACTGAAGGTGAAGTTAGAGGGTACTACCAACTACTAGAAGTGGTCGTGCTAGGTTATGCGGACCTTGAAGGCAAGAGGCCTGGTGGGCTATGTGAATGACCAAACCGAGGCATTTGGAGATCGCTCCTCACGGGAATTTGCTGTATAGAAGATCATCAACAACGTGATGGCTGGATGGTTGACAGCCTCATTGATCGACCAAGTGTCGGGCAACGTGGAGGCTACAGAGAGTGCTGGTGACATTTGGACGGTGCTGAAAGACATGTACTCAAGGTAAGGCAACCCGATGAAGATCTTTCAGTTGTAGGATAAACTTAACAAGGTTGTTCAAGAGATTCGCTCCATCTGTGAGTATGTGGCTCTGCTAAAGAAGTATTGGTCTTGATATCGACCACAATGATCCCATTGGCGTGGAGGATGAACAAGTAGAGCCGACATTGATGAAGCATAATCAAAAGTTTATGGAGTATGTCTCACGACAAAGGATGATAAAGTTCCTGAAGGGGCTCAACCCAGCATTTGAGCAGATAGGAAATGTCTTACTTGTACAGCCCGGGCTACCATTACTGGAGGAGGTTATAGCTTTTATGACACAAGAGGAGGTACGGCTGAAGTTGATGTCAAGCACCACTAGCTCTCCGGGAATGAAATCGGCCTTAGTAGTTTTTAGCCCGAACCCCTTCGGGGAAGGGTGTGTGCTACAACTGTGGAGATACTGGACATTTCATCAAATTCTGTACAAAACCTATAAGAGGCTAGTCCAGTGGCCGGGGACGCAAACGTGGAGAGAGTATAGGTGGAAAAGGAGGATATGTCACGGTAGTACTAGCAGGGGTGATTATTCTGGGAGGCACAGGGCAAGCTTAGCAGAAGGAAAAGATAAGAGTCATTCATTCGATGTGACCCTAGTGAGAGGGAAATGCTAAAGATATGGAGGAGCCTGAAGAATAAAACCAGTGATAATCGAGCCAATGCTGCTGGAGCCTCAACTCCAACTACTTCTGAGGGTAACATCACCTACTATGCCCACACTAGCACAGGTATACCTGCTCATGCTCTTGTACTCACCCACAGACCAGGAAGTATAAATTGGATAATTGGCTATAGGCATCCCGTCATGTCATGGGGGACTACCATGAGTTCTAGAATTATACTCACCTGGCAACACCTGAAAGTACTAAGACTGCTGATGGTACTGCTTGGCCCATAGTGGATGTAAGCATGGTGAAATATACCCCTTCCATAACTCCAACTGATGTCTTGCATGCTCTATATTTTTCTGTTAATATATTTCTATTAGTGCCAATGTTCTTCAACTTAATTTTGTTGTTTCCTTTGACATTCCTAAGGTAATTTTTCAGGAGAAGGGAATAGGGAGACGGTTGGGGACTGGCACTTGGCATAAAGGGCTATGGTACTTGGACATAGATGAACTAGATGTAGCACTAACGTCACTGGTGGATGAGGCATAGCCAAAAAAGTCGTGAGGACTGTGGAATTAGAACTGTTGCTCCAATATTAGCGCATAGGACACTCTTCATATAGTCTACAGAGTCGGATGTTTCCTTTTATGTATCAGAAGGCTGATAAACAGAAGTTAGTTTGTGATGCATGTGAACTAGAAAAACATATCAGAAGCTCAAATGTGAGTTCTAGAAATAGAATTTTGTTCCCTTTTTGACATGATACACTCTGATGTATGGAGACCTTGTCCCACAACTATTGTTAATGGTTTTAAGTGATTTGTCACTTTTATTGATTGCTATACTCGTGTCACTTGGGTGTACCTAATAAAGAGTAAGAGTGATATATTTTCATGTTTTAAAGATTTTTAACGCATGGTCACAACGCAGTACAATGCTAATGTAAAGATGTTGAGGTCTGACATGGGACATAATATACCAACAAGGCTCTTGAAGAGTACTTGTCAGCACATGGGATATATCATCAGACTTTATGTGCCTACACACCAGCACAGAACAGTGTGGCAGAACGGAAGAACATGCACATGTTGAAAGTGGCTCGGTCGATGATGTTTGCTATGAATGTGCCTAAACACTTGCAGGGGCATGCCGTATTGACAGCTGCATACTGCATATCTTATCAACAGGATGTCCCCCCAGGTGTTAAGATGAAAGACACCGTTCAAGACGCTTACAGGGAAGGAAATACATTATTCCTCCAAAGGTGTTTGGATGTATATGCTTTGTGAAGGATAATAGGCTTGGTGTGGGAAAGTTGGACCCTCGAGCAATGAAGTGTGTCTTTATTGGCTATTCAGGGCCCAGAAGGGATATTCTTGCTGGAGTCCTATGAAGAGAAGGCTCTTCGTGAGCGTGGATGTTACGTTCAGAGAAATAAAACCATACTACTATAATAGTTCAGGTAAAGCTCCATATTTGATGACAACTAACACATGAGGTATTAGGAGTGAGGAGGAGATAAGCCCGAGCGTGATTGTCGGGTCAGTTCCATGGGAAAAGATGGTCCAAGGGAACAAAATAGAGATAGTGAGAGTAAGGAAAACAAAAGCGATGAGGATATACACAATCAGGACAAAAAACTACAGCACAGGGGGAGGAACCAGCACATGGGAAGGAATAATCTTTAGAATAATCTACAGCTAAAGAAGAGTTACAGGTCTACATTAGGAGAAAGCAAAAGCCCAATACTTTGCCTATTACTTCTACTGTGTCATACCCTTCACATAACCCTATCCCAAACTCCTGAAGAAGCACCCGCACCAGATCCCTCTTATTCGGATACAAATCCCTTATATTCGGATGGTATGGTCCCCTCTTCTCTATCTCATATTCTTTTGAGGAGATCTTCTTACAGTAATGTAAAAAGATTCCCTGATCGTTATGGTTATTAACATGACATTGCTAACTTTTCTTTATATTCAAATCTATCCCCTACTTGTGGAGCATTTATTGTATCATTAGACACCACCTCTTTGCCGAAGTGTTGGCAGAAAGCAAAGAAAGACCCGAGATATAAAGTTGCAATTTTGGAGGAACTTGGGACACTCGAAAAAAAATGGGACATAAAAACTTGTTCCATTGCTTAAAAAAAAGAAACAGTTGGATGCAAATGGGTCTTCACAGTAAAAAAGATGCCAGAAGGGAAGGTGGAGCGGTATAAGGCAAAATTGGTTACAAAGGGATTCACTCAGTCCTATGACATCGACTATGATGAGATATTTGCTCCAATAGCATAGATGAGGAATGTGAGAATCCCGATCTCCCTTGCAGCAAATCACGGGTGGCAGCTGCATCAATTGGATGTAAAAAATTCTTTTCTTCATAGGGATCTGCAAGAGGAAGTATACATAGAGACTCCTCCGAGGGTTTACACTACACAGTCGACAGAAAAGGTGTACAAGCTAAAAAAATCCTTGTATGGACTCAAGCAATCTCCTCGAGCCCGATTTAAGAGATTTTGGAAGGCTGTCATAGGCATGGGACACAGCCAGACCATTACAGATCACACAATCTTCTTCCAGCATGCGAGATGCCATGTCACTATACTTGCAGTATATATAGATGAAATAGGGATCACAGGTGACGAGGAGGAGGAGATTGCCCAATTGAAGTCAAAACTTTCCTAGGAGTTTGAAGTGAAGGACCTAAAAATGATGAGGTATTTTCTTAGGATCGAGGTAGCTCAAAAAAGAGATGGCATCGTTCTCTCTTAGACAAAGTATATACTAGACTTGCTTACAAAGATGGGCATGTTGTGGTGTCGATCGATAGTCACTCCGATTGACCTAAGAAATAAGTTGGGTGCAGAGACAGGAGAGCCCGTTGATCGTAAGAGATATCAGAGACTAGTAGGCTGACTGATTTATCTAGGCCACACTCACCATGATACCTTATTCGTTGTGAGTTTAGTAAGCCACTACATGCATGATCCAAGGAAGGGCCACATGGATGCAGTTTTTTATATTATGAGATATCTGAAAGGGGCTCCTAGAAGAGGACTATGGTTCAAGAACAATAGACACCTGGCTGTTAAGGGATACTACAATATAGATTGGACAAGCTGCATGGATGATAGAAGGTCCACCACAGGTACTGTATCTTTATAGGGGGTAACCTAGTCTTATGGAGAAGCAAGAAATAGTCTATGGTAGCACGATCGACCGCTGAAGGTAAAAGGTCTCCTGACATAGTTAAAATTGGATTGCGGAGCACCATTACGCCTTCCGAGTGATAGTCAAGTTGTACTGAGTATAGTTAACAATCCAGTTCAGCATGACAGAACGAAGCATATTAAGATCGATCGATTCTTTATCAAAGGTAAGCTGGAGAACAGAACATCGTAGCTTGATTATGTTCGCTCAGAAGAACAAATGACATATAGTCTTACTAAGGGTCTTAGCTTCTTGAGTCTTTCTAAACTATATAACAAAATGGGGATGATTGATATCTATCGCCCATCTTGAGGGGGAAGTGTTGAGAAGTCTATTGGGTTTAGTCCCACATCGGGTAGAGAATATAGAAGGAGGCTAATCCTCTCCTTTATATATGTACTTATTTCCTATAATGAATCATCCAATATCGTAACTCTATTCCAAGCAAGGCCACTGGGTATTTCAAAACCTAACATAATATGAAAGAAAAATGTTTAAATGTCATATGAGACCTTATCTCTTCATTGTCCACGTATAAAGCTAAGACGGGAGTCTGGTAATTTGTATGCTGTTGGAGGGAGTAACTGGAGAAACATTTGATGATCTAGAAGTTGCAGTGTTTGAAATAGCTGATAAAAAGGAGTCCAAGTTGGGTATAGTTTACTAAGTAAATTTCTCTTTTTGAGAATAATTATAAGCATTAAGAACATAGTGAATTCATAATGAATTTGTTTTAAATTTCAGACAAACCCTACAGAATTGGGTTTAAGGGAGGTGTGTGGGATAAACTTGCAAGTATGTGTTTCCTAGGAACCTTATGCATATTCAAGGACCTTTAACTCTCTAAGAAGCCGATTCTCATAATACTTGTCATCCGAACAATTTGAAACAAACAAAAACCTATAAAATTGAAAAGATACATGCGTGTACTAGAAAGCCTATAAGTATTAGGATTATGGTGTGTTTATTTATATTAGAATTAGGTTCTAGTTAAATGTATCAAGAGAATTATGGTTAAAATATTCTTTCATAAGGATATTATTTATACGAAGATTCATGAAAATTCACAAATGAAGTCTTTTTCTAACTAGTAAGAATTTGGATTTTGAACAGGCAAATACTTTACATAACGAATCTACTATAGTTTTCTTATATATGTAATGTAATCCATGGTTAGCTAGGATTATTAATTTTCCCTATTGTTATTGCTATATTTGATACATGATATCATGCACATGAAAGAGAGGATTATAGGATTGATATATTCCAGTATTGGTTCTCGTAATCTAGTAGTGAGAGTGAGGAGTACGGGAAACAGTCACGAGACATGTAGACTATTAACTAGTTATGGACTAATGTTTACGTTAGAACGATTTACAAACCCTACTCGAATCATACTTTAATCATCACAACACGTCCATGTGTGTGAACATTGTTCCCTAAAATACATGATATGAGCACTTAAGTTTCATTTTATTGCCATCGTTGATATTCTAGCTTCATATTAACTAGTTATGGACTAATCATCACAACACGTCCATGTGTGTGAACATTGTTCCCTAAAATACATGATATGAGCACTTAAGTTTACTTGTTCTAGTTTTGTTTGTATTTGTACTTACTCGTCCGACTTGACAAACCATACAACATTAGATGACAATATGTATCCAGAGCATTACAGACTGTACAAGAGAAATGTTAGTATCACTGAAGAGACATGCTATGCAGTTGATGACTGATTTACTAGTTTAGTTTATTGTACTTTTAGCGAGTTCGTAATTGGAAAGTATTACTGGATTTGTATTTCTGACAATTATTTCTTTCAGAGTATGGTCATATATTTTGGGGATGAGTAGATTGATAAGATTGACCATTTTTAAATGATTGTGATATTTGATGGATAATGCGTACTGCATCTCTTGATGGAATTCTTAGTTGTGAATTCTATCAAACGGTGTAGGTTGGATGTATCATGTTCTCACCATAAAAGTGGGAGTAGATATGTTTTTTGACACTAGTATGATTTTTCATTGCACTTAATATATTAAGTTGACTTGCATGTATTGTATACATGATTATGATTATGATAGTTCCTTACTATCCATTGGTCTCTATGTGAGCTATTCAACATGTGTAGTTATACCATTATGAGTCTTTTGACTACGCACATGCTTATGTATTCTATAGTTGACGACAGAGGATGTGGGATCGTATGGCAGTAGTTGCCTCCAAATTGAGTCTTTACCTTAGTGTATTTCTTGTGAATCCTTAACTAAGGTTGACATTGTTATATATACCCCAGTCGCATAGTTAAAAGTACTCACGATATGAAGTTCAAGTACCCAAGTTCATGACATCATGTTAATCAATTTAATTAAAACAAGCAAGTAGTCCATTGTTTCACTACCTAGTTATTTTAGTTGCAATGGTAGAGTAACTAGTCCATTAGTCATTATCCAGTTATTCTAGTTGCGAAAGTAAAGTTACCCTCTAATTACAAGAGGTGGATATGCTATCATGATAATTTATATATTATTCTATATCTCTGTGAGTGTATGAACTTTTTATTGCATTGTTTCATTTGGTCTACATATCGAAACTAATGATGTTCAAGATCATGTAAGATTATACACGAAGGATCCTCTTTCTTTTTTTTCTTTCGTTTTTTTTCTCTCTTTAGCCCTCCATCTTTTATCCCTAGGAGGTCTTCCTTCAGTAGTTGATTTTTTTCGAAAAAATTATTTATTCTGGTGTGGATGGCAGACAAGCCTATATTTTTTTTGTTTTAATGGGACGCCTTACGAGTATTTTCTTTTGTAAGAGATAATTACGGATACAATCATTAGCCACCGAATGACCCTCAACTTGGACATAAAGGGCTTTTAACTCACTCAGCTCGGCCTCAAAGGACTTACAAATCTTTTTAACTCAGCACATAGGCTACAAACGGCGAGTAAGCATACTCCTAGTCAGAAGGCCCGCAACTGTCCTGCACCCGCTTGTCTACTCCCGGCTCTACAACTCACTCATCTCGGGTCTGAAGGACTTATAACTCTTTTTAACTCAGCCTCTAGGCTACAACCAAGCCCGTAGGCCTGCTCCTAGACGAAAGGCCCGCACCTAGTCCGCACTGGCTCGCAACGGAGTCACCAATTTAATTTTCTCTGGAAATTAAATTGTTATTTTTTCCATTATTAGAACCCACAACCTCTGCGAAAAATGCTGTACACCCCTGCCATTTGAGCTAGGGGTGATTGGCAACTCCTTAGTACTCTTAAACTTTTATGGACAAAAGTTGAGTACTTTATAAGATCTATGGCTCACTTCTTCCTCCGACTGGACTCAAATAGAATTATTTCACTGAACCATGTATGTCGTAAGAGAGGGTATCTCCTTTGTCAAGAGATAGACAACATTTAAAAGGATTAGAGCTCTCCGACTATCAATCCAGGACATGAATCGACATCTATTGTTGGTGTTTGGCCTTGAAAACTAGAAAAATATTCCCACATTGCCTGGGCCAAATGACTTGTATCTCTATATATAAGATTTGCTTGCGTTTAGAGATGCACATGAGGTGTGGAGGGGCACATGGGTGCCATATGGGAGGTATTTTTCTAGTAGAAATAAGGTAACTCAACAATGAAGCATTAATACTTTTTGTCATGCTTTTGGAATTTATTCCTTTAGAGCTAAGCCCCGTAGGGGCTCAGCGACTCAAACTCGGACTCAGACTCGGGCACATGGGCTCATGAGGCGTAATGTGATATTTTATAGACACACTTTGCACTTAGCACGTCAGCATCGTTACTAGGCGCATTGTACAATTTAGTTGCGCTCGTTGCGCGAGCCTCTACGCTGCCGATCGCTCACCCGTTCGTACGAACTGTTCGTGCTGCCGATCGTGTGACCGTTCGCACCACTGTTCGCATGGCCAGTTGGTGCGCAGTGCATGCAGCGTGCGCTGTACGCATTGTGCACGAGCATAGTTGGTGCGGTTCATACGATTGGCACAATTGGCAGGGAGTGCGCGGATGGCACAATTGGCACGATGCACGCGGTTAGCGCAGTTGGCGTTGTCATGTCTATGTAGATTGAATGGTTACGAAATGTTTGAAAATGATTCCTTCTATGTCCTGAACGTTTCGTATACTGAACGGTTACTGTGTGCACCTATATAAGTTCCTCTTCTCTCTCTTCCAGTGCTATAAGTTAATTCTACATGTTCCTTACGAAATTTCAGAGAGCAGAAAAGAGAGAAACATAAGAGTTTGCGCTATCCGAGGAGTCAGAAGAGCAGAGTATTCTGAAGTTCTTTTTTGAACTTGCTAGTTCCTGGAAGCTATTCGTGTAGGACTAATGTAGCTTTGAGCGTCGGTGATCTGTTACCCCAGCAGGCCCTTCTTCTTTTTTTCTCTACTTCTGTTCATTTCTTCTTCTGTTTATCCACTTGTATCTCATTTTGAACAAGATTATCTCTAATCTAATCAGATAACATACTGTGGGCTTTTGTCGCTGTTGCAACAAAATCATTTGTGCCTTCGTCGAAGTGTTACATCTGATTTTGTCTCTCTGAATCCTTCGGTATCTTAGTTGTGCACCTTCTTCGAAGTGTTGTCAAAATTTGTTTTTCATCTTAAAATCAGGTCCCGAGACTAACAATCTCAAAAGTAGATGTACAAGATGGAAAACTTTCGTGCTGCACTCATCGATCCCAACTTTAACTAGTTAGAGAAGTTTGATGGAGAGCACTACCAAATCTAAAAAAAGAAGATTAGCCTCAATCTTCAACTCGGGGGCATCGATCACATGTTAACTGAGGAAGAACCGAAGGTTCCATAAAGTGGGTCTGCAGCCGCGATTGCTACTGCTACTGCCAAATAGTCCAAATAAAAGAGGGAAAATAGCCTCTGTAGGCTTTTGATCCTTAATGCAATGAAGGACTCTCTGGCATAATCTTACTCTAAGATGACCAGTACTATAGAGATATGGGAATCTTTAGAGAAATTGTATAAAGATGACAAAAACAGGAGCAAGACATTTTTCGTAGAGAAATATCACAAATGGCTCTTTGAAGACGAGAAGATGATGTTGCTACAGGTGAAAGAATTCCTGAACCTGCGTTAGAAATTGGAAGATAAGGAGATGCCCCTAAATGATAAGTTCATTGTCGGAGGGATTATCTCCAAGCTTCCCGCTAGATGGAGCAAATTCTATGCGGATATGCATAGAAAGAAACTGGAGATCAGTCTGGAAGATCTTCTAAAAGAAATTTATGTCAAAGGACCATATGAGGGCTCAACTGAAGGTGGACGTTCTATCCAAGCAGATAGCTAAGGCCAACTTGGTCCATACGAAGGAATCCAAGAAAAAGTAGGAGGCTTCCCACCACAAGAAGAAGGACCTAACCAATCTCAAAGTGAATGGGACTTCTTTCAAGCAATAGAAGCCAAAGTCCCATGTGACTTGCTTCAACTCTGGCAAGAAGGGCAACTACAAGAGTGAATAAAAATCCAAGCCCAAGCAGTCAGAGCAAGGTGAGCCTAGTAAGATTTTCATGGTTACTGATGTTATTGCGATGATTGCTCAGGTTACTGCGATGGGGGCTGACTTTGACTGGTGGGTAGAAACTGGTGCCACCTGGCATATCTGCTCTAGCATGGAATAGTTTACTACATACAAACCAACATTAAAAGTGTTATAGTGGCGAACCAGACATAAGCTGAAGTACAAGGGATCTGGACAGTGGTGTTGGAGCTGACTTTAGGAAAGTCTCTGATGCTTCATTATGTGAAGCATGTACCTGCTATTGCAAAGAACTGATCTCTGGAGGCCTACTCTGTAAAGTAAGCCTAAGGATGAATATCAATGCTGGCTAGATGGTGATGTCCGTAAAAAAACATACTTTGGAAAAGCCTTTTATACCGAAGGGATGTTTAAACTTCAGCTTGTAAACCAGTCTAATAAAATTAATACAATCGCTCATTCTGATTATACTCTTGAGTTGTGGCATAATAGACTAGGACATATTTATTATAAAAGAATAAATAAAATATCTAATCTATGACTTATCTCCAAATATGGGAGTAAGATAAAGAAATGTGAAGTGTGTGCTCAGACGAAGATCACAAGGAAACCCTTTCCTCGGGTTAAACGTAGCACAGATCTTCTGGAATTGGTGCACTCCGATATATGTGATTTCAAACAATTCTTTACAAAGGCCGGGATGAAGTATTTTATAACCTTCATTGATGACTTCTCAAAATATACATTTGTATACTTGCTAAAGTTTTTAGACGACGCATTCGAGAAGTTCAAAGAGTTCATGGCCGAAGCTGAATGACAAACTGGATAATAACTCAAGAGAATAAGAAGTAATCGAGACGGAGAGTATCGGTCTCATGAATTTATGTCGTTCTGCAAAGAACATGGAATCATCAACGAGACTACTGCTCGTATTCTTCTTAATCTAATGGAGTAGCAGAAAGAAAGAACATAATGTTGACAGAAATGATAAATTTAATGTCGTTGACTGCGGATCTTCTAAAGTGCTATTGGAGAGAAGCTGCATTGACGGCCACTTTTATTCTGAATAGAGTACTGTATGCAACTTCTGATGTCACTCCTCATGAACTCTGGTTCAAAGTCAGACCTAACTTTAATATCATTTGAGTGTGGGGGTATCTGGCATATCAGAAGCTCGGAGCAAGGACTACGAAGACGATCTTCTTGGGATATGCCGAGAAAAGTGATACTCGAAGATTTTTTATATAGAATCAAATCATATCATTGAATATTGCGATGCTGAATACTTTAAAGATAAATTTGCAAGGCACAAGAATATTGTTCTTGCGGACATTCCGGAGAATAATGAGGGTGTGCAGGAAATTAAAATTTCTAATGAGAATATAGTCCAAGAAGAAGTTGTTATGAAAGAGATGACACTTAAACCAGAACTTGCTGAGCCGTCAACTAACCGACTGAGAAGATCGAAGGACTTTGGAGATGACTTTATCATCTATCATGTGAAAGCAGATCCGCTTACATATGATGAGGCGAAGAAGACCAGATACATTTTTTTGGAAAGAAGCGATAGACAATAAAATTGATTCAATCACCTCCAATAACACTTGGGTGTTAGTTGTTCTTCCTGAAGGAGCAAAACCTATTGGGTGCAAATAGATCATCAAGAAGAAGATGAAAGCAGATGGAACTATTGACAAGTTCAAGGCTAGGCTAGTAGCCAAGGGGTTCTCTCATAAGCAGGGGACTGAATATTTTGACACGTATGCTCCAGTAGCCCGGATGACCACAATCAGAATGTTAATTGCTCTCGCAGTAATACATAAGTTGGTGATATATCAGATGGATATAAAGACAACTTTTCTGAAGGGCGAGCTAACCGAAGAGATTTACATGCAACAGCTAAAAGGATTTATCATCAAGGGTCTTGAAGACAAAGTATGAAACCCGTAACTTTTAGTTGATTATTTTAAAATTTTAATTAGCTAATATAATTAATTATTAGTTATTAATTTAGAAAAATACATTTTTAGAAAAATTATTTATTCCGAAAATTTTAATCAAAACCGTATTTTTTATAATTAATTATTGTGTTTATTATTTATTCTAGTTAGGTTAAATAAATTATTATTATTTCAGGTTAAACCTGTTAATTATGAAAACCATATTTTTAGAAAAAAATAAGTAAATTATTATTTTCAGGATTTTGACTGTTGACCCTAACCCGTCACGAAATCACTTAAATTAAAATTATTTTAAACCTATTAATAGATTTTTGGCCTGACCCGAATCCGTACCCGGTTCTCATCCTGAGTCTATCTCGAATTCGTTCCCGAGTCTCGAACCTATTCCCGAACCCTAGTACGAATCCAAGTAAAATTTTGGTTTTCGAAATCAGAAATATTTTTGATGTATTATTTATTGAGTTGTCATAAGAAAAGAAAAGTATTTGTTATTAATTAAACATTTCTTTATTTATAAACACATTTATTTTTCTTTAACTCATTCTCTCAGTTAAGGAGAACAGTCTCCTTTTCTTTTCCGTTGGAGCCTCTCGGCCGACTTTAGCTTCCGAACGCTCCAGACTTCTCCCCTTCCCCGCGTGAACTGCCGAAACCCCTTCTTTTTCCCTTCCGATAACCCCCGCTCACCTCTTCCTACTTAAACCCCTACCTTCACTTCCTTTTCCATCACCATCTTCCCCAAATAATTGTACCCTAGCCGGAGCACCGCCACCACCAGGCCGCTGACCCAACGCTCCTCCGCCTGAGTCCAGCGGTTCACGACCCAGGTCGACCGCCCAGCGGCTCCGCTTGACCTCTTCGCGCCAGCCCTTCGTCGACGGCCGCTCCCCGGCGCCGATCCCGACCCGTGTGCCGCCCGCCGCAGCACCCCGAGTCCGATCTGACCGCTGTGCCGGTCCAGCGTCTCCCCGTGCCTGACTTGCTGTCTGATCCGAGTTTTCGACCCCGATACCGCTGTCTGTGTGTTCCTGGATCGTTCCGAGAACGCTGTCCGCAGAGTTCTTTTCTCAAAAATTCACCTGAGAGATCTAGCCGAGCAATTTCTGGTATATTTTCGTTATCCCGTTTCCATTTTCAGTCTATGATGAGTTTGGTCCGCGAATTCCCCGGGAATTCGGTAAGCGTATTATTTTCGGATTTCCGAAATCCTTTCGGAAGCATTCTGTGAGTTGTGGAATATTTCTATGGGTTTGGTTTTTTCCAAATTCCATTTCGGAATTGGGTTCTGTGGATTTTATCCCTATGGCTTCTCGGAAATTCCGAGTTGGTTTCGGATATATTCTTTATCTTTGTTTTGTGATATTTTCGGGTTCTGTGAAATTTTTGGGTTTCTTTTGAATACCGGAAACATGCCCGGGTTCGATATTATTCTCGGGTTTTAACATTAATGGTGGAAATAATTTCTTAGTGGTTATTTCCTGGTTTGGGATTTATAAATGATGTTTGTGGTGCATTTCCCAGTTTTTGGGTTGACTGAAAATAGAGAAAGTGATGCCGAATTTTCTATAAAATTTAATTATTTTAAAATGGTTTTTGGGGAAAGATTGTTATTTTGGAAATTTTGGGCGACGACCGTATTGGTCATGGGCCCTGGCTAAGTGCAAACGAAACCGGTTTCGTCCTGACGTTGAGGCATTAGCCTGTATGATGATTGGACCAATATCCGAGACTCACTATTTAATTTAATATTAGTTTTATTTTTTAAATTAAATTGTAGGATTTTTAGGGACTAACTAATATTTCCTTCTTATTTTAATTCATGTAAAATGGTCTGTAAAGGGCATAAGCCCAGTTTTATTATTTCTGTGGATTGTAATAAATTAGTTAAATTTATTCTTTTCTGGTTGTGGTTGGCATAAATACGTAAAATAGTGAAATAACTATTTTTTTATAGAAAACCAATATTGTTTTCTCACATTAAATAAATTAGGAAAAATTAAAAGTTATTATTTAAACAAATTTCGCGTCTTTCTCATTTAAAGAAAAATGTAATTTTATTATATAAATTATAAAATACCAAGTTTTGCCAATAAACCGATAAATATAAAGTTTTTACGAAATTAAATACAAAATGATCTATCCCTCATAATTGAATGTAACGCATTAGATAATCGATTTGTGTTTATGTTAGTTTAAATAAAGAATTGAAAAAAAAAATTGACTAGGACAAATTAGAGATTGAAACTAGCACATCTAGAATGGCAATTTTGGAATCTAAGACCGACTTCTCGATTGTAGGATTTCGAGGAAAAGTCTGAAATTCGTCTCGGAGTCATTACCCTCATTCTAGTCAAACCAAGGCAAGTACAGTTTGTGGTAGTTTACAATTATTTAGTAATAGTTTTATTGCAAATTTAAACCACGAGGCAAAACGGAACTCTCTCTGAGAGCATTGACTGTTTAACTGTTGGGTACTGGAGGAGTAGTGTAATGAGTATGACCACATCCAAATTAGTATAATAACTGTGTTAGCTTACCCCTCATACACACGGAGATAAGCCATATCGTATCAATAGGATACAACTGTACAACCCAATCCGGTCATATTCATTGCCTATTCACATCACACTGTTTTAACTGTTGGAAAAACCATTTATTTCAACTTGTTTAAAAATGCATAACTCCATTATTATTTCAATTGTTAAAATATCATGAATTGTACTTTGCCCCCTCCTGACTGGAGACTATATTTTTAGGTCCTATTGATGATGCAGAGCTACTGATTAGTAGCTATTATGATCCTGAGTTGTATCCAGTTGTGCTACCAGATGATGCTGGTCTTGGAGATGACGAGTCTGCTTTTAGTTGTTATCATTTACTATTTTCAGTTGTTGTTATTGAAAAAGACTATCTATTTTGTCAGTTGTAACTTTGTTGGACAAGTTTTTAATTATCCAAATATTAAAGTTGTGACAATTAGTCTGTGTTGTTGATTACCTGCATGAGTGATACAGCTTACTGCCGCCGTCTCAATAACGGTGCAGGCTGGGCATAATCCGAATCGACCCAAGAAATTGGGACCGGGTCATGACACAAAGTCTGCAAGTTGGTGAAATCCTTGTACGATTTGAAGCAAGCTCCTAAAATGTGGCCTGAGAAGTTTGACAGGGTCATAAGGTTAAATGACTACAAGGTCAGCGAAACGGACAAGTGTGTTTACACGAAGCTCGTTGATGGAAGAGGTGTAATCGTTTGTTTGTATGTGGACGACATGCTAATTCTAGGTACGAATATGGGTTACATTATGGAGACAAAGAAGTTCATCTCGACCAAGTTCAGTATGAAGGACTTGGGGGAAGCTGATGTGATCTTGGGTATCAAGATCATCCGGACGGATACTGGACTGGTATTATCACAGCCTCATTATATTGAGAAGGTGATCACATGCTACAGGTATTAGGATCTTCCATTGATTGATATACCTTACAGGTGTGACCTGAAGTTGAAGTCGAATTCGAGGGAAAGCGTCAAGCAGCTGGAGTATGCAAGTGTCATGGGAAGTTTAATGTACCCTACTACTGCCACTAAGCCTGACATAGTTTTTATTGTGGAAATGCTGAGTCAGTTCACTAACAACCCAGGCATTGAGCACTGAAAAGCTATAAAATGGGTAATGAGATATCTCAAGAAGACTCAGACATATGCACTACACTACATCAAAGATTTGCCAGTAGTAGAAGGCTTCAACGATACGAGCTGGTGCTTGGAGGTGGAGAGCGAAAGATCCACATGTAGATTCATTTTCACCACGGGTGGAGCCGCTATATCGTGGAAGTCAAAGAAGCAGGCTATTCTCTCTCATTCCTTCATGAAATCTGAGTTCTTTGCACTTGATTCTGCAGCAGAAGAAACAGAATGACCTCGGGAGCTCATATATGATCTTCCAGTAGTTGGGACACAGATACCGGTAATACCTATATGCCGCAACAACCAGTTGACTGATGCGGTAGCATCGAATGACCTCTTCAACGGAAAGAAGAGAACTGTGTGGCTAACGCACAGAGGAGTGCATGATCTCATCAAGAGAGGTGTCATTGCAGTGATTAATATTCAGTGTTAAAAGAACCTGGCGGATCTGTTCACAAAGGGTCTCAAGCGCCAGTTGGTCGAAGACACAACAAGTAAAATAGGCTTGAAGGCATTCTGAATTATATTGTTGTAACCCTACCATAAAGTTTTATGTTATTAGTTCAAAGAGAAATCTACTAGGCATCTAGCTTTTGGATCAAGGGAGGACCGCCAACTGGGAAATATCATGAACAATGGGTTCATGTCCTCTGTGACATGGAAGGGATACGTACCCACAACCACTGTTGTCTACGATATATTTTCTGAGGAGAAAAGATCTTGTATTGAGGTTGGCTTAAATGCCTTAATAAGTTCTCAGGCAGAGTGAATGCCTATTGTGCTTTATAGGAAGCACGGTAGCACAACAGTAAACTTCATGCTATAGTGGGATGACTCCACCATTTGGTTCCCAGTTAGGGTAATGTCTCGACTTTATGAGCCAAGTCATAGCGACGTAGCACCGCAAATAGGCAGGTAGCTTAATGTTGTATCATAAAATTAAAGAGTTGTAGATAGTACTACAAAGGGGACGATATCCTCATATTACTGTGGCACAACACCACAATGAGGTACCCAGGTAGGGGTAAAGCCTCGACTACGCAAGCCATGTCGTTGCGGAGTAACATCGCAAGGAAGCACAAGGCTTCATGCTGGGTAGTTTGGCACTACAAAGAGGCTTGTGGCCTCATGCTACAGTAGTATGACACTTCGATGATGTTCCCAGGTAGGGATAATGTCTTGACTTTAAGCCATGTCATAGCGGAGTAGTGCCGCAAGGAAGCGCAAGGCTTCATGTTATGTCTTTTTAATCAAGAACTTACCTAGAGTGTATGAACAGAGATATCAGACCGTCTCTTGTGGGTAAACTTATAGATGACTAAAATATATACACCAAAACCAAGCTGGCACATGGCCTTTAATGTACAGCCAGAAGCACATACGACAAAATTGTGTGAGTGGGAAGAATTACAGCTATAGTACAGAATTCAAGGCATAGTCCATTCTTGTATCATACTGTTATTTAACCCATACGGGAAAATTTAAGTCGTCAGCGACGTCTATCCAAGTGCATGATAGACAGTCACTGTAGGAAATACTCAAACCCATATATAGAGATATGTGGGAGATTGTTGGTGTTTAGCCTTGAAGACTAGAAAAATAGTCCTACATTGCCTAGGCCAAATGACTTGTATCTCTATATATAAGCTTTGCTTGTGTTTAGAGATGCACATGTGGTGTGGAGGCGCACATGGGTGACATGTGGGGGTATTTTTCTAGTAGAAAGAAGGCTAACTCAACAACATTAATACTTTTTATTATGCTCTTGGAATTTATTTCTTTGGAGCTAAACCCGTAGGAGCTTAGCGACTCGAACTCAGAATCGGGCTCACGAGGCTGTTTGTGAGAACAAAAGTTTTACAAAAAAACTAGTTTACAAACTAAGAAAAAGAAAGTACAAAGTACAATTTGATTCTAGGAAAGTACAACTGTAGGAATCTGATCTGAAGACGATCACTTTATCCCTTGGACGATGTGATATCGAAGATACGAGCCTCTGGAGAATGCGACAGCACCTTATCAGGAGATTATAATCATTAGTGATACCTTAGAACTAATTTGGAACTTTATTTATAGAGTTTTGAAATAACTGTCAAGTAGTTATCTTGAGTGGCACGCAAAAGTATATTTGTCGTGCCATTCACTCATTTGTGCGAATAGTTATTTGAACTGCTAGGGACGCGTGGCATTCTGATAGAGATATGCACGTGGTCGTGGGCAGTATAGTAGATACGTTCTTCGAAATTAGTGGCATGTGCGCCACGTCATCTAACTTCTAGATAAAAATTGACTAAGTGGCGCCCACTTGATAGGTGGCGCTATGCGCAACTTGATAACTGGCACCCCTTACTCAATCTGTCAGTTCTGTGATCATTAATTACCTTACACCAAATGATAACTAGTGCGAGCTTGCTGTCTGTATTTATTGCTGACACGGTCTTCTTGAGTGCCGCATTGCTCAAGATTCGAAGGGATTTCTGACGGATCATCGGTAATCATGACGACTGTTCTAGCTTCTCGAGGAAACTTGCCACGTGGTACCCGTGCACCCTAATGGTTGGCGCCACCTGAGCCTTCGTACAACCTAATGGCACCTTTTTGGATCCTGGCACCATTTTATGAGTAGTGCCTAATCATTTCTGAACTTCTACAAGATCCCATTGAAAGTTTTTAAATTTGAAAGATTTCAAAAATTTAAAATACTTTGAATTAGAAGTGATTGGCGTGAATGTCGCGTGACAGTATTGTTACCGACCTCGAGTTTTTTGTGCGTAGGTTACGCCAACTGTTACAGAAGCTTTAGGCTATAAATAGCCATCAAGAAAGAGAAAATTACTTTTTACTGGAAAGTTCTTTTCTTCCAAACCCTTTGTCTTCTTCTTCCCGACTTCAAGATATTCTTCGACCACCATCAATGACACCGAAGAAATTAGCTGCCGACAAAGGCAAGGCGGTCGCCATGACCTTATCATATGCATCACCGCTAAGGGCGCCTCAGTATGTGCCACCGTCGGCGAGAGTCGAGAGTGCAAACCCACCACTCGAAGGTGACCGCTGGAGAATGAAACGTGACAGTGTCGACCATCTTTTTTTAGAGCTCTGGTTCCCTGCGCACTCTTCAACCAACGCCACCTCTTTTTAGAGTGTTGGCCAAATCATATCACACACTTTTTATTTTTGCAAATTGTGTTGTGTGTAAAAAGCAAGCTCGCACAAAAAACAGAACTCGTATAATTTGAGCTCGAGCAATTTTGAGCTCGAGCAATTTTGAGCTCGAGCAATTTTGAGCTCGCGCAATTTGAACTCGCGCAATGTTGTATCAGTCGCTCAATTTAGAGATTTTTTTGTGTAGATTCTGTAATCTTTCCTTGAAAATAGACTTTGCTTCTTCTTTTACAGTTGATCTCAGAGAAGACCCAAATGCTGAGATACTGGCTTCGGCCTTTTGAGTACCAGAATATCAAGAGGATTTGTCCCATGTCTCATTTCCCCAATATGATCTTCCCGACTCCAGAAGGGCAATGCTAACGTCTCAAGAGGATAGCACTTTACTATGCTTGATGAATGGTGAACCCCTTGTAAGTCTGGACCAGGTTCCCCATAAGAAACCAGTTTTCTTGTTTGGTGATGCTATCAAGAAAATGGCTCAGCCCAAATTAAAGGGAGAAAGCAGAATTTATCAGAGTAGAGACAAATTAATATATCTCAGAGAGAAGTTGAGACACTTATCTCTATCTCAATATGCCCATTCAAGTTATCCTCGACGGATGGCATGGGACATGACTCTAATCCAACAAGCCAGAGTTGGAAGAATATGCCATAAATTGGGTCCCCAGAATAAGGATATGTTCTACAGTTCTTCGAAGAGATATAGTTCCCACTTGAGAGGCTTAAAACAGAGTTGTGTGCCTCCTGAGGATTCATCCTTACTGATTTCCGTCAGAATACCTTTTCTTATGAATATATTTGCTAAGTCTGAGAGAAAATATCCAGATCAGAGCATGCGGTTGACAGGCTTGATGAATCCAGAGATGAAATGATAGAAATGTGTTGCAGTCTGGACTTTAGATAACTTTAGAGACAAGCTTCTTGAATTGGAACTTTATGATCCAATTTGGACTACTTCTTCTGGAATCCTTCCCAATCCTAATTTATTTTTGGCCTTGGTAGAACGGTATAACGATAGAAGCAACTTTCATGACTCCTCATGGAGAGATTGGCTTCACGCTTTATGAAATGCAATATCTTTCTCATTTGCCAATGGGTGAAAACCCGTACGAGGAATATGTACCGACAAATGAGGAGCTGAATGCTTTAGCCAAAGAGAACCCGAAGATGGTGGCCGTCTTCGAAGAGCTTTTATGCCACTTTATGATTTGTACCCTCTATTATCAGAGTTTCGCAAAAGGGACATGTTACATGACTAAATGGCTGCCGTATTTATATTTGGGCCACATTCACGAAGAAAAGATAAATGAGAATCAAGCTTGTGAACCTTATTTTTTCAAACCGCTTGACCGCAACACTCTCGAAAAGTTGATTAAAAAAAAATCCAAACATGTTAATAATATACTGAATGAAGATTGGCATCCATTTACTGCTGGTGTTTCATTGAGAGTTACCTCAGGCAAGGTAATAGACCAATGTCTTGAGAAGCTGCATTAGCAGTTTTCTCTCCTTATGGATACAACGGTTTGCGGTTTTCGGAGCTAGTGCCGTTGATAGATTCTACCGGGGCATATTATTCGCTATTGTGTGTCTAGTATTTGGTTATAAGGTGGACATTCTTTTGGCGATGACTTGCCGGCTGAATACAGGTCTGTGTTATTTTGTAGACAACATGATGAATGATCCCAGTAATCGAGACGCCTTCCCTTGTACTGAGATGCTGTATACTTATCTGTTCGGGTGGTTTCTGTTGCATCATTCCAGTCTGATGGATCCGGCTTTGGGTACTGTATGAGGAGACTTCATCAGGCGTTATGCCACCACTCGATGGAACATAAACAGCCTTTCAGAGTGTAGAAGGGCTTTGAACATGGGTTTCGAATGGAGATTCCACTGTGTCCCTCCTCCTACGGGATACGAAAATCTTCCAGCTCAACTCGTGGACTTGGAACCTATCGCCCTCCGTCTAACTCCACATGCTTTTACGTGGCTAAAGATGATCCGGCCCTCCCACCTAATATATTGGTTCGAGGGTAAATGCTATCTGGAGCCATATTTACCAAGTCGATTAAAAGCCAAGGGTTATTTGATAGATGCAATGGAGGTACTACAGTTCGGCTATAATCAGATGCATGTTGGAAATGCCACCACCTGCTTAAAAGCCAAGGGTTATTTGATAGATGGCTCCAGAGCCTGGAGGTACTACAGTGCAAGGAGTACCAAGGCTATATTCACAATGCCTTCTGCCACCCTCACAGCAGGTCCGTGTATGTTATATACATACTGGAATTTCTATACTTTAGCTAATACTTTCTTTAAAGGTTTCAACTTAGCTGATAGTTTTGTAAGCACCAAACTGGCAAGAACGAGGACCAACACTATACAAGAATTCAGAGATACGGAGGATCATGACACTGCTGATGAGCCCTTAGAGGCTACTCTTATTGGCCTTTTCGATGAAGTGAATGATCCACTGAATATCTTACTTAAGAAGCGGAAGGAGAAGTCTTCCGCGAAAGGGCCTGGTAAAAGATAGAAGACTGGAGAATCATCTACTCAATCACACCCAGATAAACTTCCTTCCCCTCCTAAGGCTCGAGGGAGGAAGAAGAAAACAACAATAGTTTTTGTTGAGCAGCCTACGGCTAGGACGACAAGGTCCCAAACAAGACAAATGAACACGGGACTCTCTCTTAGAGGAGGAGAGGTAACTCCTTCTTCGATTCCAAAAGACAATAGAGTCATCGATGAAGAGACTAGTAGGGGGCCGATTGTGCAAGGTGATCATGTTTGATCATATTGAAGCTGAAGAATCACCTTCAGTGCCTCTTCAATGCAAGACAAGAAGAAAATTATTGGTGACTCGAGTAGTGCAACATGAAACTACAGCTTCACCAACTCCTTCAATGTCGGAGGAGCTTTCAAGTCAACCTGATACGTCGCTGCCATCACAGGATCTGCTGCCTTGACAAGGTAATATTTGTACTCTTTTAATATGATCATGATTTAGTAAAATATTAATGTTGACCTTTTTTCATTAATTAATATTCTATCTCCAGTCTTCACAACAAATACTTCTCTGGTTCCTCCCTCATAGCTAGCGACTATGAAGATCACCATTCCCATGACTGTACTAGCTGCAGGAGTGATGGTACCATCCCCAGCTAGCGAGGTTCCAAAGACTACAATTCCTGAGGAGGTATTTCCTTCAACCGACTTGATTCCCGATGTTGCAGCTCATTTTGTAGTCCAGACTCCTGCCTTCTCTTGGAAAGATCAAGAAATGATAGAGGCTCTTGATGGCTGTGATCTCGGTGATAATTTGATCGAAGAAGACCCTACAGATTTTGCTTCCAATCTCGATAAAGCTAGAGTTAATCAAGATCCCATAAAGGTCTTAAATGATTAAGACTTAACGGCTAAAGAGGGCCACACCACTAGTGAGGGTGAAGAGCGCCCTGTCGATCGATGATAAAGGACATCAAAGCCCAAAAGATGGTAATCAGAGTCTTATTGACCCACAAGGTGATAAGAACTCAAATGTTGATATTGAGGACGATGAAAGCCCAGGTGATGAAAATGATAATGAAGACATTGATGATAACAAAGAAGATGATAAAAATCAGGCTGAAAACCTTGAAGATGTTGGGATTGATGAGAATCCTAGAACTGATGCTGAGGCAATTCAGACCCCGATTGAACATATTTTTGAGACAAGGAGAACAGAAGTGGCAGCCCCAGTTGGTCAGCCAGAATTAGAGGCTGGAAGCAGCTATTTTCGTTCATGAGGCTCAGAGCCTGGAAGCATTCAAGCGGCGGTGTCCGAGAATACCGTGACGAGACTTCTTACAGACCGAGATCTACCTCGTGAGACCCCATATGTGCCGTCGAGCTCAGCTAAATTGTTGACTTTTATTCATCATTGCTTCTTTGATATTATTTGATATGATATATCGATTATGCTTTTTAATTGCAAGGGGTCCTGTTGGGACTATCGTTGCAGCCCTGTTGACTTTTGCGGGTTTGTCTTAGCTCAACAATGGCTCCCCTGGACAGGGGAATGATGGAAGGGAGTTCTTCACAGATGACTGCGCCAAAATCCCCCGGTGCACAATCTATGATTCCTCCTCTTCTACAAAAAGGAAAGTCCTCACTAAAGTGGAGACTCCTGGTCTTTTGGAAATGAATAACAGCCTCGTCGAAACATATACAAATGCCTTTTATACTTCTTTGGGCACTCATGTACAAGGGATGTGGAGAAAGGTCGACCTTTCAACTTATTGAAGAGAACTGCTCATTTTGCGATTGAAGCCATACGCAATGTTGGCTACCTGGAAAGAGCCGACTTCTTGGAGCATATCTTGAATGATCTCGAAGATCCTGTAAAATCTTATCAAGACTTGACGAGAGGCAACATCCAGAGGATAGTAGATTCTGACTGTAAAGCCATTGATCGTGAATATACAGAACGACGAGCTGCCTTAGATAACTCTATAGTGGCCTTCATATTACAGTCTGGAGAAATAGAGTCAATGATTGCTGAGATTACCTCCTCTATCATCCTCTACAATGTTGAAGCTGAAGAAAAAGGAAAAAAGATAGCTGAAAATCAAGTTCGTCTTCAAGAGCTAGAACTTGAAATGGCCAAGCTACTGGAGACGGTCATGACAGATAGGAAGCGTGAAGAAGAAGTTCTTGAGCTATCTCAAGTTGCCTTAAGTCGCTTAGATGATCTAATCAGGCAACGAAATGACTTTGTCTATATTCGGGGTGCAGAGATAGAACAACAAGTCACATCGTTGCAACCATTGCAGCCAGAGAACATGAGAGACCTAGCCAGACAAAGGGTGATTGACTCCAGGGTGGAGCGAGCTGAAGCTCTGAGGAAGCTAATCATTGATCTTAGCACCCAGCCTTCGAGATGAAGTTTTTTATGTAATAACTTTCCGCTTTGAACATTTTGATGAAGTGTGATTTTTGTAATCGTAATGGATAAGAAATGATGATATTTTGTGGTTCTATTACTTATTAAGTATCTGTTTGAGATACAAGCAATAGATAAGATTAGGAAATATGTTCAGAGGTACAGGATGTGATATATCTATTGAAAACAACAATACTCATTATATCTATTCAGAGGTAATGTGGACGTGACAGAATATAATTTTGAGATATTGTCAATTCTGGGACGACATTATTAGAGGTAATGTGGACGTAACAAGTCATTGATGTTGATAGTAGAATTCAGAGGTAATGTGGACATAAATTCGTATATCTATTGATTATCCTTGGGCCAACTGAAATTCAAAAAGAGGATATCTTTAAAAACAACTGGGTTCCAAAAGATGGTATTTGTGATAATGTGATATGATCTGGATAGACTCCAATGGAGATTTTTTTGAGGATTTATTATCTGTGGCTTTATTTATGAAAGAGTAAATAAAAGATAATAACTCAAAGATTTGAGGCATGTACAATATTCAGAAGAAGTAGGATACACTCTTCAAACATGGTATTTCTTTGGAAATTTGCCATTGATAGGCATCATAGCGACTCGGTCGTCCATCCCGGTCAGTTGATAAGCTCCGTTTGAGAAAAATTACAACGTAGGGACCTTTCCACTTTGGTTCGAACTTGCCCTTGCTCTTCTGTGTCATAGTCATAGGACGTCTGACAGTAAGGACTAGTTCACCTTTTTAAAATGCTCGTACTCTGACTTTATGTAATCCCCTATGTTTTATAGGAATTTTTTTATTTATTTTATATTTATAGTATTCTATTTCTCTATATTCATTAAAAAAGTAAATAAATTTTTTAATGTAATAGTGTTATAGTCAGCACAGATAAAATTTTACCAAATATGGATCTCATTATTTCAAAAATATTTTGGGGATTTTAGAGTTTTTTGTATTTGAAGTTTTACAAGTGTTATGTATATATATATATATATATATATATATATATATATATATATATATATATATATATATATATATATATATATATTTACAAGTGTTATATATATATATGTATATATATATATATATATATATATATATATATATATATATATATAACAAATTATATAAAAAAAATAAAAAAATATATATAACAAATTATATACATGTATACATATATAATGGATTATATATATATATATATATATATATATATATATATATATATATATATATATATATATATATATATATATATATATATATAAATATATATATATATAAAAATATATATATATATATATATATATATATTTATATATATATATATATATATATATATATTCGAGTTATATATATATGTGACTGTATACTGTGTAGATATAATGGGTTATGAAAATATATAGATGTATATATAAAATTATAGAGATACATCGTACGTATATTTAGTATAAAAAAAATCAGGTTCATTTTTAATTCTCGTGAGATTTTTGAATCTCGCGAGTACCTAATCCCCCTATATCCCGAAAACTACCAAGAATTGAGTTTGTTAGAACTCAATTGATAGGGATTCACAAATCCCTTACCAAACCGACCCGAATTTTCCTCTATACTTCGTAGATCCTAATCTCCATAGGATTGTAGAGAATATAACTCAAATTCAGAATCTTGATTTACCCAAGATTCAAAGACCAACGATTGAGAGATCGAACTCTCAGCAATATATACGAACGACAGCCACTTTGGGAAAAACCCTAGCAAAAATCCCTCATAATCGACCCCGACCTCCGCAGCGACTCTTGAGTACTCCCGCGCGTGCATATGACATCATGCACGTCATTGGTCACCGACTACAGAGCCTTGAATGCAGTGATGGTGAAAATAAGTACCTCTTATCGTGTATAGATGATCTGTTCGATCAACTGAGTGGAGCAAAAGTATTCTCCAAGATTGATATACGATCGGGCTATCATCAACTAAAGGTTCAGAAAAAAGATATTCCAAAGACGGCATTTTGATCGAGGTATGGACACTATGAGTTCTTGGTCACACCTTTCGGTTTGACCAATGCTCCCGCGGTCTTTATGAACTTAATGAACAAGATCTTTCACCCGTACTTGGACAAATTTGTAGTCGTCTTCATAGATGATATCTTGATTTACTCCAAGATTCAAGAGGAGCATGAGCTGTCACCCCCAGTTTTCAAAAAAGGGGTATTTTGGTCATCTTTTATTTTCGAATATTTTTGAATTTATTTTATTATTTATGACATTATTTTGGGGTTATTTGAGTCGGGTTCGAATTTTAACTCAATCCGACTTATATCGGGGACTCGGGGTAGCTTTGACTCTTGTGGGACCCACTCATTAGTTAGACATGGTCCACATTACAATATTTAAGTTAGTAAGGTTAGACTAAAATTTTATGACTAGGTTGGGTTAATTAGAGACTTAAACTAGACTAATTTAGCCCCAAACTAAAACCTATTTTTAATTTAAACCAATAGGTGCTAGAGGGGGGTATTTTGGACTTTAGCAAAAGGGGACACCTTACCCATATAGGGCCGGCCATAAAGGGAGAGGGGAATGAGTCACCTCTTATTTGTTATTATCCACAAATTTCTCTCTCTTGTTCTTCCCCAAATTTTGAGAAGAGCCTCCATTGATTTCATCTCCAAATCAATCCATTCTTCCACCAAATCTTCTTCATTTCTTCTCTACTCCTAGAAGAGAGGGTACTAGCCAAGTTTGGGAGGATTTGGCTTTGATTCGTGTCCATTTGGAGATCCCTTCGTGTCAGTGTCGTATCGGAAGGAGTTTCCTTAGATTTTACATCCCGAAAGGTAAAATTTATCCTCTATTTCAATCCTACATGCATATAGGATTATTTTGAACCCATAGGAATGATTCCCATGGTTGTATCTCTATTTATGTCCATTTCGTGTCCATTTGGAGTTATTAGGAGTGTCCTTGATGTGTTGTTGTATACATATGGGAAACCCCTAATTTTGGACACATCTTGTGTTTGAGATATTGT
Source organism: Iris pallida (assembly GCA_029216955.1). Lineage (NCBI taxonomy): Eukaryota > Viridiplantae > Streptophyta > Magnoliopsida > Asparagales > Iridaceae > Iris > Iris pallida. The sequence goes on from JANAVB010021399.1 coordinate 10,672,320, forward strand.
GTGAATGACTTATATCCTATTTAATCTCATATTTTATATGCTAGAATGTTGTTCTTCATGCATCATATTGTATCTTACTGTATCATATATATATATATATATATATATATATATATATATATATATATATTTTTTTTTTTTTGTATCTTACTGTATCATATATATATATATATATATATATATATATATATATATATATATATATATATATATATATATTTTATTGTATCTTATTGTATCTTACTGTATCATATATATATATATATATATATATATATATATATATATATATATATATATATATATATATTTACATGGTTATATATTTAAGTTTGTGTGTGTGTCTCTTTATATTTGAGTGTATGTTTATATATGTATTGGTATGAGGGTGTGTGTCTATTTTCATGTATCATATATAGATATATATTCATGTATATATTATATTGAGTGTCTCTCTCTCTCTCTCTCTATATATATATATATATGTGAGTGTGCGTGTGTGTGTGTGTGTGTGTGTGTGTGTGTGTGTGTGTGTGTGTGTGTGGATGTATATATATATAGGTGTTTGTGTGGATGTGCATATATATATATATATGTGTGTGTGGATGTATATTATATAGGTAGGTGTGTGTGCGGAGTATAGAGAGAGTGTGATTTAGAAAGTGAGATAGAGAATGAGATATGGAGGAGTTGAGAGTGACTTGAGGGATATAGAGAGTGAGATAGAGAGAGAGATAGATAGATGGTTGAGAGATAGATAGATGGATGTATATATATAGAGAGTGAGATGGAGAAGAAAGTGGGGAGTATGAGAGGAGCGAAGGAAGGGGAGTTGTTGCCCACACAACAGCCACCAACAGCAGCAATAGCTGCTGTCCAAAGGGACAGCAGCAGCAGTAGTAAGCTGCAGCAGCAGCAGCTGCTCCCTGCAGCAGCAGGACAGCCCCAATTAGCCTAGTTTTGGCCCCTATTTCACCCCCTCTTGACCTCTATATACCCCCCTATATAACCCCCATGTTGGTGACATGTTAGTGAATGTTTTAAGTGGTGTTTAAGTGGTGTTAGTTGAGTAAATTTATATGTTAAGGTAAGTTAGAATGTGAGTAGGTAATATGTTAAGGTAATGGTTCATGTTAAGGTTTTTCATATTAGAAAGTAAGATATAGATGAGAGAGTTGTTATTTGAGTAATATTATTATATATATATAGTGTTATAGATTTGGTTATGGGCTAGTATGAGAGTGGGAGATTGTGTTATCTTATGATACCAAGGTGGTATCATAGGGTAAATGATATTTACCCTATGAGAGGAGCAAGGTATTAAGATACCTTTAAGAAATAAAGTTAGAGTATCAAGATACCGTGGCATGGTATCGAGATACGAGGGCATGGTATTAGGATACCATGTTGAGGTAGAAAAGTGCCTAGAAACTAAGGTAGAGGCTTGGTAGTGAGTTTTCCTTGGTCAGGTAATGGGGTAGAGGTTAAGGTAATTACCTATAACTAAGGTATGAGTTTAACAGTTTAAGGTATAGTTAGAAATAGTTTCCCTTGGTTGGTAATGGTCATGATTAGTGCACTTAGACTAGTTTTGACCTCGGTTGACCGTTTTGACAAAAAGTCAACCGAAAGTCAAACTTAGCCTAAAAGTGACTAGAACTTGACCCGACTCAACCAGAGTTGACCAGATGACTGAAAGTCAATAGTTGGTCAACATTAGCCTAGTTTGACCTAGGATTGACCTAGAGTTGACCAGGGTTGACCAATTGATCAAAAGTCAACTATAAGTCAAGCTTTGACCCAGTTTGACCTAGTTTGACTTGGATTAACTTCCTGTGACCTTGTTTGTCCTAGTTTGGCTCAGTATGACCTACTATGACCTAGTTTAGCCTGATGTGACCTAGTTTGACCTAGTTTTGGCTTAGACTTGCATATTATGACTAGATTAGCTTCCCTTTCATTATTAAACCCTGTTTCGACTCATGGTATCTCATCTTTAGGTCTGTGATTACTCTGAGCATCTGTTCACCCTATCAGCTCAGGACCACATGCGAGTACATTTACTGATAGTTTTTATCATCTTGATATCTGCTATATCCGATTCAGTTGTACTTGATTCCTGACACGATGGTTCATGGACAAGTATACATCGGATCCTGGCATGAGATGTTGTTCCTAGATTACTTGGTATATTGGTACATTACTTGACTTGTTACCTGTACTTGTATAGACATGGACTTGGGAGCGGGCTGGCCTCTTGCTCTTGAGTCCCGTATCATGATGTGTCATGTCCGGATCCATTATACTATTCAGGGATGGGGAGTTATTAGTGGTTGTGTGATCAAAATCCCTACTTATTCTTCACACTTGTACCTGTTACTTGTTCATAGCTATACCCTCGCCTCACGACGGGTAAATCCTGACCCTACTTGTTCTTAGGTGTCCATCGTGGCCGGCCTGATCCTGCTCCATTGTACACTTACTCATAGCTGGTCAGATGGAAAGCCTGGTCCTGATTTCCAAGCAGATCACATAACGCTCTAATAATTCATGGCACCCTGTTTCTAAAAATTGGGGATTTTTGAAAATTTTATTATTTTTATTATTTATTAGTGGTATTTTAGTCATGGTGTGATTTTCTGGTGATTTTAGGTAAGATAAACCATTTCTAAAGTCATGCTAAGTCATGACTTATGACTTTGTGACCTTGTTAGTAAACCTTAGTGTAAACCCTAGTTTTCTCTAACCTAGAAGTTGCCATGACCATGAGAACTTAGCCATAGGCTTAGAACCTCAAATTAGTGATTTTTAGCCTAAAGGGTATTTTGGTAATTTTCTAGGATTTATTTGGAATTAATTGTAATTATGTGATTTTAATATTATTTAATTATTGTTAAGTATCATGAGAGCCCCTAACCTAGTTTAGCCCTAATCTAGAGGTTAGCCACTAACCTAGAGGCTTGAGGATAGATATTTTGCATTGGTTAAAGTAGGATAAATATCATGATATTTACTTTAAGGATATTTTCCTTAAAAACCTCAAAATATCTAAACCCTTTACACCAAAGTCCTTCCCTTAGCTTGTAAGCAACCCAAGGACAACCCCCCCTACCCCATGGCAGCCAAGAAACCCCCCCTTGGCAGCCCACAATTCTATAAAACCCATTGTATTAATTCATGAATAATTTACATGAATTTAATTCATAAAAAATCCCATTTTCTTCAAACACCCATAACTTGATCATTTGTGATCCAAATTGACTCTAGTCTTTTGCATTGGAACCCTACAACATCTAGGGAGCTAAGGGAAGCAAGAAATCTAGAATTTGGGAGCTTGGGCATCGTCGAGTTCGAGATCACAACACCCTCTTTTTATTGATTTTCCTTGGAATTTCACCAATAGGTAAATATGTCCAAACCTAGTCTAATTCCTGTTTTTATTTCATAAATGCATTCATATAAGGTTAACCATACTGTGGGTAAAGTTTGGTGGGATTTTGGTGTGTTTTGGTGTCCGTATCGGACACGTATCCTAGACTAGGAAATTGTGTTTGATTAAATGTCTCAATGGATTCAAATATTGTGTTTTGCAAAACTTTTTACACAAACACCTAGCCCTGGACTTGCTAACCCTAACCCCACTTGACTGAGCACGCATCATGTCCCTTTTTGTATCCAAATCGGACACGAACTCGAGTATTGACAGTGCACAGACACACTGTTCATCCCCTGCTCACTGACACTTCATACTCACTGTAGACACGACGTGGACACGTAAAAATTGGTGTGGACATGGGGGCAGTGTCTGTGCACACTCCCCCAAGGTTTCACGACACTTTGTGTCGTGTGGAGGACACACGGACACGTGCACTGGTCGTGCACTGACAATACACGCACGCACAGTGTCAACTTCGCGCGTCTCGTGTCGCGCGGACACGACACAATGACACCTCGTGTTTGCACGAGAGTGTAGCCCATCATGTGGGCTACACGTGGACACGAGCACGAGATTCCACGTGGCTCGTGTCGTGTGCACGAGACACGTGCATCTCTGCACGACGCGGCGCAGAACAGTGCGTATCAGTCGTATTTTCACGACTGATACGGCCTTCGTGTCGTGTCCAGAGGACACGTGGACACGATACAGGCTACCTAAACCCTCGACCAACCCTAGGCGAACCTACCCACACGTGCACGAGACTTCTAGACACGTGTGCCGTGTCCTAGAGCGAAGTGCACGCGTGCACGACGCTGTGCGTGTATACGCGTATCAGTGTTTACCCGAGTCGTGTTTTCTCGTGTTTGGACACGTGAAAACGTGTCGTGGTGTCGTGTCAGTGTCCTAGGACACTAGAGTATCTATGGGGGGTTAGTTACCAACCGTTAGTATCGAGTCTTAGCTCGATTGGGTTCGTGTAAATCGAATTATCCCCATTTCCAGTAAACTGTGCACTGTCACAGTTTTGAGATTAAATCTCAGTTTTGAAAATCGAATTTTGATTCGATTTTATTAATGATTTATGTATTAGACTAGTGTATTTTAGTGAGTATATGTGTAGTATACATATATTTGAGGGTGTGGGTCGAATTTGAGGGGATTTGGATGTGTGTGTGTATAGTTATGTATATATATACATATCTATGTATATATGTTATGTGTGGTGTGTGTGGGGTGTTTCCTGTCTCAGGAAACCTGAGATACCCCCCTTGTCTACTGTTCCTCTCTCTCTCCCTCGCTGTCCCACTCTCTCTCATTCTCGCTCTCTCCCTTTGTCTCTCTCTCTCTATGTCTCTACATATATTTGTAATATATGTATAGTTATATATATATATATATATATGTATTGTATATATATATATATACATGATATATGTGTATATTTATTTAGGTCTCTAAATGTATATTTAGTGTATTATATACATAGGGGTTGTATGTATATGATAATCATATATGGGTATATGGGTGGCTAGTATCTAATTATATATATAGATATAGTGATATATATATATATATATATATATATATATATATATATATATATATATATATATATATATATATATATATATATATATATATATATATATGTATAACCTTTAGTTATAGGTTTATATTAAAACCTAGACTATGGCCTATGGCCAGGGTTATTGGCCTATGGTTGGGGTTAACCCTAAAGGCCAAAACCCTACTAGAAACCCTTGTTGACTAAAGGTTGACCAAAGTCAACCTTAGGTCAAGATTGACCTAGTTAACCTAGAAATGACTAGGATTGACCTACAATGACTAGTTTAACTAGTTGACTAAAACCCTAACTAGTTGACTAGTGTTGACCTAGCCTTGACTAGATAATTGACCATTGTTGACCAAAGTCAACTATGGGTCAACCATGACCAAATTGACCTAGAAATGGCTTGGATGAACATAGAAGGACTTATTGACTAAGATTTGACTAAACCCTAGGCTATTAACTAGTTGGTTTAGGTTGACCTATATATAAGTATATTATTGTGACTTGGGTTTTGTGAATGACCTATGTAGATAAGATATGTATGGGGTTAAGTTAGATACTTAGAGTTGAGTCATAACTTGAGATTGGAATATGGGATTAGCTTGAATATAGGATTAAGGTTGGTATTATATATATATGTATTTATATGTGGTATACTTGTATAGGTATTGGTTATATCTTAACCTTGTGGTGTAGTACCTTAGATAGTCTAGATTGACCTAGCTTGACCATATTGACTAGTATTTGACTAGTCTGACCATTGATTGACTAAACCCTAGATAACTTAACTAGTTTGACCCTATTTGACCTTATTTGACTTTAATTGACTTAGTTTGATTTCCTGTAACCTAGTATGACTTCCTGTGACCTAGTTTGACTATTAGAGTTTACCAAGAGTTGACTTTTGACCAGATTGACCTAGAATCATGTAGTATGCATTGTATACTTTATTTTTACCATTGTGGATACATTGTGACTTGTATTGCTCTGATTAGGAGCCAGACACCTCTCCTCAGACAGTATATCCTCTTCAGACATTCAGTTATCAGGCGAGTACATTCTCTGACCGTTTCATACTTGTTCAGGCTTTACTTCTCGCTCTAGATTACTTTACTTGTTGCTGTCACGTTGGTAACACGGATTGGTACTATATGGATCTTTACATGAGATGTTATCCCCCTCGGGAGCATCGGGTACTTCATGTTATGTGTGTTTCACTATCATCATGTACTCATGTGCTTCCATTATTCATGTACACTCATGTGATCATGTACTCTCATGTTTACTGAGCTCTCATGTATACTATCATGTGCACCCTTTCATGGGCCCCATGTGATATCATGTACAATAACGTAACTTGTATAGATCCTTGTGTATTGATTGGAGAAACGGGGGAGTAGAAGTGGTCATGTGAATAATTCCAAAGTAGTGTAATCATGTACAACTCCGTAGTGTAATCATGTATAAGTCCAGCCATTCACATGCCTATCTTATGCTCTACATCACTAGTCACTTACAGTTCTCTATATACAGTAGATATTTCATTACAGCTATCTCTTTTACAGCGTATATTTCCTTTCAGCAGTTCATGTATCTTACTCTATTGCCTGTATCGTATTTCCTAACATGATATGCACTGTGTGAGATGTATTGTGCTCGTTCCTGTCCTGATTGGACCTGTTGAAAATATTACAGAGGATGAGGAGGAGGCCCTGGTATCTACCTATTACGGAGCAGGACTAGATGACACCTATGTTGTGGACCCTCAGCAGGATCCACCTACAGCTGAGGAGGATGTTCCAGTAGTCTAGACCAGTTTAGTCTAGGCAGTCTTTCTAGTTGTCTTTTGTCTCACATCTGAGTTGTATTTTGAGATGTTGAGTTATGTACTCTTAGACTTGTATTATGAGTTGACGTTCTGGATATTATGTTGTACTAGACACTTAGACTTATTCATCTATGATACTGTTCTCTTGAGTTACTATCTATCTATCTGTTCTTCATTCTTCTACCTTAGATGTGATTGAGACAGCATATTGTTATATCACCTCCATTCGGAGAGTATATACTGTACAGGTACTTTGGTATTATTAGATGATTGACCTAGGACAGCGTTCTACCGCCGATACTGCGGCGTAGGCTGGGCGTTGTTACGTTCTCGTACCCTGACAGTGGGTGCGGGTCGTGACACGTTTTTAGTGGTGGCCCATGCAGGTCGAGTTTATGTAGTGATATTCGAACTAGAGTATCACTATAGCCTGCGATAGGATTAGAGGAATAGGCTTAGAGAGAGTGGATACTCAATCACTGCTAGGATACTTTGAGAGATTCCTGGGATGACCCTTGAGAATCTCATTTGAAATTACGATTTAAACTCCTTTTCCCTTGATTGAATTTGGTTTTGGAGGATTCACCGTAGAACTTTGAATCCTGGTATTGGTTGATGATTTGAAATTTTTGTAGTTGTTGATTTTAATTTCTTAGTGTTAGATTAATATCTTTTATTTTTAGGGTACTCAATCACAATTATGAGAAAACTCTTATTTATTTCTTGCCATCTAATCCTCTTGCTAATTGCCTTTCATTAAAATGAACTGTCCTCTCTATTTTGCATCTTGCTTAAACTCCTTCTACCAATCTATGTGACTGTATCCCAAACCTGACTTACTCGACTTTTCCTCAAATAAAGACTCATTAAGACCTTCTAACCTTGACCTTGATTGGTCGAACCCTAACTATATTCATCTAGTAGCCTATCTATCCCTAGGACTGTGTTCCTAAATTATTTACTGGACTCCTGATTTATTTTATTCCATGAGTTAAATTGATCTTCTTTAATTTTGCATCAATTTGTCACGTCTCGAACTCCCACTTTCTATTCTAGATCATTGGACGTCCTTTACCATGACTTAGATATTCAGAGTATAATACTAGCTGTTACCTTCCAACAAACTTCACATGTAAGACCTAGACTAGCCTACCTTCATGTAGGTATTCTATGTCCCACTAAAACCTATCTCCTTGTACTCTATTTTCTTGATATGATTTTCTGGTCAAGTGGCTAAACTATAATCTCTACTATGATACTAAATTTATTTTATATTTCAATTAGAGATCCACCTTGGCTCAATTCTTTCGACCTGGCATGTGATGGTGTTATACTTAAATCCTTAAATACTTAACCTTGTACCTTACCTTGAAAGCTTGACCCGATTGGTTAAGGATTTTGGACTATGTATCTTCTTTCATCATTTCCACCCTTACTTATATCTTCTGCTATAAATTTATCCTTAAGTTTTACAAGCTTATCCTTTCGAGCTTGATCATGATATATTTTATTGGGTGTACACCCACTAACATATTATCTAATCAGAACCGGCGCATGATGGTCTGATCAACCTATTGCGTTTTGGTTCGCTTCTTCATATATTAATCTACGCAGATGGAGACATAATTAAACTTGCCCTAGAATCTTATCCGCAACAGCCTTGACAATTCTTCTTGGAATTATTTCATCGCCTATGAACCTCGTATTCGTATCCAGTTGAATTAACTTTAATCATGACCTGGATCTTCATCATTGGATGCTCGTGCTCGTACTCGATTTCATTGATTTTCTATCTTGCCCAAGTCTCGATTTATCCTGAAATTGATCAACTTAGATCGTGTCAAAACTAAAATCTATTTGTGATTGTTGTACCTAAATTTTCAATTTTCTTTTTATGGAATGGTAACTTTAATGATTTCTTACTTGTTGATAACCAATTTTCATATAGGATGGTAGACGGCCTATAGCCTTGATGATTGTTGTTCCCTTACCATCCCAATTAGGACACCTTAGATTGCTTGTACGTTTTGATACCATAGGACAGTATTGATCTAGAATGACTAGTGCACCTAGATGAGACCACAGACTGTCCATTTAACCTGTCCCCCTCGTACCACTATTCATCATGATTTTGGTTCAATTTAGGCCATAGACCTTCCCCACTCTAAATTATGATCACCATAGACACGTTACCGTGACTTTTAAATTTGGAGCACAAGACTAGTTGTTTTCTCAAAACTGACTTCACATACCAGACCTAGACATGACATACTACACCCATGACCTTAGTGTCCCACTCAGGCATACCATTATGTGCTTTATTTGCTTAGTACGATTTTCCTGACCCAAGACTTCATCCTAATTTACCCCATGGAGTTACTTTTGGCTTCGATTTGAATTCAGGACACCTTATGACCTGAAACTGCCAGCCAATTTTTGGGACATGACCCAGTATAGGTCTACTACCAATATTTTGCTTGTTGACCTTGTATGTTGCCTAGGTAGTGGCTTCGTCCTTGATTATTGGAGGTTTGACCTAGAAGGAGTACGACCATCTAAATTTCGAGGACGAAATTCTTCTAAGGTGGGTAGACTTGTAATACCCTGTTTCTGAAAATTAGGGATTTTTGAAAAATTTATTATTTTTATTATTTATTAGTAGTATTTTAGTCATGGTGTGATTTTCTGGTGATTTTAGTTAAGATAAACCATTTCTAAAGTCATGCTAAGTCATGACTTATGACTTTGTGACCTTGTTAGTAAACCTTAGTGTAAACCCTAGTTTTCTCTAACCTAGAAGTTGCCATGACCATGAGAACTTAGCCATAGGCTTAGAACCTCAAATTAGTAATTTTTAGCCGAAAGGGTATTTTGATAATTTTCTAGGATTTATTTGGAATTAATTGTAATTATGTGATTTTAATATTATTTAATTATTGTTAAGTGTCATGAGAGCCCCTAACCTAGTTTAGCCCTAATCTAGAGGTTAGCCACTAACCTAGAGGCTTGAGGATAGATATTTTGCATTGGTTAAAGTAGGATAAATATCATGATATTTACTTTAAGGATATTTTCCTTAAAAACCTCAAAATATCTAAACCCTTTACACCAAAGTCCTTCCCTTAGCTTGTAAGCAACCCAAGGACAACCCCCCTACCCCATGGCAGCCAAGAAACCCCCCCTTGGCAGCCCACAATTCTATAAAACCCATTGTATTAATTCATGAATAATTTACATGAATTTAATTCATAGAAAATCCCATTTTCTTCAAACACCCATAACTTGATCATTTGTGATCCAAATTGACTCTAGTCTTTTGCATTGGAACCCTACAACATCTAGGGAGCTAAGGGAAGCAAGAAATCTAGAATTTAGGAGCTTGGGCATCGTCGAGTTCGAGATCACAATACCCTCTTTTCATTGATTTTCCTTGGAATTTCACCAATAGGTAAATATGTCCAAACCTAGTCTAATTCCTGTTTTTATTTCATAAATGCATTCATATAAGGTTAACCATACTGTGGGTAAAGTTTGGTGGGATTTTGGTGTGTTTTGGTGTCCGTATCGGACACGTATCCTAGACTAGGAAATTGTGTTTGATTAAATGTCTCAATGGATTCAAATATTGTGTTTTGCAAAACTTTTTACACAAACACCTAGCCCTGGACTTGCTAACCCTAACCCCACTTGACTGAGCACGCATCGTGTCCCTTTTTGTGTCCAAATCGGACACGAACTCGAGTATTGACAGTGCACAGACACACTGTTCATCCCCTGCTCACTGACACTTCATACTCACTGTAGACACGACGTGGACACGTGAAAATTGGTATGGACACGGGGGCAGTGTCTGCGCACACTCCCCCAAGGTTTCACGACACTTTGTGTCGTGTGGAGGACACACGGACACGTGCACTGGTCGTGCACTGACAATACACGCACGCACAGTGTCAACTTCGCGCGTCTCATGTCGCACGGACACGACACAATGACACCTCGTGTTTGCACGAGAGTGTAGCCCATCATGTGGGCTACACGTGGACACGAGCACGAGATTCCACGTGGCTCGTGTCGTGTGCACGAGACACGTGCATCTCTGTACGACGCGGCACAGAACAGTGCGTATCAGTCGTGTTTTCACGACTGATACGGCCTTCGTGTCGTGTCCAGAGGACACATGGACACGATACAGGCTACCTAAACCCTCGACCAACCCTAGGCGAACCTACCCACACGTGCACGAGACTTCTAGACACGTGTGCCGTGTCCTAGAGCGAAGTGCACGCGTGCACGACGCTGTGCGTGTATACGCGTATCAGTGTTTACCCGAGTCGTGTTTTCTCGTGTTTGGACACGTGAAAACGTGTCGTGGTGTCGTGTCAGTGTCCTAGGACACTAGAGTATCTATGGGGGGTTAGTTACCAACCGTTAGTATCAAGTCTTAGCTCGATTGGGTTCGTGTAAATCGAATTATCCCCATTTCCAGTAAACTGTGCACTGTCACAGTTTTGAGATTAAATCTCAGTTTTGAAAATCGAATTTTGATTCGATTTTATTAATGATTTATGTATTAGACTAGTGTATTTTAGTGAGTATATGTGTAGTATACATATATTTGAGGGTGTGGGTCGAATTTGAGGGGATTTGGATGTGTGTGTGTATAGTTATGTATATATATACATATCTATGTATATATGTTATGTGTGGTGTGTGTGGGGTGTTTCCTGTCTCAGGAAACCTGAGATACCCCCCTTGTCTACTGTTCCTCTCTCTCTCCCTCGCTGTCCCACTCTCTCTCATTCTCTCTCTCTTCCTTTGTCTCTCTCTCTCTATGTCTCTACATATATTTGTAATATATGTATAGTTATATATATATATATATATGTATTGTATATATATATAATACATGATATATGTGTATATTTATTTAGGTCTCTTAATGTATATTTAGTGTATTATATACATAGGGGTTGTATGTATATGATAATCATATATGGGTATATGGGTGGCTAGTATCTAATTATATATATATAGATATAGTGATATATATATATATATATATGTATAACCTTTAGTTATAGGTTTATATTAAAACCTAGACTATGGCCTATGGCCAGGGTTATTGGCATATGGTTGGGGTTAACCCTAAAGGCCAAAACCCTACTAGAAACCCTTGTTGACTAAAGGTTGACCAAAGTCAACCTTAGGTCAAGATTGACCTAGTTAACCTAGAAATGACTAGGATTGACCTACAATGACTAGTTTAACTATTTGACTAAAACCCTAACTAGTTGACTAGTGTTGACCTAGCCTTGACTAGATAATTGACCATTGTTGACCAAAGTCAACTATAGGTCAACCATGACCAAATTGACCTAGAAATGGCTTGGATGAACATAGAAGGACTTATTGACTAAGATTTGACTAAACCCTAGGCTATTAACTAGTTGGTTTAGGTTTGACCTATATATAAGTATATTATTGTGACTTGGGTTTTGTGAAAGACCTATGTAGATAAGATATGTATGGGGTTAAGTTAGATACTTAGAGTTGAGTCATAACTTGAGATTGGAATATGGGATTAGCTTGAATATAGGATTAAGGTTGGTATTATATATATATGTATTTATATGTGGTATACTTGTATAGGTATTGGTTATATCTTAACCTTGTGGTGTAGTACCTTAGATAGTCTAGATTGACCTAGCTTGACCATATTGACTAGTATTTGACTAGTCTGACCATTGATTGACTAAACCCTAGATAACTTAACTAGTTTGACCCTATTTGACCTTGTTTGACTTTAATTGACTTAGTTTGATTTCCTGTAACCTAGTATGACTTCCTGTGACCTAGTTTGACTATTAGAGTTTACCAAGAGTTGACTTTTGACCAGATTGACCTAGAATCATGTAGTATGCATTGTATACTTTATTTTTACCATTGTGGATACATTGTGACTTGTATTGCTCTGATTAGGAGCCAGACACCTCTCCTCAGACAGTATATCCTCTTCAGACATTCAGTTATCAGGCGAGTACATTCTCTGACCGTTTCATACTTGTTCAGGCTTTACTTCTCGCTCTAGATTACTTTACTTGTTGCTGTCACGTTGGTAACACGGATTGGTACTATATGGATCTTTACATGAGATGTTATCCCCCTCGGGAGCATCGGGTACTTCATGTTATGTGTGTTTCACTATCATCATGTACTCTTGTGCTTCCATTATTCATGTACACTCATGTGATCATGTACTCTCATGTTTACTGAGCTCTCATGTATACTATCATGTGCACCCTTTCATGGGCCCCATGTGATATCATGTACAATAACGTAACTTGTATAGATCCTTGTGTATTGATTGGGGAAACGGGGGAGTAGAAGTGGTCATGTGAATAATTCCAAAGTAGTGTAATCATGTACAACTCCGTAGTGTAATCATGTATAAGTCCAGCCATTCACATGCCTATCTTATGCTCTACATCACTAGTCACTTACAGTTCTCTATATACAGTAGATATTTCATTACAGCTATCTCTTTTACAGCGTATATTTCCTTTCAGCAGTTCATGTATCTTACTCTATTGCCTGTATCGTATTTCCTAACATGATATGCACTGTGTGAGATGTATTGTGCTCGTTCCTGTCCTGATTGGACCTGTTGAAAATATTACAGAGGATGAGGAGGAGGCCCTGGTATCTACCTATTACGGAGCAGGACTAGATGACACCTATGTTGTGGACCCTCAGCAGGATCCACCTACAGCTGAGGAGGATGTTCCAGTAGTCTAGACCAGTTTAGTCTAGGCAGTCTTTCTAGTTGTCTTTTGTCTCACATCTGAGTTGTATTTTGAGATGTTGAGTTATGTACTCTTAGACTTGTATTATGAGTTGACGTTCTGGATATTATGTTGTACTAGACACTTAGACTTATTCATCTATGATACTGTTCTCTTGAGTTACTATCTATCTATCTGTTTTTCATTCTTCTACCTTAGATGTGATTGAGACAGCATATTGTTATATCACCTCCATTCGGAGAGTATATACTGTACAGGTACTTTGGTATTATTAGATGATTGACCTAGGACAGCGTTCTACCGCCGATACTGCGGCGTAGGCTGGGCGTTGTTACGTTCTCGTACCCTGACAGTGGGTGCGGGTCGTGACACGTTTTTAGTGGTGGCCCATGCAGGTCGAGTTTATGTAGTGATATTCGAACTACAGTATCACTACAGCCTGCGATAGGATTAGAGGAATAGGCTTAGAGAGAGTGGATACTCAATCACTGCTAGGATACTTTGAGAGATTCCTGGGATGACCCTTGAGAATCTCATTTGAAATTACGATTTAAACTCCTTTTCCCTTGATTGAATTTGGTTTTGGAGGATTCACCGTAGAACTTTGAATCCTGGTATTAGTTGATGATTTGAAATTTTTGTAGTTGTTGATTTTAATTTCTTAGTGTTAGATTAATATCTTTTAGTTTTAGGGTACTCAATCACAATTATGAGAAAACTCTTATTTATTTCTTGCCATCTAATCCTCTTGCTAATTGCCTTTCATTAAAATGAACTGTCCTCTCTATTTTGCATCTTGCTTAAACTCCTTCTACCAATCTATGTGACTGTATCCCAAACCTGACTTACTCGACTTTTCCTCAAATAAAGACTCATTAAGACCTTCTAACCTTGACCTTGATTGGTCGAACCCTAACTATATTCATCTAGTAGCCTATCTATCCCTAGGGTACCGAGGGTCATAGGAGGCCTGGCACTTGTCTAGATTTTAGAAAGATGAACCGGAAGGATTTCAAGGGTACCGAGGGTATCCTGTATGCAGATGACTGGTTGGAGGACGTCCAGAGGAGCCTGGAGTTAATAAAGGTTCTTAGGGGACTATGGGTCACAGCTGCGGTGAGTCAGTTCTTCGACATCACCTTGACGTGGTTTCGTACGGATCCTTGTGCATCAGTAAGAGTTTTGACATGGAAGAACTTCAGACGGCTCTTTAAGGAGAAGTTCTACCCCGATGTGGCTCTGACAGCTCTGGCAGCCCAGTTCGTCGAATTGGTGCAGGAGAACTCGTCGGAGGACGAGTATGCAGCAGAGTTCTTCCGTTTGAGTAGGTTTACACCAGATCTGATCCAGGATAAGGGGTATAAGGCCCGCAAGTTCAGGAGAGGCCTTATTCATGCGGTTCGCACTCGTACTTTTGCGTGACGCGATGAGACCTTCGAGCAGATACTGATGGAGGCACAGATAGCTAAGGAGGACTTCAGCCTCAAGCCGAAGAGGGGCAACGATGTTCTCGTAGCAAGCTTTAGTGCGGGGCCGACGAAGCGTCCTCACTTCCAACAGAGGCAGATTCAGCAGCAGCCTCAGTTACAACTTCAGCAGGCACGAGTACGTGTCCACCAGCAATATGGTCAGGGCCAGAGACAGGCCATACAGTATGCTTTCTGCGGGGAGCTGGTGTTTGCCATAAAATATAAAAGAACAGAACAATTATCGGAGGATCGAACTTTTACTTCACGTTACAAACTCGTTTGTACAAAGAAAGCCTAGGGACGAAAACTTAGGTACAGCAGTCTAAGTACAATTATTTATTTTAGATTCTGGGGGGTGACGATAGAGGCTCGGGAGGGCGACGGCAGCCCTGCCTTACTCCTTGGATGATCGGTATGCAGCCTTGGCTCCTTGTGAAAAGATGGTTGGTGTTGACGAAGAAATGCTGTTCCTGCTCCTCTGTTGCTCTTCTGGCTTCTCTCTCTCTGTGTATTCTTTTCTCTGACTATTGGAGAGTCTCTCTGTATATACGTATTTTTCTCTCTGAAATTGTCTATATTTACAAGGGAATGGCACCTTGCTATTTATAATAGTGGAATGTGATCATTAGGGTTGCTAATGATTAGCTTTTAGAGATGGCGACGGTTTGGGAATTGGTCAATCTAGGCCATTCATCCTGATTATGATGAATCTGGGCCATTAGGTGTAGATTACACCAAACCCCATGGGCAATCAATGCTGATTGGAATAAATCTTCCTTATACTGATCTTCTGATATCTGCGAATAAATCAGATCTATTCTTCTGCCACGTGTTCCAGATTTATTGGGATCTGACCCAATCTTTAATGGCAGCAAATCTAAGGAATTAATCGGTTTAGGACACGTGTCCTAGGAGCTGCTGGGGGGATCTGGACCGCATGACTAGTGAGCCGCATATGAATGTGAGCCGCATATGGTTAAGCCCACGTGTCAGGGCTGCGTGGGCAGTGACCCCCACTTGAGTCCTCTAACCACAGAGGAGTAATCCTTGTGGGCCGCATAGGTATATATCCGCCTGGGCCGCATAGACATGATCCTCTTGAACCGCATGAGAAGCCCTCGCTCGAGCCGCATGAGGCTTTCATGGCCTGAGCCGCATAGGATAGATTCACTCTGAGCCGCATGGGAAGTCCTTTGCTCGAGCCGCATGAGGCTTCTATGGTCTGAGCCGCATAGGATTTATTCTGTGCCGCATGAGAAGCGAGCCGCATACGAATGCCCACGTAGCAAGGCCACATGGCATTTTTGTGGCTCTCAGGGGATTTGTGTCAGAGATTTCTTTCCTCTTCCCTAGAGATTCATCATTATGACAGAGTCATAATTACCTGCCTTTGTGTCAGGGCTGTCAACTTTTCAGAGGGGTCAGCCGTCATAGCAATTAATGTAGCATGGGTCGGATGGGAGCACTATCAGGCCACGTGTCCTCTGAGCCGCATGGAATGCCTTGGGCCGCATAGCTCCTTATGCCGCATGATTCTCTGAGCCTCATGAGTTCTCTGAGCCGCATGGATCTTTCCTGGCCGCATGAATCATTTCCTTTAGTATTTTCCATACTTCTACAGGACTCCCTTCAAAGTTTTCAATTTGTAAAATTGAAATACTTTGAATAAGAAGCAAGGCCGGTTTCCTCTAGCCGCATATGGAATTCTGACCGCATAGAAGTCTCGGCCGCATGAATTATTCAGCCGCATAAGTGACTTAGCCGCAGGAGACTGTTCAGCCGCATAGCTGCTTGCCACGTGTGCAGGTCTTTAATTGCCTCAAATTCGTTTCAGCACCGTCTTTGTAGGAGGGAATCCCAAGAGTCAGCTCATTAAATCTTTCGGATTTGACGCCTTGGGTGAATCTTGGAGACGAAACCCAAGGAGTCGGTTGCGCTCTTCATGAGTCGGTCATTGGCCCACGTGTACTCCTTCTCTCGTCTATAAATAAGAAGAGTTTGAAGAGAGAGAAGACTTCTTTATTTTCCTTCTTCTTCCTCAGACCTTCCCTATCTCGACCGCCCTTCTCCTCTTTTGATAATTAATGGCTCCCAAAAAGACCGTGGCAGTAAAGGGCAAGAAGGCGGCCTCCAATTCTACCTCGGCTGCGGCTGCTACTCCGCCCGTCGCCGTACCTGATGTTCATCCTGATGTTCACCCCCCTATTATTGGTAAGGACAATACATGAGTTAAAGAACCCCAACCGCCATGGTTACGTCGCATACTTTATGCACGAGCCTTTGTAAATCGCATATTCGCCCTATGGATGAGCTGCGAGCCGCATAAGAGAACTACCGCGTCTGTATGCGTGCCTTGCTGGCGAAGCCGCATAAGTGACGCTAAACCGTATAGACTTTTTATTGTACGGAGCAGCATAAGATTTCTGAGAGCTTCATGGGGCCGCATGGATGTCTTCTTGATCCGCATGGGGTTTGAGAGCACCCAATCGGCTCTCTCTTGTTTTATCCCTCTGTTTAACTTACTTTTCTCTGTTTGTTCTTCAGTGAACCTGCCGGTTAACGCTGCTGGAGAACTGTTGGTGGGTAGCGCTCAAGCCGCTCTCGGCTATAGGTATGACCATATTGTTCAGTATATGGCTAACCAGTTTCCGAGCGATGAGCCTACGGTTAGATTGAATGCCATCAAGAATCAGTCTTTCCACTTCCTTAATGCTATGATGAACTCCGGGAAATTTGAAGGGGAGTATTTGAAGCCTGCGTTCTTTTTTGGAGACGCCTTGACTGTGGAGAACGATCATGTCCTGGAGGTATCGGAGGATTGGAGCTTTGTTTCTAATGGGATGGCGATTCGCATCCCCGAAATAGAGCGACACTTCCCGCTATCTTGGTTTTATATGCTCCCGTTAGATCGGAAGATGGGGGAGACTTTAACCCCTACCAGGGGTGGGATGTTTGTGGAGAACATCCATTATAATAACAATCTGAAGTCCGTGATTGTCGGCAAAGTGCACACTAGTTGTTCTGTGACGGGGTTGGTCCCAGGTTCTTTCCTGAATGTGGCAGGCCCTAATTTCTCATTTTCTACCGTCGATACTTTTATAAATCAGCTTGCTCGGAAAGGCTCCTATCCCGTTGGTCGGTTGACGTTCCCTGGTTGGGTGCACTCTGTTCCTTTGTGGATCAATTTGTCTACTTGGATCTTGCAGAAGTATGAGGCCTTTTTGTGCGAGATTGGCTTGTACCACGCTATCCGAGGTACCAATCATGGCTTGTCCATAAACAAGAAGCTGCTCATGTCTCTGCTGGAAATGTATAATTGCCGTACGGGGACCTTTTACGCACCTGTAGGGGAGATGGGACTCGCGCTCCATGAGATGCACGCGGTCTCCAAGCTTCCTTGGAGGGACGAAGCGTTTGAAGCGTATACTCCTACTAATGAGGAACTCGAAGGTCTGGAACGACGGTATCCTGGCTTTGCGGCCCTTTACCAGGAGATATTGTGCCATTATAACGCATGTTATCAGATGACTCAAAAGGATAGTAACCTGGAAGGGAATGCTCCCTTCACCAGAGATTGGGTGCACTATCTCTTCTCGGCAGATGCCTTAGGTAGAGTCACCTCTCGTCGCCCTCGACCTCGGGAAGCGGTTGAGGACTCGGTGTCGTTGGCTAAGGGAGTGGCCACTACCAGCGACAGATTCAGGAGCCAGACTGATACTTTTGATTACTTTTACCAGGATACTCAAGAGCTGTCCGAGAAAGCGCTTCTGGTAGGATTTTTGATGATCTGGCTACGAAACTGTGTAGTCTCGGGAGGAGCCGGTTCTATTGAGAGAATTAGTTGTAACTTCATCCTTCCGGCTGTGATGTTAGTTTTACGAATTAGGCTAGCTCTCCTCCCGGCCATGGTGTGCAGCATACACCGTGGCCTTCGTACCTTCACATCCAAAATCATTGCTCGCGACGTGACCAAGGATTTTGAACGAACTGAGTTGCCTTATCACTATTTGATGGGGTGGCTGCTGATACATTACCCGTCTTTGATGAGGCCAGGCTCTGAAGACGGTGTGACTGATGATGATGCGTTTATCTTCCGCTATCGTGACGAGCCTTGGGAGTGTGAAACCATGCGGACTTGCCGGATGGCATTGGCGAGGGCAGATAAGTATCATATCTTTGTATCCGTCCCTCGCTTTACTGCCAGGGACATAGAGGCTGTACATATTGACGGTATCGTGCCCCCTCAGCTTCTGGATGGCCAGATGCTCTTATGGTTGCGTAACATCCGTCCCGCACATCTAGTATACCGTAACCGCAATGCTGTTTTTCTGGAGCCTTATCTGCCTAGCAGGTTTGCCCGGCAGTTTGGATACAGCCAACTTTGTCTGGACAGCCCCAGTCCTTGCCTGGGTTATGAGGGTAGTCTTCTTGATGGTATTAGAGCTTGGCAATATTATGATTCGTTCCACACTCGTACCATTTTCTCGGTCCCTGCCATTAAGGAGTTAGTGGAGATCTTGTACATGGCAGCTCTGTATCATGTCATGGCGAACAAGCCCCCAGTTGGTTTTAACCCGGGTACCAGTTTTATTGTTGGCACCGGTCTGGAGGAAGGCTCTCAAGGGGCCAAGAAAAGAAAGGTTAGAGCCGAAGTGCCAGATTTGGATTTCGCTGCTGAGGGTGGCGAAGGCAACCAGTGTGATGAAGATGACTCTATCCTTCCAGTGGTAGGCGCAGAGGTAGGTCAGTCGCATGTTTTGTCAGATGAGGTGCTGAGGGATCAGTCTCTTGTTGCGCCTGGTCCTATTCCGAAGCGTAGCAAGCAAGTTTCTCCTATAGGTAGTGTTTCTCGATCCCGGAAGCTGGTTGCGACTAGGCACCGTCCGCTAGCCATAAAAGAGGGTGGCGAAGAAGTCAACCCTGTATTAGAGGTAACAAAACTGCTCTTGATCCCTTCTTCCTCCTTTTCTTTGAGTTTCAATCCTGACTATCTTCGTCCCCTCTTTTAGGTGTCGGGAGAAGAAGAAGAGTTTCGGGATGTCGAGGCGGTGACCCCGAATGACGGGGACTCCCATGAGCCTGCTCCTATTCAAGAGAACGCAGATCAATCTGTATCCTCCTTCAAGGTGACGGGGGCAGGGGATGTGACTGAGTTTAATTCGGGGATCGCGGGTGAGGGGACTATGCCAGTTGTGGATTAACCGCGGCCTTTATGCCCCTCCCCTGGTAAGATTAGCCGAATCTTAACCCGTGAGGAAGCCTATCTACTCTATCATCATGTCCTTCGGGTTACGTCGAT
The DNA here is from genome assembly GCA_029216955.1 of Iris pallida. Lineage (NCBI taxonomy): Eukaryota > Viridiplantae > Streptophyta > Magnoliopsida > Asparagales > Iridaceae > Iris > Iris pallida. The sequence continues at coordinate 10,692,728 of JANAVB010021399.1, forward strand.
TGATTGTTATTTTGGACATTCAGGTCCTGTCCCTCCAGTGCCGAGGATGGACGTCGCTGAGACAACCCCAACCGAAGGGGCATCGGTGGAAAGAGGTGTATCTCCTCACTGCTCGACTCGTCTTGAGGGGCCTTCTGGGGGCCCGAGTTTTATGGGCCAATTCTCGGGACAGTCGGGGCAGGGGACGATGGTCCTTGCATCATCCTCTGTTCCGATGGCTTCGAGAGTCGACCTTCTTCCCTGCCGAGCATCCAAGCTCTCCGGGCGACGGAAGACGACTTGGCCGCTATTCATGCATTATTCTTCTCGAACTCCGTTCCCCTGTGGCGAACTCTAGCGTTACTCCTCCGACGTTGCCGCTCCGGCTTTCCCTGACGCCCTCCTCTGCTGAAGTTTTGAGTGATGCGTTACAGGACGTGGTTGTAAGTTTTCATCGTCATTTGAAGAGGGGAATCGAGGCCGCTGTAGACAGAGGAACCTCTTTTACCTTGGCCTGACAATGTGCCCTTGGTCAAACAAACATCCTTAGGGATCTTCCTGATGATGCAGGGATGGCTTCGCTTCTGGAGGCAAAATTGCTGGAGGTTGATCAGTTGGTGTCCGAGCTTCGAGTATTACGGCAGGCTGATCTGCCTGCTGTTATAAACGAGGAGCAGAATTCCCTTATTGCTGTTATAGAGAGGACCTGAGCGGCTCGAGATAAGACCAGACCGGGCGCGCTGAAGGATCTCAGTGACTTAGCTGATCGGTATGATCAACTGAGTTATGCGACTAAAAATGTTGTGGCTCGGGAGGAGTCTGTCTCTCGTGAGATTACTGAGACACGGGAGCAGATCCTTGCACTTCAGAAGAAGTTGGCTTTCTTGGAGTCTGAACTCGAGACTACCCGCAATGACAGAGGATTGATTGTTCAGGAGACTGACAGGGTTACTCAAGCTTCGACTGACCTGAAGACTGCCTTGAAGAAATTGGAAGATGACTGTCAAGCGTTCTTGGGCTTGGACAATGAGGAGCATTTATTCCAGGAGGCCGAGCGTCGTGCTCGGCAACGGATTGAACGGAGGACCACCTCAGTAAGAAATCGTCTCCTAGAATTGAGTGATGCTGAAATGTAGTCGGCTTTTTCTTATTGTTTTGTTTCTGTTTTCTTTCTTTCTGAAGGGGACATGATCCCGAAAATATGTAATGGTTTTTTCTTCCTTCAAATAAAGAGTATTTTTAATTCTATCCTTCATTTGTATTGCTTGCTGCGCTTATGATATTGTGGTGATGTTTACCCCCGTATAAGGGATATATTTGTGGACCTGTTACCCATGGCGTACCTTGGTTTTAGGCAGAGGTAACAAGTTTTGATCGGGGTACCTGAAGCAGCCATAGCGAAGTGGTAATGGGTGCTCTTGGTATTAAAAAAAAGGAATGTCGTAGAGCAGCTGGGCTCCTGGGGCCTAATGAGGTGATAGATTTGTGTTGAGAAATTTAGCTGAGGATATTTGTAGGCCTATTATCCTTGGCGTACCCTGGTTTAGGGCACGGATAATAGGATGAAGGGGGACCGACATACTTGCTCAGAGGCGACGAGGACATGGCAAGTGAGGAGGTTTTTTAAACGTAGAGTCTTTCTACTCAGAGGTAATGAGAACATGGCAGGAGTGAACTCAACGGAGGATATTGATGGTCAACAGAGGACATTTGTGGACCTATTACCCTTGGCGTACTCCGGTTGTGGGTACAGATAATAGGTCGAAAGGGGATCATCATACTTACTCAGAGGTGATAAGGACATGGCAAGTATGAAGATTTCTTCGACGGAGCCTTCCCATTCGGAGGTAATGGGGACATGACAGGAGTGGGCTCAATGAAGAAGGGCACATAGAACGACTCAGAGGTAATGAGGACATGGAAGTTCTACGTAGGGGTGATTTGTTTTTGGCGGAAGTGAAACGTCTCAGAGGTAATGAGGACATGGCCGTCTTGGAAGTTTGTGGACCCGTTACCTTTGTTGTGCACTGGGAGTACAGGTATTAGATCATGAGGGAGGATCTCTTGTAGGAAGAAAGTTTAGCGGTATGGTTGTACATGACTTTCTTTCAAAAGGGTGACCAGGACGTAAGTTCAGGGGTACCGATGGGTACATAACTCGACAATCCATGAATGTTAGGATCAAAGTGTAAGTTCAGAGGTACCAACAGATATATGACTTGGAAATTTGGGATATCTTTGTGGAAGAAGGGCATGAGTCCAGCGGTACACGCGGGTACATGACTCAAAAATCTAGAATTTTATGGAGCGCGTTCAGTGGTACCAGCGGGTACATGACTCGAGAATCTGGAAAACTGCGAGGGTGAGTTCAGTGGTATCAGCGGATACATGACTCAATAATCTGGAAAATGGTGAGTGTGAGTTCAGCTGTACCAGCGGGTACGTGACTCGGAGATCTGGCAAACTATGAGGGTGAGTTCAGTGGTATCAGCGGATACATGACTCAATAATCTGGAAATTTATGGAGCGAGTTCAGTGGTACCAGCGGGTACGTAACTCGAGAATCTGGAAACTGCGAGGGTGAGTTCAGTGGTATCAGCGGATACATGACTCAATAATCTAGAAATTTATGGAGCGAGTTCAGTGGTACCAGCGGGTACGTGACTCGAGGATCTGGAGAATATTGTTTAAACATAGTATTTCTTCAGGAACTTGCCGTTGACGGGCAACATGAGCAAGTCTCCGTTCTGCTTAGCGAGGCAGTAAGCACCGCTAGAGAACACGACCTCGATGACAAATGGACCTTCCTATTTTGGCTGGAACTTGCCGGCGGTCTTGTGAGTCATGACCATCGGCCTCCGGACTGCCAGAACAAGATCACCCACTTGGAATGTTCTAATTTTGACCTTCTTATTGAAGGCTCCTGAGATGCGTGCTTGGTATAGCTCGATCCTTTGCTGAGCTAGGAGGCGCTTTTCATCTAAGGCCTCTAACTCTTGCAGTCGACGTCGGTAGTTATCATCCGTTGTCAATTGATAAGTGAGGGCGACGCGGAGTGAGGGTATTTGAGTCTCTAATGGGAGAACTGCCTCACTTCCGTACACTAGGGAGAATGGCGTATTCCCGGTGGCTGTTCGAATTGTGGTTCGGTAAGCCCATAAGCATTCGTCGAGCTTCTCGTTCCAGTCGCGCTTGTTGGAGGAGACAAACTTCTTGAGGAGTTTGATGATTGTTTTGTTGAACGCCTCTGCTAATCTGTTTGCTGCCGGGTTGTACGACGTCGAAGCGATATTCTGGATACGATGTTTATCACAAAATCGATAGAATGCGTGGCTTGCAAACTGCGGACCATTATCATGGATGATCCTTCGGGGCAGTCCAAAGCGGTAGATGACGTGATGCTTAAGGAAGCTGATCACATTTGAAGTCTTGACTTCGGCGAGTGGGACAGCTTCCGCCCACTTGGAGAAGTAATCAGTGATCGCAAGTATGAAGCGATGTCCTCGGGAGGAAGGTGGGGTGATTGGACCAATGATATCCATTCTCCATGCTTCGAATGGCCAGGACGCCATTGTCGGATGTTGAAATTCGGATGGTTGGTAAATGAAGTCCGCGTGGACTTGGCAAGCTTTGTACTTTCTAGCATATTCGATCGCATCTGCCACCATCGTGGGCCAATAGTAGCCCATTCGGCGAAGGCGATCTTATAGTTTTGGGCCAGGCTGGTGGGCCCCGCAGACACCATCGTGAGCTTCTCGTACGGCTTCTTTGGCTTCTGCATTTGACAGACACCGAAGCAGTAATCCGTCGTAGGAGCGGCGATACAGCATCTTCGTCTCTGTATCATAGAAGAATCTGAGAGAACATCGTCTGATCGAAGTGCTTCTTTTAGGTTCTCGGGCAGGATGTCGTAGACGACGAAGTCGATGAATAGTTGTCTCCAATCTGGGGCGTCATCGATCGTCTGTGCGGAATAACTTGCCATGAATTGCACATTGTTTTTGGGACATACCAGTTCATGGCCTATCACTTCCACTGATTGGCGATCAGAATTCAGTACAGCTAGGGAAGCGGCAAGACCAGCTAGGGCATCGGCTTCAATATTTCGGAGTCTGGGGATGTGTTCGATGAAGAACCCCTCAAATGACGAGATGATATCGATCGCTATTTGGTGATAAGGGATCATGTCTTCGTGGCAGACTTCGTACGAACCCTGGATCTGATTGACGATTAGTTGGGAATCGCCGTATGCTTCAAGGTATTCTACCCCCAGCTCCCTTGCAAGTTGGAGGCCAATGACCAGAGCGTTGTACTCGGCCACATTGTTAGAGCAGGGCTCGGTGAAGGAATAAGCGCGGTTAATCACCAATCCGGAAGGGGAGATCAGCACTACCCCGACTCCGACGACTATATTGCCTTTAGGTCCGGTCCTTGAAGCACCGTCAAAGAACATTCGCCATATAGCCTCGTGAGAGGTTGCATGCGAGTCGGCGACCTTGTCTGGAATCTCTTCGTATATTCTGGAGGACTCCGAGCCTGGGTGGGCGGCTAAAAAGTCCGCCAGGACTTGACCTTTGACTGCCTTTTGTGGGACGAAGATCATATGATAAGGGGACAGCAATATTGCCCATATGGCGAGTCGAGAGCTGAGTGCCCCTGGTTTAGTCATGAGGACCCTGAGAGGGTTGACTCGTGAGATCACATGTATCGTTTGTCCGGTGACATAATGCCGTATTTTCTGAATGGCGAACACCAGGGCGAGGCATTCCTTCTCCACAGTGGTGTATCGGTGCTCTGGCCCAATCATCATTCGGCTGAGGTAATATATGGCCTGCTCATGGCCTGCATCGTTGTTCTGTGCCAGCAGAGCCCCAAGGGAGTGTTCTATTGCTCGTACATAGAGCAGGAATAGTTTTCCAGGAACCCGGGCCACCAAAACTGGAGAATTTGACAAATATTCTTTGATGCTGTCGAAAGCCTGCTGGCATTCCTCGTCCCATACGAATGAGACTCCTTTCTTCATGAGGTGCGTGAATGGTCGGCATCGCCCGGAGAGGTTGGAAATGAATCTTCTGATATAAGCTAGCCTCCCTTGAAGGCCTCTGAGTTCGCAAAGATTTCTCGGGGGACCCATCTCCATGATTGCTTTTGTCTTCTCAGGGTCAACATGGATACCCTTTGCAGTGATGATGAAGCCTAAGAACTTTCCGCTGGATACACCCAGAAAGGAATTCGTAGGGTTCATTTTCAAATTGTGCGCTCGTATTAGGTCGAATATCGTCCTTAGATCCTGCAGATGGTCTTCTTTGCAGCGGCTCTTAACGGCTATATCGTCAACGTAGCACTCCACCGTCTTGCGTAAGTAGTCTCTAAAGATGATGCTCATGGCTCTTTGATATGTGGCGCCAGCATTCTTTAAACCGAAAGGCATGACTATGTAGCAGTACGTGCCAATTGGTGTTCGGAATGAAGTATGCAGGAGACATTTTGATTTGATTGTACCCCAAAAAGCCATCCACAAATGACATACGTTCGAAGCCGCAGGTATTGTCGATCATGATGTCTGTGATAGGAAGGAGGAATTCATTATTGGGGCACGCCTCGTTCAGGTTGCGAAAGTCGATGCAGATTCGAATCTTCCCATTCTTCTTGAGGACGGGTACTATGTTGGTGACCCAATCGGGATGTTGCTCTTCACGAATGAAGCCGCTGGCTATCAGTTTGTTGACTTCGGTTTCGATCGCGTCCATGATGCCTGGACGGAAGCGTCGTTGTTGTTGCTTGACCGGCTTCGCATCTGGTCGAATGTTGAGTTTGTGGAGAACGATGTCTGGATTTAACCCTGGCATGTCTTCATAGCTCCAGGCGAACACATTAATGTACTCTCTGACAAGTTCTAACAGCGACTCCCGTTCTTCGTCAGTTAGGCTTTTACTGATGAAAATCGGTTTTGGAGAAGATTTGCTGCCGAGATCCACTTGTATGACCTCATCTTCAGTAGGAGGTTCTCTCAGTTCGAACCGCTTTTCCTATTGTGCGTCTACTTGCTGGGCCCATGGCTGTAGCTCGAGGATTTCGGAGATGTCTTCATCTTCCTCGTAAGCATCGACGAATGCCATCTTGACTGACATGACTTGTCTGAATACATCTCCGATGCTGGTATCTGAGTCGGAAGTTGGTGATCCGGTTGAATGTGACTGCCAGTCGCATTCTTCATCTGAACTTTCAGGGGTCGTAGTAGGTGTTATATACCCTAATTCGCATCGAGTTTTGTTATAGTAGTTCCGTGGTTTGTCCGCCGGAGCTGGCGGCTTCAAAGGTAATCGTCGCCCAGTGCCGTAGTTCAATCCTGGCATCGTCTCCAGATCGTGCCCCTGTTTCTGCATGAGGTATTTGGATTGAGGGCTATAGAGATACGGAGGCAGTCTCCCGGCATCTGACCCGAGGTCGACTTCTTCTATGGTGAGGGGATGCGGGTTGTTCGTCCGGCCAAAGATGATCGGATGATCTCCTCCCTCGAATATTCGGTAAGCGTCTTCTACTGGAGTAAGCTGGATCCCGGTGTACACATTTGTCACCTGTGTGTGTAGGTGAGCGCCTATACCGTGTTCCATAGCATACATTGTATATAGCTTATTGAGCTCGGTGTAGTTCAAAGATAACCCTTTATTGATGAAGTAAGGTATCTTTTCTAGGGGGATTACATCGTCAGCGGATGGGACATTGGTGTGGATAGCCATATACTTGGCTAGCTCCGGTTCCTCTTCGGCTACCCCTGCGTAAATGAAGACTGAGAGGACGACCTTGGAAGCTTGATTGTCAGTGGTTCAGTTGATGGAGTTGAGCGTGGTGTTGCTGGCAGACTAGCAACCCCCAGTTTGGTACTCGAGGTGGAGCGAGGAGTGGCCGGTTCGCTAGAAGTGTCAGACCTTGCGTCGGGGTGACGACCCTTCTTGGGAAGGCGTATCGTCAGTGGCCTATCGGAGGGATTGAGCTTTTCTGTTTGGGGTTGACTGACTCTCGGCAGTCTGATTGTCAGTGGCCCCGTTGTGGGTCTCGGCACCTGGCCGGACCTTGGCAGCCGGATTATCATCTGCTCTTCTTGTGCCGATAGGCTGATCGCATCCTTCCGCAGAGTGGCGGTAAGGGGTACAGACTTGCCCGGTTTACGAGCTTGGAGGTGGATCGTCAGGGGTCCTTCTGATCCCGTAGCCGTTTCGGTACTAGCTTGTTTATTTCCTTCATCAAGGTGCCTCTTCGACTTTTCGTATAAGCAGGAGTCCGAGTAGTAAGATTCGACCCCTTTGAAGGGATCGATATCAGCAAATTCTGTCTTCACGAAGCCGTATTTGTCGACGTATTTGAAGCACTGGTGTAGCGTGGAAGGCACGATCATATAATCGTGTATCCATGGGCGCCCCAAAAGGATGTTGTAAGAAGTGTCTGCATCTATGATGTAGCAGGTGACTTCGGATTGGAGGTCGCCAATTTGACACTTCAGACGAATCTTCCCAATAGGGTAGCTCCTGCCCGAATTGAAACCGCTGATGGCGGTGCTTGTAGGTGTCAGGCGATGCATTGGGATGCGGAGATGATGTAGCAGACCCTTCGGGAAGATGTTTATGGAAGAGCCAGGATCAATGTGCATCCGATCCACCTTCACGTCGCCGATGTATCCCGTGTAGTATAGCGGGCGATCATGTTGGTTGGTTTTGATGAGCATGTCCTGCGGAGTGAAGACGATATTGGGCATTGCTCCCGTGCAGGCACTGTCTTGGAGATCCACGGGTGAGTCCTCCCCGGTGAGGTTGGATTGAGCGAGATAGGCATCGGCATTTTGGAGTGCTTCGCTCAATGCAATACGAACGTCCTTGGAGAGCCTTAGGAGTTCGTATAGTGATAATTTGGCCGGAGTGTTAGCCAATTGTGCTAAGATGTCAAAGTTATAGGGCCTCTCTAGCCCTTGGGCTGCGTCCTTTCGGAGGGATTTGTCGAAGCGAGTCTCCTTCGGCCTAGGCTTGTCGGTCGTCGAAGGCTGAGCCGGTCCCGGAGCATCAGTTGTAGTAGGTTGATGATTTTTAGCTGGGCTGTCAACCACATGTTGGGATTGCGCTCCGGACCGCGTGACGACGGCTGTAGCTTCCTCGTTGTCTGCTAAGATTGTATGGCAGGTCCTAATTTTTCCACTCTTTTTGTTAGTGGGAGATGGTGGGGGCCGAGTTACTTCTGACACCAAGTCTGGATGGACCCACATGACCTTCTCTCGTAAGGTGGTGAGAGGTACTAGACCAGCAGCCTGTTCTCGGGGAGGTGGAAGATTGGTAATCTCCATCGTCGCCAGAGGGACGGGGATTACCCCGTCTTGAGTCTCCGTCGGAGGGAAGCTGCCGAATTGTACGGACACCATATTGGCTGCTACGGTTACTTCTTCGAAGTCGATGGCCAGAGCGTTCGAATCGATGAGGCTTTGGATATACCGTTTTAGTTGGTAGCAGTCATGTGTAGCGTGGTGTACATAACGGTGGTAATGGCAGAACTTTGGGTTCTTCAAATCAGCCGGCCGAGGCTCCCTCCTCGGTGGAGGAAGCTGAATTCTACCTCCTTGTATGAGAATGTCCAAGATAGGCTTGACGTGGCCGTCTTCGAAAGAGTAAGTGATCTGAGGCTATTGTTTGTCTGCTGGTTGTGACTCGGGCTTCTGGGCCGTGTCGGCCACCATAGCCTGCTTTTCCTTGGTGTCCCGATTGTTGGAGGGGTTACCCCTATTATCGTTGTTAGGACGCTTGCCCTTGTTTTCTCCTTCTGAGATGTGCAATCCCAGTTGACGAGCCTTCTTCAGTCGTTCTTCGGCGCTTGTGGCGCTGATGATGAACGTCTTCCAATCTTTGAATTGACTTTCGCCCATCCAGAGACTGATCATTGGAAGCAGTCTCTTTTGGCAAATTTCAATCAAAGAGGAATCTGGATTTTCGGAAGGCAGCTTCATGGCGGTCTGGCGAAACCGCTCGATGTAGTTCCTTGTCAACTCCTTCTCCCCTTGGACGACGTCCATGAGAGTGGACATAGTGACGTCTTGTCCTACTTCGTAGAATCGTTCCAAGAACAGGCGCTTGAAGCCGGCGAAGGAGTGGATGCAGTGGTCCGGTAGATTGCGGTACCAATCGAAGACGACTCCTTCCAATGCCCCGATGAATAACCGTGTGAGGATCGCATCATCATGGGGCAGATGGTCGGTGGTGACCTCAAAGTAAGTGATGTACCGACTTGCTGAGGTTTTGCTATCATACGGGTTGATATTGAACGGCTTATATCTTGGTAGGAATGGAACATCCCTCCATTCAGCAGGGTATGGTTGCCGTATTCTGAGATCTTGAGCATTTTCTCGGGCATGGAACATGGCTCGGAGCTCTTGGACCTCTCTCCTTACTTCTCGGGTCTCATCTGTTGCGGTAGGGGCTGTTATTTCGGGAGGATTATTGCCCGGGTTTGGTGCCACAGAGTTTGAATCTATATTGACCGCGGGGCCCGTGCTTGTTTGACCAGGCGTTCCTTCTTGTAGAGTGGGCAGGGCCGCTTTAATCTCGTCTACAGATTTGACCAATGCAAGTAATATGGCTTTAAGATTGTCGATGCGCTGGCGATCATTAGAACCACCTTGATTGTTGTCCTTCATGAAAACCGTCCTTACATGAGGAGGGATGAAATGAACGGTGGAGGATATGCCCTCCGAGTCGTACCCATGCACCGAGAAGTCATCGGGATAGGTGGGAATGTTCTCTTCGGGCTCGGACTCGGAGGGAACGGTATCCCCAGCTTCAGAGCTTGCTTCGTCTTGAGAGTTATGGATGTCCTCGGGGACATCGGCGTCTGTTGCCCCTGATGGAAGAGTTGTTTGTCCGGGCTCGGTTCTTTGAAACATCGGATTGTTACGGATATTCGGAGGAGTGCTACCCCCAGTTCCTTCAACCCCCAGCGATGTGGATGATGAATTTCCCATCGCGGTAAATTTCGTCTTTGAACGGGTGTGTTGGAATACACCAGTAGAGGACAACCGTTTAGACGATAGTTTCTTAGCTGTGGTGGTTGATATCTTGGGACTGGAGATGCTTATCTTTTTTCCTCTCCCTTCGGCGGGGACCTTATGAGCGAAATTGCAGGAGACAACAGGAGGTGCCTCATCTTCTGAGTTCGGGTGCTGTAGCCTTTGGAAGACGGACGGCCGATCTTCCGTTACTGTCGCGTTGTTGCAGCAGCAATTAACGATGATTTGGGTGCAGCGATGTCCAAGCGAGGACTCTTTGCACGCCGACACTCCTCTTTCCTTGCATTTATGGAGGATCGCCTCCCGCTGGTCAGAGGAACCACTCTGTCTGTTTGCCGTCGAGGGCTGGACTCGAGCGGTTGTATACAACTTTCCATCCGAGGCCCATGTGATGGTCAATGGAACGTCCCGATAGTCAGAGGTTGGGACAGCTGACTGGGCCCGATGAGCCCGCGCTGCCCTAGACTTCCTCCTTTTAGCACTTGTGGGTACGTAATAGGAGGAGTCCAAGTTGAATGCCACAGAGTCTGGCTTATCATCCAGAGAACCATCAGGGTCAGGACCGTATGAGAGACGGTCGAAGACTGATCGAGAGAAGCATGAAACGGATGCTATGCGGCTAGAGTTGGGTACCGTGTAGGCTGTCTGCATGCGGTTGTCTTCTGCCGTCGGACAAATTATTTTTGTGCGGCTAGGAGTCACGACCGTACAGGCTGGCCGCATGCGGTTGGAAATTGTGGCCGCATGGGTTTTCTGCAAGCGATTGACTCCCACAGCCGCATGAGTTTCATTCATGTGGTTGGCAACTGTAGCCGCATAAGCTATGCGGCTGACAGATATGGTCGCATGAGTTTTCTTCATGCGGCTGGAGGATGTAGCCGCATGAGCTTTCTCCCTGCGGCTGAAGGATGTAGCCGCATGAGCTTTCTCCCTACGGCTGATAACCTTATGCGGCTCGAATCTCATAGAGTTCCTCTTTGCCCCTGCAAGTCCAGCATCATAGTATTTTCTTCTGCCGGACTTGGGGACAGCAGAGTTGTCTACGATCTGAAGTGGGGCCGCAGGGGAATCTTGCTCGCCGTCTTGAACAACAGAGGGTGTCTCTGCAAGAGCTTCAGCAGGAACGAAGGATCGGAGTCTCCTCTCCTTACGGGCCTTCTTTGTGCGGGCTCGCTTCTGGACCGGGCCAGTGCTTTTGTCGGAGAGCATCTCTTCGAACGCCTGTTGGTCGAACCGGGCGACCATCTTTTGTTGAGTGGAGCCAAGCTTGGCTGCATCCGATTGCGTCACCAACTCCTCAGCCGTGGAGAAGTTAGTCCCCAGCAGAGTCGCCATCGTATTTGCCATAAAATATAAAAGAACAGAACAATTATCGGAGGACCGAACTTTTACTTCACGTTACAAACTCGCTTGTACAAAGAAAGCCTAGGGACAAAAACCTAGGTACAGTAGTCTAAGTATAATTGTTTATTTTAGATTCTGGGGGGTGACGATAGAGGCTCGGGAGGACGACGGCAGCCCTGCCTTACTCCTTGGACGATCAGTATGCAGCCTTGGCTCCTTGTGAAAAGATGGTTGGCGTTGACGAAGAAATGCTCTTCCTGCTCCTCTGTTGCTCTTCTGGCTTCTCTCTCTCTCTGTGTATTCTTTTCTCTGACTATTGTGGAGTCTCTCTGTATATACGTATTTTTCTCTCTGAAATTGTCTATATTTACAAGGGAATGGCACCTTGCTATTTATAATAGTAGGATGTGATCATTAGGGTTGCTAATGATTAGCTTTTAGAGATGGCGGCAGTTTGGGGATTGGTCAATCTAGGCCATTCATCCTGATTATGATGAATCTGGACCATTAGGTGTAGATTACACCAAATCCCATGAGCAATTAATACTGATTGGAATAAATCTTCCTTATACTGATCTTCTGATATCTGCGAATAAATCAGATCTATTCTTCTGCCACGTGTCCCAGATTTATTGGGATCTGACCCAATCTTTAATGGCAGCAAATCTGAGGAATTAATCGGTTTAGGACACGTGTCCTAGGAGCTTCTGGGGGGATCTGGACCGCATGACTAGTGAGTCGCATATGAATGTGAGCCACATATGAATGTGAGCCGCATATGGTTAAGCCCACGTGTCAGGGCTGCGTGGGCAGTGACCCTCACTTGAGTCCTCTAACCACAGAGGAGTAATCCTTGTGGGCCGTATAGGTATATATCCGCCTGGGCCGCATAGACATGATCCTCTTGAACCGCATGAGAAGCCCTCGCTCGAGCCGCATGAGGCTTTCATGGGCTGAGCCGCATAGGATGGATTCACTCTGAGCCGCATGGGAAGTCCTTTGCTCGAGCCGCATGAGGCTTCTATGGTCTGAGCCGCATAGGATTTATTCTGAGCTGCATGAGAAGCGAGCCGCATACGAATGCCCACGTAGCAAGGCCACGTGGCATTTTTGTGGCTCTCAGGGGATTTGTGTCAGAGATTGCTTTCCTCTTCCCTAGAGATTCATCATTATGACAGAGTCATAATTACCTGCCTTTGTGTCAGGGCTGTCAACTTTTCAGAGGGGTCAGCCGTTATAGCAATTAATACAGCATGGATCGGATGGGAGCACTATCAGGCCACGTGTCCTCTGAGCCGCATGGAATGCCTTGGGCCGCATAGCTCCTTATGTCGCATGATTCCCTGAGCCGTATGAGTTCTCTGAGCCGCATGGATCTTTTCTGGCCGCATGAATCATTTCCTTTAGTATTTTTTATGCTTCTATAGCTGGGGCACACCCAGGAGGTTTGCAGGATGAGGCTGGGAGTTTGTTTATTCTGTGGAGCTTCAAATCACCAGATGAAGAACTGTGCTGCTCGTGCAGCCAGACAGATAGGCCAGGACAGAGTACAACAGGCTAGAGGAGGCCAGCATGGGCGAGCTTTTGCCATAACAGTTGAGGACACTCAGGCAGTAGCAGGGCAGATCGCTGGTTCCAATCTTTCGATTCCATTCCCGTATTTGCCTCCTTATAACTGTCTTGAAATTCAGTTCTATCTATTCCTTGTTAATTGATCATTTTTGTTCTGTTATTCTTGTGAGATTATTCTGATTTTCCTCTGAGATAAGTCGTATGGGCTAGGTCACCACGATTATAGGATTTTAGAGTCTTCTATGGTCATGTTAGCAGGCATAGTGAGGACATATAGTCGGATTATGGATGTATTTCTCGGGTGTAGGAATTTAAGATTTTTGCGGCCAAGCATGCGACAATACAAAAATTTTAAATACCATGATTCTAGAGGTATGTACCTTAGTCGAGAACTCTGTGATTATCGTAGCCTTTCTCACTAGCATGACGAAGATTCTGAGTAACATGATTTTGGACAGACGCATATGATTGTCGAACTGCATGATTTTGAGACTGATTGTTAGGGGTTTGACCTAGAAGGAGTACTAGCATCTTAATTCCGAGGAACTTATAGCACCAAGTTTTTAAATTGAGGGTAATTTTGACTTTTGTAATTTTAATCATATATTTATTGACATTTAAATCATGATATAATTTTGGAGATTTTTTTAAAACTATTTAAAGCCATGACTTGTGATTTTGATGTGTTGCTAGTGAAACCCTAGAGACTGCTTGACCTAGAGCCTAACCATGTGATTAGGATGTTTTTAATATAATTTTTGGCCTAAGAGTATTTTGGTCATTTGACCTCTTTAAATTATTTTGATATTTATTGTATTGGTGATTGTTAATTTTGACTTTTGATAGGAGTGATTTTGTGTTGGTTTCGTGACCGTATCGGACACGTATCAGTTTTTATTCACAAGGTGTTTGATGTTCCTCAAAGAAATTTTTATTTTATTGGTGATATTTTTGAAAAGTATTTGAATGGAATTGTTTTCTGCATGTGTTTCCTGTGATTGCTTTGTTTTAATTTTGAGGACAAATTTTTTTTTAAGGTGGATAGATTTGTCACCCCCAGTTTTCAAGAACAGGGGTATTTTGGTCATTTTTCATTTTAGAATATTTTGAATTTATTTTATTATTTATGATATTGTTTTGGGATTATTTGAGTCGGTTTCGAATTTTAACTCAATTCGACTTGTATCGGGGACCCAGGATAGCTTTGACTCTAGTGGAACCCACTCATTAGTTAGACATGGCCCATATTACAATATTTAAGTTAGTATGGTTAGACTAAAATTTTGTGACTAGGTTGGATTAATTAGAGACTTAAACTAGACTAATTTAGCCCCAAACCAAAACCTATTTTTAATTTAAACCAATATGAGCTAGAGGAGGGTATTTTAGACTTTAGCAAAAGGACACACCTCACCCATATAGGGTAGGCCACAAAGGGGGGGGGGGGGGGAATGAGTCACCTCTCATTTGTTGTTATCCACAAATTTCTCTCTCTTGTTCTTCCCCAAATTTTGAGAAGAGTCTCCATTGATTTCATCTCCAAATCAATCCATTCTTCCACCAAATCTTCTTCATTTCTTCTCTACTCCATGAAGAGAGGGTGCTAGCCAAGTTTGGGAGGATTTGGCTTTGGTTCGTGTCCATTTGGAGATCCCTTCGTGTCGGTGTCGTATCGGAAGGAGTTTCCTTAGATTTTACCTCCCAGAAGGTAAAATCTATCCTCTATTTCAATCCTACATGCATATAGGATTATTTTGAACCCATAGGAATGACCCCATGGTTGTGTCTCCATTTGTGTCCATTTCGTGTCCATTTGGAGTTATTACGAGTGTCCTTGATGTGTTGTTGTGTACATGTGGGAAACCCCCAATTTTGGACACATCTTGTGTTTGAGATATTGTGTGAATGACTTATTTCCTATTTAATCTCAGATTTTATATGCTAGAATGTTGTTCTTCATGTATCATATTGTATCTTAATATATCATATTATATATATATATATATATATATATATATATATATATATATATATATATATATATATATATATATATATATATATATATATTTTATATATATATATATATATATATATATATATATATATATATATATATATATATATTACAAATATATATATATATATATATATATATATATACAAATATATATATATATATATATATATATATATATATATATATATATATATATATATATATATATATATATATATTACAAAAAAAAAAAATATATATTACAAATATATATATATATACATATATATATATATATATATATATATATATATATATATATATATATATATATATATATATATTACATGGTTATATATTTAAGTTTGTGTGTGTGTCTCTTTATATTTGAGAGTATGTATATATATGTATTGGTATGAGGGTGTGTGTCTATTTTCATGTATCATATATAGATATATTCATGTATATATTATATTGAGTCTCTCTCTCTCTCTCTCTCTCTCTCTCTCTCCCTCTATATATATATATATATATATATATATATATATGTATATATATATATATATATATATATGTGTGTGTGTGTGTGTGTGTGTGTGTGTGTGTGTGTGTGTGTGTGTGGGATGTATATATATATATATATATATATATATATATATATATATATATATATATATATATATATATATATATATATATATATATATATATATATATATATAGGTGTGTGTGTGGATGTGCCTATATATATATGTGTGTGTGTGTGGATGAATATTATATATGTAGGTATGTGTGTGGAGTTTAGATAGAGTGTGATTTAGAGAGTGAGATAGAGAGATAGATAGGGAGGAGTTGAGAGTGATTTGAGGGATATAGAGAGTGAGATAGAGAGATAGATAGATAGATAGATAGATAGATGGATGTATATATATAGAGAGTGAGATGGAGAAGGGAGTGGGGAGTATGAGAGGAGCGAAGGAAGGGGAGTGGCTACCCACACAGCAGCCACCAACAGCAGCAACAACAGCAGCAGTAGTAAGCTGCAGCAGCAGCAGGGCAGCCCCAATTAGCCTAGTTTTGGCCCCCATTTCACCCCCTCTTGACCTCTATATACCCCCCTATATAACCCCCATGTTGGTGACATGTTAGTGAATGTTTTAAGTGGTGTTTAAGTGGTGTTAGTTGAGTAAATTTATATGTTAAGGTAAGTTAGAATGTGAGTAGGTAATATGTTAAGGTAATGGTTCATGTTAAGGTTTTTCATATTAGAAAGTAAGATATAGATTAGAGAGTTGGTATTTGAGTAATATGATTATATATATAGTGTTATAGATTTGGTTATGTGCTAGTATGAGAGTGGGAGATTGTGTTATCTTATGATACCAAGGTGATATCATAGGGTAAATGATATTTACCCTATGAGAGGAGCAAGGTATTAAGATACCTTTAAGATATGAAGTTAGAGTATCAAGATACCGTGGCATGGTATCGAGATACGAGGACATGGTATTAGGATACCATGTTGAGGTAGAAAAGTGCCTAGAAACTAAGGTAGAGGCTTGGTAGTGAGTTTACCTTGGTAAGGTAATGGGGTAGAGGTTAAGGTAATTACCTATAACTAAGGTATGAGTTTAACAGTTTAAGATATAGTTAGAAATAGTTTTCCTTGGTTGGTAATGGTCATGATTAGTGCACTTAGACTAGTTTTGACCTCGGTTGACCGTTTTGACCAAAAGTCAACGAAAGTCAACCGAAAGTCAAACTTAGCCTAAATGTGACTAGAACTTGACCTGACTCAACCAGAGTTGACCAGTTGACTGAAAGTCAACAGTTGGTCAACATTAGCCTAGTTTGACCTAGGGTTGACCTAGAGTTGACCAGGGTTGACCAGTTGACCAAAAGTCAACTGTAAGTCAACCTTTAAACCCAGTTTGACCTAGTTTGACTTGGATTGACTTCCTGTGACCTTATTTGTCCTAGTTTAGCTCAGTATGACCTAGTGTGACCTAGTTTAGCCTGATGTGACCTAGTTTTGGCTTAGACTTGTATATTATGACTAGATTAGCTTCCCTTTCATTATTAAACCCTATTTTGACTCATGGTATCTCATCTTTAGGTCTGTGATTACTCTGAGCAACTGTTCACCCTTATCAGCTCAGGACCACAGGCGAGCACATTTACTGATAGTTTTCATCGTCTTAATATCTGCTATATCCGATTCAGTTGTAGTGTCTTACTTGATTCCTGACACGATGGTTCACGCACTAGTATACGTCGGATCCTGGCATGAGATGTTGTTCCTGGATTAGTTGGTATATTGGTACATTACTCGACTTATTACCTGTACTTGTATAGACATGGACTTAGGAGCGGGCTAGCTTCCTGCTCTTGAGTCCCGTATCATGACGTGTTATGTACAGATCCATTATACTATTCGGAAATGGGGAGTTATTAGTGGTTGTGTGATCAAAATCCCTACTTGTTCTTCACATTTGTACTTGTTATTTGTTCATAGATATGCCCTCGCCTCACGACGGGTAAAGCCTGACCCTACTTGTTCATAGCTTTCCATGGTTGTCGTCCTGATCCTGCTCCGTTGTACACTTATTCGTAGCTGGTCAGATGAAAAGCCTGATCCTGATTTCCAAGCCGATCACATAACACTCTAATAATTTATGGAACATTTTATATTTATTTTATTACATCATATATCCTACTCAGTTCTACCTTCAGTACTTTTCTCACCATGTTATGATATTCAGTACTCATATGTTCTACATGATCTTATGCTAAATCTTGTTTGGAGGCTAAGTTCTGTTCGGGAGAAGGGTTACAACCTCGGTCCTTATTTGGTTTACGGGTTGTAACTTGGCTTCCGAATAGCTCCCAAGTCATCCTATATCTTTGTCTTGTATTTTATTTTAATTGTCTCTTATAGAATTTGTCAATTCATATGGAGGTGTTGTTAGTGTTTGTACTTGCTTATTTTTCTGACAGGATATCATTGACATATTACAGATAATTCAGAGGTAGACTGCTCGACCTACTATGGTGTCGGGGCAGATGGAGACTTAGGCCAGGACTGTGGCCTGATAGTTGAGCCACTGGACTGTGCACACCTGGACTAGTATAGCTTAGTTAGGTTTGCCTGGACTGCGATCCAGCTAGTATTTTCATACTGTAGTATTCTATATTATATTTTGTGACTCTGTGATGTTGTTTATATCTCAGAGCTGTGTTGGATCCTGAACTCATTTTCTATTTTCATTTCTATCACATTTCTATTTTGTGCTATCTATCCTAGTTTTATCTTGTAATTGAGTATGTCATATTATATTCCTCCGTACGGAGATGACAGGTACCCTTATATTGCTTATTGTAGTATTTACAGACGAACTATACATCGTTCTACTGTCGATTTTGCGGCATAGGCTGGACGTACCCACGTGCTCGTGCCCCTGATCAGGGTGCGGGTCGTGACATGAGCAGCATCTATGAAATGTCTTGGGGACCTTGAGGAATGGGTGACTTTTTGCGAAGCTTAGCAAGTGTGATTTCTTTCTCAAGGAGGTATCATTTCTTAGGCATATCGTTACTAGAGACGGCATATCGGTAGATTATAAGAAGATCACAACAGTCAAGGCATGGCCCGCTTGCACATCAACTTCTGAGGTGAGAAGTTTTCTTGGACTTGCGGGTTACTACAGAAGGTTCATAGAAGATTTCTTTCGAATAGCGGGACCCATGAATCGATTAACTTGCAAGGACCAAGAGTTTGTATGGACATACAAGTGTCAAGCCACTTTTGACGAGTTGAAGAAGCGCTTGACCACTGCACCTATCTTGACACTACCATCGGGCCTGGGAGTATTTGTGATATACAGTGATGCATCCAAAAAGGGATTAGGATACGTATTGATGCAGCATGGTCATGAATATGCATCGAGACAGTTAAGGGTGCACGGGAAGAATTATCCAACCCATGATCTAGAGCTCACAGCGGTTATCTTTGCTTTGAAGTTATAGAGACACTACTTGTACGACGAGAAGGTAGATATCTACACTAATCATAAGAGCCTCAAGTATGTGTTCACACAAAAAGAGTTGAATATATGACAACGATGTTGGTTGGAGTTGATGAAAGATTACGAGATCAAGCTACATTATCATCCGGACAAGGCTAATATTGTGGCAGACACATTAAGCCGTAAGCCCATGGCTCATTTCTTGACCACACAAAGACAGTTGATTGGAGATTTGCAGCAGCTTGGTATTGAGGTAGTATTACCTAGAGCAGATGGCGTATTAGTCAATCTCCAAGTACAATCATCGCTAGTAGAGAGGATCAAGGCAGCATTACCTACGGATGCTGGATTTCGACGGTTTAGACAGAGGACTGAAGCAGGAGAGCAGACGAGATTGAGGATTCATCCCGTTGGGATATTGCGATGTGGTGATCGTATTTATGTTCATAATGGAGAGCTACGGCAGGAGTTGATGGCTGAAGCTCACAGTTCGACTTACTCTATACATCCCGGAGGAACTAAGATGTACCTGGACTTATGGCAGTATTATTGGTGGCACAGAATGAAGCAAGAGATAGCTCGTTTCGTGGCTAAGTGTTTGGTATACTAACAAGTGAAAGCAGAGCACCAGAGGATGGCTGGATTATTGCAGCCGCTACCCATTTTCGAGGGGAAGTGGGAGCACATTAATATGGACTTTGTTACAAGATTTCCTCGGAGTCCTAGTGGACGAGATGCGGTATGGGTGATTATTGATAGGCTTACCAAGTTAGCCCATTTCTTACCTTTTAAAGTAAGGCAGTCGGCAGAAGGTTTGACAAATATGTATATAAAGCAAATAGTGAAGCTACACGGTGTACCAGTTAGCATAATGTTGGATCGTGACTCGATGTTTACCTCACACTTTTGGAGAAGTATGCAAGACAGTTTGGGTACACGTTTGAAGTTTAGCATAGCGTACCATCCGCAAACAGATGGCCAGTCAGAGCATACTATTCAGACGCTAGAGGATATATTGAGAGCGTGTATGCTTAACTTTGGCGGATCGTAGAAAGACCACCTTCATTTTGTCGAGTTTTCCTATAACAATAGCTATCAAGCGAGCATACAGATGGCTCCGTTTGACGCATTGTACGGTAGGAAGTATCGATCTCCTCTTTGTTGGAGCGACATAGGAGAGCGATAGATATTAGTTCCCGAGTTGGTTTTGAGCACAGTAGAGAAGGTGAAGAAGATCCAGGACCACCTGTGAGCAGCACAGGATCGACAGAAGCAGTGGGTAGATAATCGTTGTCGACCTTTGGTGTTCAAGGAATGTGACCATATTTTTTTGAAGATATCCTCTACTAGAGGCACGATTCGATTCGGAGGACGTGGCAAGTTGAGTCCAAGATACATCGTCCCTTTCGATATTTTGGAACGTGTTGGAAAGGTTGCCTATAGATTGGCAATGCCACCGTCACTAGAAGGAGTACATGACGTATTCCATGTGTCGTAGCTGAGGCGATACGTGGCGGATAGTAGTCATGTGCTTCATCACTCTAAAATCATTGTTGGACGCGAGCTTGTCATACCAAGAGCAACCAGTAGGTATCCTTGATCGCCCATTGAAGGTGTTGCAGAATCATCTATACATTGGTTCACGTGGCATGGAAGCACCACTCGCGGGGAGTCTACTTGGGAGCGGAGGACGACATTCGAATCGCTACCCGTATTTTTCGAAAACCAAGGTACGACTTTCATACGTTAGCCCCTTTAATTTTGCATTGCATTGCATATCCCCCTCCCCATCAAAGATTTAATTTGAGGATAAAATTTTTTTTAAGTTGGGTAGGTGTAATCCCCCTATATTTTATAGGAAATTTTATATTATTTTATATTTGTAGCATTCTATTTCTCTATATACATTAAAAAGTAAATAAAATTTTTTATGTGATAGTTTATAGTCAGCACAGATAAATTTTACCAAATATGGATCTCATTATTTCAAAAATATTTTGGGGAGTTTAGAGTTTTTTATTTGAAGTTTTACAAGTGTTATGTATATATATATGTAATATATATATAACAAATTATATACATGTATACATATATAATGGATTATATATATATATGAGTATAAGGTGTGTGTGTGCATATATATATATATATATATATTATATATATATATATATATATATCTATATATATATAATATATATATATATATTAAAAAAAATATATATATATATATAATCTATATTTTATATATCATATATATTTTATACTCATATATTTTATTATATAGATTTATATATAATATATATATATCTATATATATATATAATATTATATATATATATTATATATCTATATAGTATTAAATATATAGATATATATATATCTATATATATATATCTATATATATATAATAATATATATTATATTATATATATATATATAAATATATATATAATATATATTATATATATATATATAGATATATATATATATTATATATATATATATATATATATATATCTATATATAATATATATTCAAGTTATATATATATGAGAATATACTATGTAGATATAAAGGGTTATGAAAATATATAGACGTATATATAAAATTATAGAGATACATTGTACGCATATTTAGTATAAAAAAATTAAGGTTCATTTTCAATTTCTCGCAAGATTTTTGAATCTTGCAAGTGCCTAATCCCCCGATATCCCGACAACTACCAGGAATTGAGTTCGTTAGAACTCAGTTGATAGGGATTCACTAATCCCTTACCAAACCAACCCAGATTTACCTCTATACTTCGTAGATCCTGATCTCCATAGGATTGTAGAGAATATAACTTAAATTCAGAATCTTGACTTACCCAAGTTTCAAAGACCAACGATTGAGAGATCGAACTCTCAGCAAAATATACGAATGGCAGCCACTTTAGGAAAAATCCATGCAAAAATCCCTCGTAATCGACTCCGACCCCCACAGCGACTCTTGAGCAGCGTGTGCACACGATAGCATGCAAGCCGTTGGCTGCCCCTGGATCGTCGAAAGGATATACCGACCCGACCGGGAGTAGACCTACTCTGTTCTGAGTAGCAGTGAGGTACCAATCTTTTGGTCTACTTAACTTCGTTATGTTTCGATGTAATTTTGTGCTATAAATTCCTGTTAGCAGCCCTCATAACCCTCTTTGAGTCCCTTCAGAATGATTTTGACATAACACCCTAGATTGTCCATGGGATCGACGCAAAGTCGAGCGTTTACTGCTCAGAAAAACAGAGCGTAAGGCTGTCCCAAACCCTCAACTTGGGAGCCGAATTTTGGTCTGTACATTAGGCTTTTGGATAAAATATTTGAAACTAGTTAATGACAACATAAACGAGATTACAACACACTTGTTAGATCTACTTTTCGATTATTATGCATGAAGTTATACGTAGTTGAAGTTCTGAGAAAAAATTGTTTAAAAACTGTAAATTTTAGAGTTTTCTTCTGATACGGCGTGCGTCCCGACAAATCAGACGACGTAGTCGCACACTATATGCACCAAAAGGCGCGTATGGAGGTTTCTGACGTGTGAAAACTGACGGAACTCGATTTTGTTGCGTGTGCGCGACGAAATCAGTACGTATCCATCGAGATACCCCCGTATCGACCTTTTGCAAATTTGGCCATAACTTCATATACGTTCATCGTATCAAGATGAAACTTGTGCCAACATGACCGTATCAAAATTTTGGTCCTCTGTGCCAAGTTTGGTCCGATTCTGAGAAGTTCGACCGGAACGCCTAATTGGTGGGTCTGCGACCCGATCCAACGGGCGAAATTGTACACGGTCCGTCAGAATCCAACTTTGCACATACAGTTGGGTTCGTCTCCTCAAACCGAAACAGTAGACATATAGTCTGATGACTTTAGAGATCATAGATATTGGCATACATTTCAGTACAAAACGGGTCCAACGGCGGACATCGTTTTGATCCGAAATTATGATTTTGCTCATTTTCCAGAATTTAACTTTTGGACAGACATTTTCTAGATATATCTTTAACACCGAAAATATTTTTGATGTTTGTTTCAGCATCCGGAGCCATTCGTAGATTTTGAGTTTTCACTGCTGACGTACTTGATTGTCGGATTGCCATTCATGCACTACTAGGCAAGATACCTTGTCACCTTAGTCTGTTATTGTTACTCCCCGTTCCCAGAATACGTATTTTAATATGTGTACTATTTGAATATATTTATTTAATATTTATCATGCATTTGTTCTATATTTAATTCCTTTAATTTTATGCTAATTATTTTTCTGCATTTTATTTTCTGCTTTTGCTTAGCTTATGGTTTTTTTTGACTTGGGTTCGGCTTGGGTTGGTTTGTTTTGGTTTAGGGTGGTTCATCATGAACCCAACCCCCTACCTACCACCATTTTTATTTTAAAGCCCAACTACTTTCTCTCTCTTCACTTATTCTCATTTACTCTCCTTCTTCCTCCTCATAACTCTCTCCACCTACCAAGAGCATAGGCAAGTGCATATTGCTTCCATATGTGAACCCATTTTTATGGTTCATTTATCTTCCTCTCGTGATTCTAAGATAGTTTAGAACTTGACATTTTGTATTTTGAAGTTTTATTTTTGTAGATCTAGAAATTTGTCATTTTCGGATTTTGGTGGTTTTGATCTATCAAACTTCCTTATTATCAAGTTTTGATCGTTCCAGGTTGTTAAGATTTGTGTTATACCCCATTTTGATCTATGAAAGTCCCATTTTTGGCTTATATTGAGGGTTTCATAGAATTTGGAGTTCTGGAGGTTCCTTACGCCCATGTTTATTCGTGCCAGCGTAGTATCAACTCTACACCCACGTTTATTCATGCCAGCATAGTATCAAACTCTACGCCCACGTTTATTCATGTCAGCATGAAATCTGGATTACGCAAGTCGAGACTGTTTTACGCGTAAAACAAAGTCTACTCTGCCTTGGCGTAAAACAAGTTTCATGCGTAAACTTTATTCTTTTATGCGTACTCCTCTGGCTTGGCATATTCCTTTACGCGTACTTGTCACGACCCGCACCCGTTTTTTTTGTGTGGATACAAGACGTATCCAAGCCAGCCTACGCTGCAGTGTCGACGGTAGAACGCTCTATAGCCACAATGCTCAAAATCACAAGTAATGCTCATTCACAAAATTTATTTAACTTACAATATTCGCAAGTTTTACATTTGCAGGAAATATAAACTCGTACAAATATTGAAATGACTACAACTCATCTATCTAGCTAGTCTCTAGGCTTTTGTCTGCAAGTACACCCGTATCTTCCAATGCTAAGTGAGTCCACGGCTAACCTAAAAAATATTGGTTTCCAGTCAGGAATGGAACTTTATTCCTTTACGCGTACTCCTCTGGCTTGGCGTATTCTTTTATGCGTACTCCTCTGGCTTGGCGTATTCCTTTATGCGTACTCCTCTGGCTTGGCGTATTCCTTTACACGTACTCAACTCATCTGGCTTGGCGTACTTCCTTTACGCGTAAACTTTACTTCCTTCACGCGTAAACTTTACTTCCTAGCACTAGCATATCTTACCCCCTTGCCCGGCGCAGTATGGCCCTGGCATCCATTACCCTAGATTCACCTTTATTGGGCGTATGACACCCCTAATATTTTAATACATATTGTTGTGTGGAGTGTGCACTGTGTCTCGATTGGTTATGGATATCCAGTATGACTGGAACTTAACCCTGAGAGTTATAGACTCGACCATACTAAATACTAGTTTGACTTTCATACCTTGTCACGAATTGACATTGATTGTTACCTTGACTAAATAATTGATCATGCGTTCCTAGTTGGAACTAAAAGACTGGCGAGTCGTCTTAGCGAATTGAATGAGACACGTTCATATATTAATCATGAACCATTACAATCGACTAGCCGATCCCGAATAGTGGCATATGGATACGTGAAGACTTCAACTTATTTTCTACAAAAGCAGCATGTGTACCTTACAGTCAAGGCATGATTATTCTGTGGCTAGGTTTTATTGTTGCATTACGCTATGTAAGACCTACAACCTAACCGTACGGGTATCGTTGTAGAGTTATGCATATCGTACTCTGTACGAAAGTACTTATTCTGAATGACCATGATCCACGGCATGAGATTTCAATTAACATAGGTGTTTGCAAAAACAAATTTTGTTTTATTCCAAACTTGTAAAAGAGTACAAAGTACAATAAATTCTGGGAAAGTACAACTTTAGGAATCTGATCAGAAGACGATCAATTTATCCCTTGGACTATGTGAACTTGAAGACTGTAGCCTCTAGAGTATGCAGCAGCAATTTTGCAAGAGTTCTTGATCTCTGTCTGTGTCTCTTTGATCTCTGTGCCTCTGTATCTGATGATTTTACAATGATTGGAAACTCTATTTATAGAGTTCAGGAAATAACTGTTTTAGCAGTTATTCTGATGTGCGCGAGGCTGGGTTACGCCACATTGGGTTGCGCCAACCTCCTGTTGCGCAAACATTTATTCAGTTGTCAGTCGTGTACTAACTGTATTTAGACGTGTGGCATCATGTGATTGAGATGAGCGTGGTCGTGTACAGGATAGTAGACACGTCTTGAGAGATTAGTGGCATGTGCGCCACGTCATCCTGCTCTAGAATGTCAGTTGTCTCAACTTCATCAGATTGCGCGAGCTTCGGTCAACTGTATCTAACTGAGCCGTGCCTAGACACATGTCATCTTTTGAGCAAAAGTTGTTCAGGTTGAGCCCAGGCGTAACTAAGGATTTTGTTTCGATTGCGCCTAGGCGCAACTCACGAAGCGTACAGGACAGCTGTCCACCAACGCCCCTTGAACGGCACAATTCACGGGATTTGAAGAGATTTTCTTCGTTCACTGTTGTGTCAGTCGTCAGTGTTGTCAGGTAATGATGACCATTAAGTATCAGATGCCATGTAGATTTTGGCGCAATAAGACTGGGCACAGTCTGATATTAGGCGCAACCTGATCAATGGCGCAGCTTGTTTCTCTAAGCTTCATATCAGTGGCACAACCTGATATCTGGTGCACAATTTGATCACTGATTAGTATATTCAGGGCGCAACTTGATTTTTAGGCTCTACAAGACCCCCTTCAAAGTTTTTAAAACTAAAAATATTGCAAAGTTTTGGAATACTTTGAATTTAGAAATTTTTTGACTAAGTCAAGATGCGCCGGACAATGCTCGGTCATCACAATTAAATATCTTTCTCGAAAATACTCAATACTCTCTTCATCTTCCGGAGTTTCATTGATTATTTTTAGTTTCCCGTGAAGAAGAAGAATACGAAGAGTCAATTTGTTGATATATATGTAGTAGTTTCTTTGTGCTTTGTTCTTCACTTCTGTTCTTCAATGGCCCCCAAGAAGAAAGAGATGGAGACCAATGCTGACACCACAACCAAGTCTCCTGAAGCGGGACATGATGTTGCGCCTACAACTTTTTTGTTGGAGGCTGACCCAGCTTTGAGGGAAGTGAACTTTTTGAACTGTTTCGGTTTAACCCCGTCAGTCTTCAATCGCTTGAGTGGCGGATCATCCTCTGAGGAGCACGTCAATTCGGAGGGATTTCTTAACATGATGCGTCGCTCCGGGATTCGCACCATGCAAGAATTGGACGCCGCACTTCGTCAGACTGATGAAGGCAAGGACAAGATATAATGTTCTTGGCAGAACAACTTTTTATTTTTATGTCCTTGACTGTAGGGGTCCACCCGTCTTTATGCAATGAAACCTAGAATTTCTAATTTTGTATGGCTGTGATTTCGAGTGGTGCTCATGGACGTATTCTTTTAGCTAATTCTTCGTTTTACTATTTCTTCTGAAGAACACGTGGCAGTCGTTACATGGTTTTAGATGCCCATTTTTAGTTCTTTCCCAAAATAGGATCCTAGAACGACGCACCCATCTTATCTTTAACCTCTTTAAAAAGAACATCCAGAAATGAAAGAACCATTCATACTCTCTCAAAACAAATGTCTTCCCATAAGGTTTCACTTGCGCCACTTCATCCTGATGTTATTTGCCTGCATGCTGTGTCTTCGAAAATTGGTAAGTCTAGACGAAGAATTAATTGTATGAATATTCTTCTTTCGTACCACTTTTGGAGACAAGTATCGATCTGCATGGTGTAGACACTTATTGATATGCGCTAACTATTTCTGAGAATAGGTGCACACTGTGGTCCAATATTTAGCTCTGATCAGAGGCACGTATTGCTGACATACATTTGTTTGATCAGTACTTAGTGCTGATATGCGTCTGTTTGTAGGCGCAATGCTGATGTGTGCCTGTTTGTAGGCGCAATGCTAATGTACGCCTGTTTGTAGGTGCAATGCTGATGTGTGCCTGTTCGTAGGCGCAATGCTGATGTGCGCCTGTTTGTAGACGCATACTGCTGATCAATTCTGCTAACTTCTCCTATTTTATTGATATTTGTAGGGACTTGGTTAGCGAGCTTCTTCAGAACTGGCATTTGTGATTTCGATGTTGTAGAGAGCATTTTTCTGACACTCACATCAGACAGCTCATGTGGTTCTGACACTCAAATCAGACAGCTCAGGACTCTTCATGTTAAGAAGGGTCTTCCTCAGATGGTAGGAAGAGCCTTTATACATGAGAGTTGGATGGTGAAGACGCAGAAATAGGAATTGTATCACAAGGGTGATCTCGTTCCTAGTTTCCCTGGCGGGCTGTCTTCTCTCCACCAGTTGTATCGAAAGCATCTCATCTTTAGGCTGCTGCACTCTGGGGTTCTCCTCTCATTTTTCTCAGAGAGAAGACCAGAGTTAATTCTATTGTCTGGTTCGTTGCTTCAGGTCGAGACGACAAGGAATTGCTACCAACAAATAAGAAGATCCAAAGATGTAATAGACCTTCATTATCGATGAGAAGATCCAAAGATGTAATAGACCTTCATTTAGAATAAAAATCTAAGATGTAATAGATTTTCATCAAGATGTATCTATGCTTTTAAAGAAGGAATAAAGAAATACTTGTCTCATTATTCTCTATTCTTTTTTTCTTTTTTTTGACAGTTTGATTTTGCTATGCTGTCATAGATAACAGAATCCAGGGAAGATTACGAATGTGGCAAGTTGTTTTGATGTGAATATTTGGAATTCAAGTTCGTAAAAGACATGACCTCTCACTATGATGAATGAATGGATGATCATTCACTTCAATTTTCGAAGAAGAAATATTGAATGAATGAATGGTCGTTTAAATTTTTGAAAAAGAAAGTGAATGAATCAAGCACATCGGTTTCGAAGAAGGAAACATAAAGAGTCGGTTATGAATGAACCGTTAGAAGTGAACAAACAGTTGTGCCTCTTTCCAAATGTCGCATCAATTCTCAAGGCTGATTACTTAGTTGTTCTGCCTATAAATTGCCAATCTTTTTTCTTCCTGTGCAAGAAAATATGTCTTTCAAAGATTTGATTGCTCCGAAGACTGAAGAAGAAACCAAGATTTCCCTTGCTGAGCCTCCATGCCTTCTCAAAAAGAAAGAGGCGAAGGCTCAACTGTTCCTCCTGCACCAGGACAGGATTTGATCTCCAAGTTAGTGGAGCCTGGAAAAACTGCTGAAGAAGAGGCATTGAGGATGGCTGTTTGTGAGTTCCTGGTGCATTCAGACAATGAGATGTTTGAACGGTTGGCGAACTTTGTATTTAATCAGGAAGGGTCAGGGCCTCCTCCCTGTCCTTAATATTATGTAATTCCATTCTGCTTTTGAATAAAAAATAAACTTTTATTTACATCATGTCTCTAAAAATAAAGTACATTTTGTCTTTATACATAATATTTCTTGAGAAATTTGCCATTGATGGACATCATAGCAACTCTGCCATCCATATATGTTAATTGATAGGCTCCATTGGAGAAGACTTTATTTATTACATACGGTCCTTCCCATTTTGCCTCGAACTTGCTTTTGCTCATATGTGTCATAGTCATAGGACGTCTGACTGTAAGAACCAACTCGCCTTCTTGAAATGTTTGCACTCTGACTTTGCAATTGAAAGCTTTTGAAATCTGGGCCTGATAAAGTTCGATATGCTGTTGAGCTAATAACCTTTTCTCGTCGAGTGCCTCCAATTTCTGAAGCCGAAGACGACCATTATTGTCTATAGTAAGCTCATTAGCAATGGCGATTCTCAATGATAGAATTTGAATTTCCAAAGGTAGCACAACTTTACATCCATATACCAGAGAAAAAGGTGTACAACCTGTGGGGTTACGGACGGTAGTACGATATGCCCATAGACACTCTCCGAGTTTTTTACTCCAATTGTGTTTCTTAATAGAGACAAACTTTTTAAGGAATTTGATAATGGTCTTGTTGAATGCTTCAGCCAACCCGTTAGCCGCAAGATTATAGGCTGTAGAGGCGACATTATTGATTCTATTATCATCACAGAACCTATTAAACTTCTGGCTGATAAATTGTGGCCCATTATCATGGATGATTCGGCGAGGGACACCAAATCTGTATATCACATGATGTTTGATAAAATTGATAACGCTACTAGTTTTTTACTTTCGCCAAAGATATAGCTTCGGCCCACTTGGAAAAATAATCGGTTATAGCTAAGATGAACCGATGTCCTTTAGATGAAGGAGGATTGATAGGGCCAATTATATCCATGCCCCAAGCTTCAAAAGGCCATGAGGCTGCAGTTGAATGAAGAAATTCTGGCGGTTGGTGAATAAAATCCGTATGAATTTGACATGCACGGCATTTTCCTGCATAATCAATAGCATCTGATACCATAGAGGGCCAGTAGTAGCCCATACGTCGGATACGATCCTGTAGTTTAGGACCAGGTTGATGTGCTCCATAAACACCATCATGAGCCTTACGTAATATCTGTTTTGCTTCATCACCAGCGAGACACCTCAAGAGTAATCCATCAAAAGTTCTTCGATATAGTATTTTAATAGTATGATTATAATAGAATCGAAGTGATCGACGACGGATACTCGTAGCTTCTTTAGGATCTTCTGACAAAATGTTATACACTGTAAAATCAATGAAAGGTACTCTCCAATCCTCGCTAAGGACATTGACTTCAGTTAGGTTGCTGAATTCAATGTTGTGGTTGTTTTCAACACAGAATAATTCTCTATTAGAGATAACAACCATCTGTTGCCTTTTAACTGGAACTGCCAACATTACAGCTAGGTTAGCTAAGGCATCAGCTTCTGTATTGCATGCCCGACGTACATGTTCGATAAAGAATCCTTTAAATGGAGAAGCTATCTTGGTCGCTGCTTTATGGTATGGTACCAGATATTGATGTCGGACTTCATATATGCCTCTAACCTGATTAACAATCAACTTAGAGTTACCATATACTTCGAGATATTCAATACTCAATTGTTTGGCTAATTGAAGTCCGATGAGCAAAGTATTGTATTCTGCCACATTGTTGGAGCATGATTCATTTAAAGAATAGGCCCTTTGAATAGTTAATCCATCGGGTGAAACAAGAACAATTCCTACTCCAGCAACAAGACCTTCAGGTCCAATTCTAGAAGCTCCATCGAAGAACAACCTCCAGGTAGGAAATTCTTCTGAGATCATATTTGATTCTAATGTTTCGTCCGAAATCTCATCATAGAGTTTAGATGTCTCAGGGACAGGATGAGCTGCTAAGAAGTCAGCAAGTGCTTGGCCTTTCACAGACTTTTGAGAAACATAAACCATATCATACTGTGCTAGTAATATGCCCCATGTGGCAAGCCTAGAATTGAGTATACTTGGCTTCTTCATTAGAACTCGAAGAGGATTGACTCGGAATATGACATGAATAGTTTGGCCTATGATGTAATATCTTGCCTCCTAAACAGCAAACATTAAGGCTAAACATTCCTTCTCCACTTGGCTATAACGATGTTCAGCTCCAATCATCGTTTGGCTAAGATAGTAGATGGCTTGTTCATGACCTTCCTTGTTCCTTTGAGCCAGCAAAGCTTCCAATGAATGATCCATTGCTTGGACATACATTAAGAAGGGTATTCCTGAGATCGGTGGTACAAGAACCGGTAGTCTCATTAAATACCGTTTTATGTCGTCAAATGCTCGTTGACATTCTTTCGTCCAAACGAAAGATCCACCTTTCTTCATTAATTGAGTAAATGGTCTGCAACGTCCAGATAAATTCGAAATGAACCGCCTGATGTACGCAAGTCAACCTTGGAATCCTCGTAGCTCTTTTAGGTTACGTAGAGAACGCATCTCTTGAATGGCTTTGATCTTCTCAGGATCAACGTGTATACCCTTAGAGGTAATGACGAAGCCGAAAAACTTACCACTAGAGACACCCAAGAAAGACTTGGTGGGATTTATTTTGAGTTGATGCTGGCGCATTAGATTGAAGATAGTTCTCAAATCTCGAATGGTATCTTCTTTGAGATGGTTCTTGACAGCAATATCGTCAACATAGCATTCAACAGTCTTTTGCAGATGATTACAAAAAATAGTACTCATAGCCTGCTGGTAAGTTGCACCTGCATTCTTAAGACCAAATGACATGACTGTATAACAATACACTCCCCGAGGAGTACGAAACAAAGTATGTTTTTCATCTTCAGAATTTATCCAGATTTGATTATATCCAGAAAATCCATCCATAAAAGAAATTCGTTCGAATCCACATGTATTGTCGATCATAACATCAGTAATTGGGGGAGGGAATTCATCTTTAGGGCAAGCATCATTGAGATTCTGAAAGTTTATGCAAACTCGAACCTTTTCGGTCTTCTTCAGGACTGGGACGACATTGGCCACCTAGTCAGGATGTTGTTCTTCTCTGATAAAACTGCAAGCTATAAGCTTTTTGACTTTATCATCAATTGCATCCATCATTTCAGGCTTGAATCATCGTTGTTGTTATTTGACCGATTTGGCATTCGGCAAAATGTTAAGCTTGTGAGTTACAATTTGAGGATCTAATCCTGGCATATCTTCGTAACTCCTGGCGAAGACGTCAATGTATTCACGAATAAGGTGAATTAATTCTTGTTTATCATCCTCTTGAAGATTTTTGCTAATGAAGATTGGTCGTGATACGCCTTTCTCTCCAATATCAATTTGGACCAGTTGATCCTCAGTAGGTGGTTCTCGTTGTTCAAAATGAAGTTCCTACTGATTATCCATCCTTTATGCCCAAGGATCTATTTCAGTAGCTTCTTCAATGTTATCTTCATCATCTTCCGAGAATTCGACAGACACCATGTTAGAAGATACCATCACCCTATGAACATGACCAATGCTGGTATCAGAATCCCATGAGATAGAATCAGAAGAGTTAGATCATTCTTCTTCATTAGATTCAGAAGGTTCTGGAGTTGGAAGTGGTGAGGCATAACCTAGTCCTCGTTTCGTTTTACTGTGGTATTGTTGTGATTTTCCTTTTGGAACAACAATATGAAGAAGGGTTCGCCTTTCTTTACCATTGTTGAGACCTGTTCTGAAATCATAACCCATTTTATGGATGATGGCTGTGGATTGTGGACTATAGCGTCGTAATTGTAGCCTTCCTGTATCATCTCTATTATCATTATAGAGCATAATTTTTGGTTCTTCTCTTTTGTTGAAGAATATAGGCTTTTCATCTTTCTTTCGAGACGGTACTAAGAAGTACGAATCTTGTATTGAATCCAATGATACCACATTTCGTCGAGATGATACAACTTCTATTGTAAGTGGTTTAAAGCTATCTAGCATATCCAGATAACACTGAGTATAGTAAAAGATATCAGTATACTGCAAAGGAGATGCTTTATTAATTTTTATACCATCATTTACAACAGGGACTTTAGCCTTAGCAGGCTTAGTCAGATTGATGACAAGATGGGGAGAAGAAGAACGAGAAGGCGGAGGGAGCTTCTTGCGACGAAGATCGATTATAAGCAGTTCAGAAGAGGTGATCTCCCTTTGTTCTTGACTATCACCTTTAGGTCGCTTCTCATGGGAAGGAAGATAGATAGTCAGAGGTTTGGAAGACTGAGGATAGGAGGTACGTCCTTTGACTGGAATCACCAGAGTATCATTAGGTATACTCTTCCGTTCTTCATCTGTGTCCATTGCTAGTACCACCTTCATGAATTCCTCTTTGTACATACGAGAATCGTTGCAGTATGCTTCAACTCCTTTGAAATAATTCAGATCTGTAACCTCTTTTTGGACTTCTCCATTACCATCCACATATTTGAAACATTGGTGGAGCGTAGAGGGTACAATATTGTGTTCATGAAGGAATGGCCTTCCCAACAAAGCATTGTATGAGCCATGATTGTCAATAACATAGAAAGTTACCTTTGTACGAAGATTGCCAATTTGAAGTTTTAAGCGTATTTTTCCCAAAGGTTCACTTCTTCCTTGATTGAATCCCAGGATGGAAGTGATAGTTGTAGAAAGATTGTGTACTGGGATTTTCAAAGCATCTAGTAAGGACTTCGGCATGATGCTAAGTGCAGACCCAAAATCAATCAGAATACGATCGACTTCATGGTGTCCACATACCCCATAAAATAGAGAGGACGATCATGACGATTGTCTTCTAACAACATGTCATCTTGTGTAAAAGTGATATTGGGTATTAGTTCGAATACACTATGACAATGTGCACAGCTGACTGGCTCATTTTCGGGCTTCTTGAGAAGAGTCAGACAAGCGTCAGCCTGCATCAAGGCTTCACTTAACGTCTTACGAATTTCTTTTAAGAGACGTAAAAGTTCAAAGATTGACAATCTTGCCGGAGTATTGGCTAATTGAGCCAATATGTCAAAATTGTAAGGCTTTCCAAGTCCAGAAGATGATGACTTCTTCAATGCTTTATCAAAGCGAACAGGTTGCTTTCCCTTGTCTGCTGATGTTGGTTTAGGAGGAGATGGCTCGACCACTGGCAAGGATGTAGATGGTATATCTTCAGCAGGAGAAGATGATAGAGGAAGAGCATCCGAGGATGGAGCAGGGTTCTCTTGCTTTTTGGAATACTCCCGAAGATAGGGTTTCCCTGATCTAGTGCCCATTAGAATTTCTTCTTCTGTTATTGGTTCAAAGGATACCATGTTGCAGTTCTTGGATTTAGACTTGGAATGCTTCTTTTGCTTAGAAGAGGAAGGCATTTCAAATTCTGCCACCAGATCTGGATGAATCCACATAATCTCTCCTCTGTCAGTTGACAGTGGAACAAGACCTTCATTTTAAGGAGGTGGAATATTCACAATTTCTAAAGTAGTCCTTGGAATGGGGACAGCACCACCTTGTATGAGTTGTGGTAGAAAATTACCGAATTAGAGAGAAACCACATTAGCAGTTACCATTTTCTCGTCCTACTGTAGAGTAATTGCTCTAGAATTGACCAACTCCTGGATTTTGCCCTTGAGCACATAACATGCTCTGGTTGGATGCCCTATGAATCTGTGATAAACACAGTATTTAGGGTGATCAATTTTACCAACTTCTTCTGGTCGCTTTGCCTCTGGAAGCTGAAGCTTATTGCTTTTGATCAAGCAATCGAAGATGCTTAAAGTATCATCTTCATCGAAAGAATACTCTTCTTTTGGACGAGTTGACTTTTGCAGCGGTGCTGACGGGGTGGATGCCGTCTGAGTAACATTGACCGCCAAATACTCTTTGCCTTTGAGATTAATGGCCAGCATTTCTTTATTCTTACGGTTATTCTGGCGATTACTACCCCTGGGTGTAGAATGTTCATCTTGGTTAGGATGAGTCATTTGGACTCCTAACTGCTTAAACTTTTTGGCACTAACTTCTACTGCCTTTGCACTAACAATAAAAGAAGGCCAATCCTGGAATTGTGTTAATCCCGTCCACATACTGATAATAGACAACAAGTTTGATTTGTAAGTGTCTATTGTTACAGCAGATGGAGTACCTAAAGGCATTTTGAGTGCCTCTCGACAGAATCTTTCAAAAAAACTTTCAATGGATTCATTGTACCTCTGTTTAATTTTAATAAAGGCAGACATCATCATGTCATTGACTCCCTCATAAAATCGTTCCAAGAACATTTGCTTAAAACCAGCAAAAGAAGTGATACAGCCATCAGACAGGCTATGATACCTGTCATATGCTGCACCGACTAAACAACCGACGAACACTCTGGTAAGGATAGCATCATTTGGCTGTAATTAATCAGTCATCACCTCAAAATGATTGATGTACTGACTTGGAGAAGTGCTGCCATCGAACAGCATAATGGTTGGAAGCTTATACTTAGGAGGAAATGGAACTTCCTTCCACTCTGTAGGATATGGTTGCTTTATGCCCAGTCTTTGTAGACCATCCTTCTGCTTGAAGGCCTCAAACTAAGTGCGTAAGAGATTTACAGCTTCATTAGCATCCCCTGATGTTTGGGAATTGGTAGGCTGGTTAGAAGTGTTAGGAGGAGGAATAACGTGGTAATTACCACCCCTAGCACCAGACTGACTTGGATCAGCTTAAATTGGCACAGAAGCAACCTGAGGGGCTGGTACCCCCAGACTAATAGGTACGGAAGATGCTATAAGCTCTGGATTTATAGCTGGGTTTACAATCGGTGGCACTGTATGTTGAGCCACGATTATAGTGTGCATGCTTGCAACCATTTCTGCCATGGTTTTCAATTTGTCTTCTAATGCAACAATTTGTTGCTCTTAGTTGGTTGACGTAGAGGCATCTTGATCTTCCGTAATGGTATATTCCGTCACTTCTCTTGCAGCTGTTGATGAGATAGTTTGTTCAGAACTTTCACTATCTGCATCAAACTTTGAAAAAGAGTCCTCTCCCACATGGGTGATGGCGAGATCTTCTTGATTAAAGACACCTTGGTTCAAATGTCGATTTTTCGATCTAGTGTATTGAAAGACACCTTCACTGGATGCATGGATCCGATCTAAGTATTGCTGACTGGGATTACGGGATGCATTACGTCTTGGACGTTTCCCACCCCCAGTGCCTTGAGAAGTCATGTTAACAGAAGCATATAATAGCTCATCTTCGTCTTCTATTATATGTTCAGGAGTTGAAGCATAGTTCAGACGATCGAAGACAGATCGTCGAGCCGATTGGCAATAACAGTTGATGACAACTTCATGTAGGCAGTGGCAATTTGAAGCATGATTTGGAGGTGAGGAAAACATTCCCGTAGTCTTCCGCCTTTGTGTAAGACGTTGCCGGAGATCAGTTACAACCACATGACGAGAAGAAGTCGGAGGAACATATTCTTTAATGATGTTAGGAACATGTATCCTATTCTTCAGGTGTTTAGTTCCTTGAGTGTACAAAGATGTACTCAAGTCATTAGCATAGGTAGATGGGTCTTTCTTTTCAAACTTTGGCTTTTGATGCAAATTGGCCTTTGGCATAGGGTTCTTGCATTTTGCCAAAGTTGATATTGGTCGATGCCTATTGAGATAAGTGCGTAAATATAAAAATTCCGCTCCTGGTGTCTCTGTTTGTGATACCTTCAATTTTTCTTGCTTGGATCTTGAAATTTGCAAGGTAGGAAGGTCTTGACCAGACCCCATAGGGGTAGGTAAGATACCTCTCTGATCAGCATTCTTTTCGGTATCAGAGATCCGAGGGCCTCTGTTTACAGGAATAGAATCTGATACATCTTCCTCTGAGTCATAGACCGAGGAAGTTTTAGGAAAGACCAAAGGGTGCTTTCCTTTATTTTGAATAGGGTTAGCTAAGAAACATTTTCCTTTATTCTGTGGTATGACCATTTTAGGCATAGATTGTGCCAATTGAGGAAATGTCATAGGACTTTTTCCTTTGTTTTGTCTAGTGTTCGTACTATGACATGAATTCTCCAAGTTCAGAACTTGAGAATTGGAAGAGGGAATAGCCAAAAGACTAGTTCCCTTGAGTTGCGCCAGAGTATCAGATTGCGCCTGGGTTGCCGATTGCTTGGGTTGCGCCATAGTCCTACGGACTACGGGTGGTGCCTTGGCAGCAATATTGGTCGACTGCGCCTCGATAGTAGCTTGAACTGACTGCGCCTTGGCAGCAAACATAGTAGTAGACTGCGCATAGACAGCAGAGCGAGCAGATTGTGCCCTAGCAACAAAAACAGGCTGTGTTGAAGCCACTGAGGCGGATTGCGCCTTGGTCATTGAGCACTCAAGTTGCACCTGGGCAACAGCGACTGTGGAAGATTTAGGAGTCCACACAGTCCTATTCTTGGCGATAGCCACCGGGCGCTTGTTGCTCATGGTGTTGATCATATTCTCGTAGGCTGTCTGGTTGACTTGAACAACCAGATTCTTCTGCGTCTTGCCGATCGACGTAATGTCACATTGAGTTGTCACTTTTTCGTCGGAGGAGAAAGTCATCTCCAGCAGAGTCGACATTTTGTTTGTAAAAACAAAATTTATTTTATTCCAAACTTGTAAAAGAGTACAAAGTACAATAAATTCTGGGGAAGTACAATCTTAGGAATCTGATCAGAAGACGATCATTTTATCCCTTGGACTATGTAAACTTGAAGACTGTAGCCTCTAGAGTATACAGCAACAATTTTACAAGAGTTCTTGATCTCTGTCTGTGTCTCTTTGATCTTTGTGCCTCTGTATCTGATGATTTCACAATGATTGGAAACTCTATTTATAGAGTTCAGGAAATAACTGTTTTAGCAGTTATTTTGATGTGCGCGAGGCTGGGTTACGCCACATTGGGTTGCGCCAACCTCCTGTTGTGCCAACTTTCATTCAGTTGTCAGTCGTGTACTAACTATATTTAGATGCGTGGCATCATGTGATTGAGATACGCGTGGTCGTGTACAGGATAGTAGACACGTCTTGAGAGATTAGTGGCATGTGCGCCACGTCATCCTGCTTTAGAATGTCAGTTGTCTCAACTTCATCAGATTATGCGAGCTTCGGTCAACTGCGCCTAACTGAGCCGTGCCTAGACACGTGGCAGCTTTTGAGCAAAAGTTGTTCATGTTGCGCCCAGGCGCAACTAAGGATTTTTTTCGATTACGCCTGGGCGCAACTCACGAAGCGTACATGACAGCTATCCACCAACTCTCCTTGAGCGGTACATTTCACGGGATTCGAATAGATTTTTCTCGTTCACTGTTGTGTCAGTCGTCAGGTAATGATGACTATTAAGTGTCGGACGCCACGTTGATTTTGGCGCAACAAGACTGGGCGCAGTCTGATATTAAGTGCAACCTGATCAATGGCGCAGCTTGTTTCTTTGAGATTCATATCAGTAGCGCAACCTGATCTCTGGTGTGCAACTTGATCACTGATTAGTATATTCAGGGCGCAACTTAATTTTTAGGCTCTACAATAGGGACTATTAAGTTAAATAAAATAATGATTGCATGGAGAGAATGGATTTCGGAGTTCTTACATGGCAGCCATCTCGGGACAATTAGTGCCCCGACATGCTGGCTAGTTCCCACAGATACTGCAAACTTGCCACACGGGCAGGGAGTGGTATTTATTTATATTTTTATATATATTGATGACGGGCATTTCGTTGGGACATGTCTAATTCATGATTAGCGCAATTGATTATTGGGTAGACTAGCCTTGCTTGTACATTGTAAGAACTGAGGAATCCCTTATTGCATATTTCTAGGACAACTTGGAACTTACAGTTATCAAGCCGTAGTAGTTGTATTGCCGTTTAAATTGATTTGTTTGTGTACTGTACCTACTCTCCTAACTACTGAGATGATCAGAATGTCAGGACATGACGGGTCAACTTCTGTCCTTGTTTGGTTGGGAAGTTGGTTTGAAGTGTCGTGATGTTGTGTGGATCCCAGTAGCAAGTGGAGACTTATTTATCATATTCTTAACTCTTACCACTGGTTCTAATTCTTCATGTCGTGCTTCCTTTGTGGTACTTGCTATTTAAGGTCTAACCTCTCTGGTTTTGCATAGCCAGATTTAGAGCCAGCTCCCGAGGACTCAGCTTACTTTCACCTCCAAGATGGTCAATACTAGAGGGATGATCGCAGGAGGACACGAGTGGGTTCCTTAT
This sequence comes from Iris pallida, assembly GCA_029216955.1. Taxonomy (NCBI): domain Eukaryota; kingdom Viridiplantae; phylum Streptophyta; class Magnoliopsida; order Asparagales; family Iridaceae; genus Iris; species Iris pallida. The sequence goes on from JANAVB010021399.1 coordinate 10,731,752, forward strand.
TTTCCTGCTCATTTTACTACTTACTTTACTCTTGCCGCTTCGTACCGACATGTTGGTCGAACTGTCTTGCACTTACTTTTATATAATTGTAACTAAGTCAGACTGATAACGATTGTGTATACCTTGTCATATCATCTGGCTATGTTTTGTAAAGCTAGATCTCAAGAACATTTTGACTGAGTGTTTGGGACACATTACTGCTTTATCTTACATGTTCTCTATTACTGCTTCTTGTTTGAATGATTGAGACAATAGATGTTGAGTAACCCTAGTGAGACTTTCATGTAGTATGTACCCCCTCGCCTTTTAGACAGCATTGATCGTATTATACGGTATTTATCTACACGTACTACATAGCTGGCTGAGTCATTCCCCTCTCTCTGGTATTCTGGTTCTGGGCATGACAAGATTTTAGTGGTGGCCCATGCAGGTCTGATTTTAGACTTGTGGGGTGTTTTAATTTATAGGATGTCTCAATCACACATGTTTCTACTTGTTCTCATGATTCGTTACTCTCGACCCTAGCTTGACATTCTGGTATCCTGTGACTTCATTGATCTTTTCTGTCCGATCATTTAATTGATTGCTCTCTTATCCCTTTTCTTAGGGGCACCTCGTCCGCATCTGTCAGAGCTGGACAGCAATAACAAGGACAACACGAACAACATGACCATGTTGATCAGCAACAAAGGCCAGTACTACCTCAAGAGAACATCCAAGAAGAGGTGATAGTAGAACCAACAGCTGGACCGCAGTATCCGGAGGTTCCAACACCACCAACAGTTCCGCCTACCCCTATGGCAGTAGACACACAAGCCCTTCTGGAAATTATAAGAGGGATGATGGCTACTCTGCAACATCAGATGTTGGCCCAGCAATACATGCACACTCAGCTGCAAGAGAAGAATGTATTACTCAACCAAGGATTGCAAACGGCTTTGGAAAGGGGAGTGAGGACTGACTCAGGGGCATCAACCAGGTTCTGCAAGTACAATCTCTGTCGTTTTGAGGGCACGAAAGATGTCATTTTAGCAGATGCATAGCTTAAGGACATCGAGGCTATTCTGACAGTGGGTAAGGTACCAACGGAAGAACATGTGGATAAAGTGAAGCTGTTACTTCAGGACCTTGCATGTGATTGGTGGGTATCAGAAAAATTGGGCATCAGACGTCCTATAGCTTGGGATAGTTTTACTGTAAGGTTCGAGACGAAGTACTATAGAGTTATGGCACAGTTCGAGCTACAACATAAGTTTATCAACCTCAAGCAGGTCGGCAAGATAGTGGATGCTTATGCAGCAGAGTTCTGCAGACTGAGTAGGTTTTCTCCGGAGATGGTAGCAACGGAGAGCCAGTGGGCTATGAGATTTCAGCAAGGATTCCATCTTGAACTCTTACAATTGATAAAGGGGCACAACTACCAGACTTTCGATGATGTATTGACGGTAACCCAGAGGCATGAGATCACCATCCAGAGGATCATATCAAGGACTGAAGGTCAGAAGAGATCTCACAATCAGATTGAAGGAGGATGGGGAGTAGCTCCCCAAATAACAGCATCATCTCCTGGTGTTCGCATTCAAGATATAGCGATACGAGGGCCAGCACCACCAACAAGACAGCAGCAATAGCAGCAGAGGAAGAACCAGCAACCCCCAGCGGGCTACACCTATTGTGGGAAGGTAGGGCATACTAGAGGTGTATGTAGGGCATTGAACGGACAGTGTTTGATATTTGGAAGTCCAGATCATCGGGTTTTTACCTGTCCCATGAATTCGAGGTCAGGAGGACCAGTACAAAAATTTCCTGCTCTGCCAGCACCAGGGACAGGCTAGTATCAAGGACCAGCGATAGCGGTGAGACCGTTGGCACAACGTCCATTGATGTCACAGGCTCAGATATTTCGACAGCAGGGACCGCCGATGCAGCTGCTGTTAGGGTTATATACTAAAAGCATCACTTTTGTAGTAACCTTATTTCCTTAAATTTTGAATGAGAATCATATGGGCAAATGTTTGCATATTGTATTTGTTGCAAGTCTTAATGCAAATGTCTGATATTCTATATTATAGATAATGTGGTGTGTGGTGTCACACAGAAGATCATATTATCAGTTTTCTATGGAGTATATAAATAGTTCACAACCTAGATGGACTTGGACAATCTATTAGAAAGGTTGTAGTGTAATCTTGTATTAGTCTATCTTGACTATAGGTTTACACTAGTACACTTTTTATGTATTGAACAGGACCACTTGAGGTTGTTCTTTTTGTACTGACTATATAAGAGAACAAACACATTTGTTATTATGGATGCTTGTGCTCTTAATCCGGATATAATAACGGACATGTATATGCAGTGTGCATTACTTTGACTCATAAAAGAGTGAGATTCATTATGGATCAACAACCTCTATGAATTGGGTAATAACATTGTATGTATGACAGGCTGTTGATTATAAATGAAATCCATGTCCCGATACATCGGATTGATGATGTCCCCTTAAGGAGCTCATAAGGATTGTCATGTAAATCCTGCAGGTAGATTATATCCGATATGACAAATAAAGTTGAGTGGTACTACTTAAGGATAAAAGATGTCGAATCAATATAGTTGTTAGTAACTTAATTTGATCGACGGACATACGATATCTTAACATGGGGAGCCAAACGAGCATATAATAAAAGGAGCCCACAAACATAATTTAGGATTAGGAAGGTAGTGCAATAATAGCTCATTAGTGGACCGAGCTATTGTTAATGGACCTGGATTGTATGTTTGGACTGAACACGGGATATCCAGATCCGTTAGGAGGCCTAACCCTAATTTCTCCTCATGGTCCCTGCCGTAGCATATATATATATATATATATATATATCCTCTATTCTCTGGCCGCCAGATTACTGATCAGAAATCAGAAACTTTCTTTAAATTCGTGATTCACATAAGGAGAGAAAGAGAGGGCTACCAAGGAGAAGAAAAGGTTGGGAGATCGTCGCCCACACGACGTCCAACTCGAGGAAGGAATACGTACAGAAGATCTTGGGGTCGTCCGCTCGAGATTGTCAGGAATTACTTGTCTCCTTTCCGTCGCAGGTATAATTCGTGAACCCTAGTTTCCGCCTATGAAGGGTTAGAACATGTATTTGATCTGTTTAACTTTTTATCGATCAATACGCACACCAAAGGAAGGGTCCTGGGAATCCCCAGTTCCATCAATTGGTATCAGAGCCACTTTGGATCTACGTATTGATTGATACGTCCATGTTGTCCAATAAAACCTACGCTGTGTAATAGTCAGTAGATGTAGATCTGTTCTAACTCGGTTTTGCAGGCATCTTAGATCCAACTATTGTGGTCCAATGCATATTTTTGATTGTGTTGTTTAAACCACGAACATGCCGTGGATGTTGTTGTTGCTGTGGATGTAATTAAAATCACGAGGGTTGATCATGCTTATTATTTTAATTTTTTAATCTAGATTATGTGTGAACTCCTTTGGGAGGCATAGGATTGATGTAATTTTAATTATTTTTGATCAATCGTGATGGCGGTGGTGGCCATAATAGTTGGATATTTTCTCTTATTTTTGTCATTTTACTTTTTTCTGATTATGCATGTTTATTATTGTGTGGATGTTTTTTTTGAAAAACCAAGCCTACATTAATAATGGACAACATGGACATAATATCAACTAGTACAAAAACCCTTATTTACTAAATAACTAAGTGGGAGAGGATATTTATTTAGTATAAATTCTATGGTCTCCATTACTGGTTTGTAGGTGATGTAATTATACTTACGTGTTGGCTTTAGGGCTTTCCTCCATATCGGATGAGTATAATTATGGATCACCAGTACAAAATTTCTTAGGAATAATTGTATAAAGTTACCTAGTATGTGTTCACTTCTCCATTTGAAGGAACTCATTACAAGATAATGGACTTAGTATTAAGTAATGGTATACACTTAGATACAAATAATGGTATCCTCTCCATCGAAATCACTGCTATTATTTGTATGACCAGAGCAAGACCAGCATATTAATTTTATTTGTCATAAAGTTATGTTGACATGATAGTAAAATTAATAAGAAAAATCTTCTTGAACAAAGTTGCATTTGTATACGTCCACAATATCGTGGCATGCTAAATTCATGGTGTCAAGGTGTTGGTGAATTTCTTATTATTGTTTTGAGGGAATCAATATTTAGTTAATTCAAAAAAAATTGCCCTAAATAATTTTATTTATGTGATTCTCAGGATTTTAAAAAAATGGGTTCTTTCAGTCCACTTATGGTGATTCTTAAAGAAAACAAACTTACTAGACCTAATTATATTGACTGGAAACGTAATTTAGACATTGTTCTGACTGCTGAGGAGTACAAATATGTACTTGTTGAGGAATGCCCACCTAAGCCTGATGCTAACTCTGATGAAAAGGTCAAAGAGGCTTATAAGAAGTGGAAAAAGGCAGATGAGATGGTACGGTGTTACATTTTGGCATCTATGTCAAATGTACTGTAACATCAGCATCAGGCCATAGCCACTGCTTATGACATGATGTATAACCTCAAAGTACTCTTCGGACATCAGAGTAGAGCAGCTAGACAGTTTGCTATAAAATATTTGATGAATACAAAAATGGCTGAGGGTACACCAGTAAGGGATCATGTTCTCAAGATGATGGGTCATTTGAATGAGATGGAGATCCTTGGAGCTAAAATCGATGGGGAATCCCAGGTCGATATCATTCTCGGAACTCTGCCTAAAAGTTTTGACAATTTCTGCCTTAATTACAACATGAACAAAAGGTTGTATAGATTGGCAGAACTTGCAAAAGAGCTACAGGATGCTGAATCTCTCTTTAGGCAGAGTGGTCATGTTTTTGTTTCTGAAAAGGCTTCTACTTCTAAGCCAAAAGGCGGTAAGAAGAAGAATAACATTCAGAAACAGGCAAACTCAGCAAAAAAGGGCATGGGACCTCAAGGCGCGGTAAAAAAGCCGAAAGGCAAATGTTTCAAGTGCAAAGGGTCAGGACATTGAAAGACTGATTGTCCACTTCTCAAATAAGGGAACAAAGAAGATGTATCTCATTTACTAGTAGTTGAAACATGGTTAGCGGTGTTATCTACCGGCACCTGGTGTGTAGATACAGGAGCCACTAATCATGTCTGTAATACATTGCAGGGGTTCCAGAAAACCAGACGGCTCAGTGATAGAGAGATATGCTTGTTCATGGGTGATGCTACAAAAGTATCGGTCGTTGCATTAGGAGATGTTACTTTATCTTTTGGTAGAAATAAGTCTTTGACAATGAGAGATTGTCTTTATGCACCTTCACTTACAAGGAATTTAGTTTCTGTTTCTATGTTAGTTAAGGATGGATATTCAGTTTATTTTAATGACAATACTGTTATTAGAAAGAATAAACATTTTATCCGTTCTGGTGCATTAGTTGATAATCTGTATGTCATTAATCCTATTTCGCCTACAATATAACTTATGGAAATGAATAATATGTCATCTAACTTAAATAAGAGAAAAGAACCTTCTTGTATGAACCAAACATATCTTTGGCACTTGTGATTGGAGCATATTAACCTAAGAAGGATTCAAAGACTGGTTGAAGATGGACCTTTGAGTTCATTGGAAGTGGAGGCACTATCAGTCTGTGAATCCTGCTTGGAAGGTAAAATGACCAAAAGGCCTTTTACGGCGAAGGGGTATATGGCCAAAGATGTGTTGGAATTGGTTCATTCTGATTTGTATGGACCCATGACTATCTAAGCAAGAGGTGGCTTTGAATATTTTGTTACATTTATTGACGATTATTCAAGGTATGGATACATTTATTTGATGCACCGTAAGTCTGAGTGCTTTGAGAAATTCAAAGAGTACAAGGCTGAAACGGAAAAACGTCATGAAAAATATATCAAGTCATTACGATCAGATCGTAGTGGCGAGTACCTCTTTGGAGAGTTTAGGGATTATTTATCAGAGGCTGGAATTGTATCCCAATTGACTGCACCTGGAACGCCCCAGCAGAATGGTGTAGCTGAAAGAAGGAATAGAACTCTTATGGAGATGGTTAGATCAATGATGAGTTATTCGAATTTGTCAAATTTGTTTTGGGGATATGCCTTAGAGACTGCAGCTTATATTTTGAACTTGGTTCCTTCTAAGTCAGCACCTCTTACTCCCACAGAGCTGTGGATTGGGCGTAAGCCTAGTCTGAAACATGTTCGTATTTGGGATAGTCCAGCACATGTGCTGAATAGAAAAGTAGATAAGTTGGAATCTCGTACAGAAGTACGCTTGTTTATAGGCTATCCAAGAGGAACGAAAGGAGGTTTATTTTATAGTCCTAAGGATCAGAAGGTCATTGTTAGCACCAATGCCCGATTTTTGGAGGAAGACTATGTGATAAACCACAAACCCACAAGTAGAGTTGTTCTAGAAGAACTGAGATGTGAGACACCAAGTACTTCAGTACCAACAGTACAAGAGGATGAACCATAAATAACTGCACAAGGTGTCACAAATGTTACACCACAACCGATAGTGCATCGTCGTAGTGGGAGGGTTGTGATACAACCTGATAGATATATGTTCTTGGAAGAGTCGTCAGACTTTGTCCCTGAGGAACAAGATTATGATCCCTGTACCTACAATGAAGCACTCCAAGATAAAGATGCAGAGTCTTCACAAAAAACAATAATATCAGAAATAGAATCTATGGATTCTAATCAGGTCTGGGAGCTTGTAGAACCACCCGTTGGTGTAAAAGCCATTGGATGCAAGTGGGTCTATAAGAGAAAAAGAGGATCAGACAGTAAGGTTGAAACCTTTAAAGCTCGGCTTGTAGCAAAAGGTTTTACTCAAAGAGAGGGTATCGATTACGAAAAAATATTTTCTCTTGTAGCCATGCTTAAGTCTATCCGGATTCTTTTATCTATTGCAGCTCATCTCGATTATGAGATTTGGCAAATGGATGTCAAGACAGCTTTCCTTAATGGAAGTCTTGAGGAAGACATTTATATGAAGCAACCAGACGGGTTTATTGAAAAGGGCCAAGAGCATCTTGTTTGTAAGCTCAAGAAGTCCATTTATGGACTTAAGCAAGCTTCCAGATCTTGGAACATATATTTTGATCAGGTGATAAAATCATATGGATTTGATCACTGTCTGGATGAATCATGTGTATACAGAAAGTGTGACGGAAACGTGGTGGTGTTCCTAGTACTTTATGTGGATGACATCTTGCTCATTGGAAATAATGTGAAGGTGTTATCTGATGTAAGGGTATGGTTATCCAAACAGTTTGATATGAAGGACTTGGAAGAAGTAGGTCACATCCTTGGGATCAAAGTTCTACGAGATCGCAAGAAAAGGATGTTGGGCTTATCCCAAGCTTCCTATATCGATACTATACTAACTCGTTTTAGTATGCAAAATTCTAAGAAAGGTTTCTTACCTTTTAGACATAGAATTGCTCTATCAAAGGAACAGTGTCCGAGGACACCTAAAGAAATAGAAAACATGAAGGCAGTTCCTTATGCTTCAACAGTAGGAAGCTTAATGTATACAATGCTATGTACGAGACCAGACATCTGCTTTGTCGTAGGCATGGTCAACAGATATCAGTCTAACCCAGGACAAGAGCACTGGACTACCGTAAAGCATATTTTAAAGTACCTGAAAAGGACTAAAGAGTATATGCTAGTTTACCAGGCAAATAGTTTAGTTCCCTTGGGATATACAGACTCAGATTTTCAGTCAGATAGGGATTCCAGAAAATCTACCTCAGGTTATGTGTTTACTTTGGGAGGTGGAGCCATTGTGTGGAGGAATATCAAGCTAAAATGTATTGCTGATTCCACCAGGGAAGCCGAGTATGTGGCAGCCTCTGAGGCAGCCAAAGAAGCGGTTTGCCTCAGAAACTTTCTGTTGGACTTGGATGTGGTACCTAGTTTACCTAAGTCTATTACACTTTATTGTGATAATAGTGGTACAGTTGCAAACTCAAAGGAACCACGAGCCCATAAGACAGGCAAACACATTGAGCACAAGTACCACTTGATATGAGATTTCTTAAAGAAAGAAAAAGTTACTGTGATCAAGATAGCATCAGCCGAAAACCTAGCTGATCCCTTTATAAAGAGCTTACCAGCTAAAGCTTTTGATAGTCATGTTGAGGGAATGGGAGTCAGATGTGTAGCAGCATGGCTTTAAGTATAAGTGGGAGATTTGTAATAGTAAACTGAAAAGCAATGCTTTGAGTATAAATGGGAGATTGTTAGGGTTATATACTAAAAGCATCACTTTTGTAGTAACCTTATTTCCTTAAATTTTGAATGAGAATCGTATGGGCAAATGTTTGCATATTGTATTTGTTGCAAGTGTTAATGCAAATGTCTGATATTCTATATTATAGATAATATGGTATGTGGTGTCACACAGAAGATCATATTATCAGTTCTCTATGGAGTATATAAATAGTTCACAACCTAGATGGACTTGGACAATCTATTGGAAAGGTTGTAATATAATCTGGTATTAGTATATCTTGATTATAGGTTTACACTAGTACACTTTGTGTGTATTGAACAGGACCACTTGAGGTTGTTCTCTTTATACTGACTACATAAGAGAACAAACACCTCTATTATTATGGATGCTTGTGCTCTTAATTCGGATATAATAACTGATATGTATATGCAGTGTGCATTACTTTGACTCATAAAAGAGTGAGATTTATTATAGATCAACAACCTCTATGAATTGGGTAATAACATTGAATGTATGATGGGCTGTTGATTATAAATAGAATCCATATCCCGATACATCGGATTGATGATGTCCCTTTAAGGAGCTTATAAGGATTGTCATATAAATCCTGCAGGTAGATTATATCCGACATGACAAATAAAGTTGAGCGGTACTACTTAAGGATAAAAGATGTCGAATCAAAATAGTTGTCAGTAACTTAATTTGATCGACGGACATACGATATCTTAACATGGGGAGCCAAACGAGCATATAATAAAAGGAGCCCACAAACATAATTTGGGATTAGGGAGGTAGTGCAACAATAGCTCATTAGTGGACCGAGCTATTGTTAATGGGCCTGAATTGTGTGTTCGGGCTGAACACGGGATATCCAGATCCGTTAGGAGGCCTAACCCTAATTTCTCCTCATGGTCCCTGCCGTAGCATATATATATATATATTCTCTATTCTCTGGCCGCCAGATTACTGATCAGAAATCTGAAACTTTCTCTAATTTCGTGATTCACGTAAGGAGAGAAAGAGAGGGCTGCCAAGGAGAGGAAAAGGTTGGAAGATCATCGCCCACACGACGTCCAACTCGATGAAAGAATATGTGCAGAAGATCTTGGGGTCGTCCGTTCGAGATTGCCAGAAATTACTTATCTCCTTTCCGCCGTAGGTATAATTCGTGAACCCTAGTTTCCGCCTATGAAGGGTTAGAATACGTATTAGATCTGTTTAACTTTCTATCGATCAATACGCACACCAAAGAAAAGGTCCTGGGAATATCCAGTTCCATCAGCAGCAACAGCATAGACCACCCCAGCATCACCAAGGCAAGGGCCAGCAGCAGCACCAGGCTAGGCCGCAGCATGGAAACCAACAAGGAGGCCGAGGGCAGGCATTCAATCTGTCCTTGGAAGAAGCATTGGCATCGGAAGATGTTGTGGCAGGTAATATTCTCGTCGTCTTATATCCAGTAGCATTGTTTGATTCGGGAGCATCACACTCATTTATATCTGCACAATTTACGATACGACTGGAAATGGAATTCGAGACATTGTCAGGGAGGTTGAATATACTTACTGGTAATGGGCTCGTAGGAGTTAGTAGAGTTATTCTAGCATGTAGAGTTGTAGTGTGCGGGCGTCCCTTACCCGTCAGGTTGATAGAATTTTCTATAAGAAATTTCGACGTTATCTTAGGCATGGACTGGCGAAAAGACAGTTGTGCCACAATAGATTGCCGTAGAGGGAGCGTATCTTAATATCCCAGGCATGGAGCGGTTCACCTTAGTCAGATCAGGGGCAACTCAACAAGAAAAATAAATAGTAGCGGTAATTGAAGAAGTTCAAGTCCCGAAAGTAGTTGAAGAGTTCATTGACGTATTTCCTGAAGAACTTCCAGGTCTACCACCCATTAGAGATATTGAGTTCAATATAGAATTAGCACCTGGAACTAAACCGATATCAGATCGAGTTTACAGAATGTCGAACTTAGAGCAGGCCAAGGTGTGTCAGCACATAGAGGAACTGAAGGCGAAAAAGTTTATTCGAGAGAGCGAGTCACCATGGGCGACACCAGTGGTACTTATAGGGAAGAAGGATGGGTCATCAAGATTGTGTATTGATTACAGAAAGCTTAACATAGAAACAGTAAAGAACAAGTACCCACTACCAAGGATCGACGATTTGTTTGATAAATTGAGTAGAGCAAGAGTTTTCTCCAAGATAGATCTTCGGTCAGTGTATCATCAAGTGAGAGTTCGGAAAGAGGATATTCCTAAGACGAAATTATTTTTTTAGGTGGGTAGATTTGTAGCTTCCCTTCCCGGAAATACTTTTCGAAATATTTTTTAGTTATTTAATTGCTTTAGATAAGTGTACGAATATTTTTAAAGCCAAATGAAAAGGGGGTATGAATAGATTCACCAAGAACTCTTAGTAGACATTTTAGTTGGTTATTATTATCACTATTATTTATTGTTATTATTATATTATTCTTATGATTATTATTATTGGTATTATTATATTATTCTCAAATAATATAAATGGTATTCGTTTATTCCTAAAATGAATTGTATATATATTTTTGACTAGGAATATTCATAGGGATTATATATATATATGATTGTATATAGATATATGTATATTAAATATATAAGTATTTATATAAATGTTTGTGTATATATATAGGCATTTATATATATATATATATATATATATATATATATATATATATATATATATATATATATATATATAATCGTATATTAATACATATAGGTGTTTAGATAAATAATTGTGTAAATATATGAAGGTATATAGGTAACTATATATAAATATATAAATGTGTACTGAGGTTATTAAGAGAAATAGAATAAAGAAAAAGAAAAGAATAAGAAACAGAAGTAGTGTCCATACTCTGCTAACATAACCTCAGGCAATTATTAAATAATAGACTATTTAACCTCAGGCAAGTATTTGTATGTATTAATACTGTACCTATTATCGGCCCACCCCATGCCCCAGGAATGAGCCCACACCCCAGTTAACATAGCCGAGCCCAGCTTGGGTTCCTTCCACCCCGCACAGGGAATAACCCGAACTTCCTTTCCTACACAAGAATTCCTCAAACCAACAGTAGAGCAAACCCGATCAATTAATTGCAGTAACATTATTTCTACATTCATAATAGTTAAATATTTCAAGCCCCATCCGAACTTGACCTCCCCAACCGAGAGTAGCTGGAAACTTACTCTTAGATACATTTCCGTGGTCATAATGACCATTATGACCATTAGTGCACCCCAACCCAGTAGCTGTGAGACCCCCCCACCAACCGAGAGCTGCTAAGCTCTGATTCATCCCAGCCCATACCCAAGGCCGACCCCAACTGAACCCCTCACAGGCCCGAGCGAATTAGCCCAGACCCAAGCCAACAGAGAGAGACTCTGTTCGCTCACCCCACGCAGATTATAAGAGAAAGAGAGAGATCGAGAGGTAACAAAAACCCTAAACTCTCAACTATCGCCGTACCACCTGCGCTTCCCCCACACACGCGAGCGCCGCCGTGGCTGACGCACAGACCGCCGGAGCCACGGCCAACCGGCCGACCACAGTCGGGATCAGCGCGCGCGTACGAAAGAAGGCAGCAGCGACACGTGCGGGGCTGTTTTCGTAACGCTGCTGCATCGCGCTCGATCGATCATTTTCTGATTTTTCTCCTCAGGTACGAAGCCGATATATACATCTTTAAGTTCCTTTAATTGTCTTACATTTAGATGCCATAAATCGCTGGGGAAATCGACTGAAAGTCGACGACAAATCTGTCCTAAAATAGAATGCGTATTCTGTCCCAAACACCCAACTTCACATAGAAATTCCCATCAATCTATCCTTCGAATCAGGAAATTTTCTAAACAGAAGTTAAACCCAACATATAGGGCTAGAAGACTCCAGTAGGAAGTTTGTAGAAATTTGATTTGTACAGAGAATTATCCACATGTAAACTTCAGGAAAAACCTGTTTTCAAAAACTAGAAATCGCTCCACACGACGTCCGTCCCGCCATTTCGGGCGACGAATTCGACGCGTATCCGTCGGAATCGCCCCGTATCCGTCCAATGCAAATTCAGTCATAACTTTGTGCACACTCATCAGATCGAGACGAAACTTACGCCAACAGGACCGTATCATTTTTCTGGTCCTGCACGGTCCCGCTCAATGGGCGATTTTGTGCACGGCCCGCCGGAATCCAACTCTGGACATACGGTGGGGTTCGTATCGGAAAACTGGATCCGTAGACATGTAGTTTGACAACTTTAGAGACCGTTGACCCTGGCACGCTTTTCGGTGCAAAGCGGGTCCAACGACGGACATCGTTTTTACCCGAAATTACCGTTTTGCCCCTGTATCCAGAAATTGGATTTAAGGACAGGCAATCCTAGCTAATTTGACTATTCTGAGAACGTTGGTACTATTTATTTCAGCATCCGGAGACTTCTGCATGTGTTGATTGATTGTGGCTCGTGAGTGGTATTTATTATTGGTTTCTCCAGCTAAGGACCTCAGGCAAGTGCACTTTCTGATTGCTTTTCGATTCATAGTAGTCTTTTTATTTCATGTCTATACATATATCTTGCTGTTTGTTGACACGCTCGTCACACGGAGTTGTCGGGAGGGAAAATATCTTAGTAAACATGTGGACTACCCAGAAATATTCCATTGTCTTTCGTGAATGCTAGCCACTGCGCACGACACGTGCAATGTGCCTGATTTACCCCCTAGCCGTCCACATGTTGAAACGGATATTTCACACCACCTAGATAGATGTCTTTTATTAGTTTTTCCTTGTTTACTTCTCTATCGTGCTATGACAATTGTTTCTTACTAGCTTTCATTTCTCATATGCTATTTTTATGACTTGTTGATTCTATTGTGTTTTGCACTGCCGTCGGTTTGTGTACTTGTTCCAATCCGGACTGGATAACCAACATTTTTCAGGTTTAGCCGCTATCACTCTTAGCACTGGGAAAGGCTTGGGTATGCTGAGGACAACCTAGAAATAGAAAACAGTTGTATCATTTTATTAAATGTAAAACTTTGTACTTTCCTTTAAATTTGTAAATGTTGTAATAAATATAGAATTGTGAATGAGCAATATTGTTTTATTTTGAGCATTCATATTCTTGCGGGCTTGACAACGTTCTACCGCCGACTCTGCGGCGTAGGCTGGCTTGGACACGTCTCGTATCCGAAAAAGCGGGTGCGGGTCGTGACAAGTTTTTGTGGTGGCCCATGCAGGTCCGTTTTCGTAAAAGATATACGAACTCGTGATGGTACGTTAGTCGTACTATTGCGAGCCTGCGCCCAGGAAATGCTCATTCACAATTAGGACTAAAATGATTTAGGAGAATGACTAGGACTAGGAGTCCCTTGTTTAAATTGACCGGTGGGGTAGTTAAGGTTATTAAATAGGCCATACAATTCAGAATTATTAAATTTAGATTGCTTGCTAGAACCCTGTAGGTACACTCTTACTTTGATATGACGATATGACCCTATGTGAATATACTATTCACTTGGTATGTTAGACTTGCCTAGAATTAAGGAGTTAATTTTGATTTTGATAAACTGTTTAATTTTCTTTTGCCCTATTAGTTATAAACATCACATGATAAGTTAGGATTGTCTATTTTTGAATTCTCTTTTACTATAAGGAATTAGTTTATAATTTCTGATTTTGTATTCCTGTATGAACCTCGAAGTAGATTGATTCAAAGTCTTTCCCTCGACTATTTAAAATATAAGAGGTAAATGTTAGGATGTTCTTATTTTTCTCGTCGTCAGTTAATTCCTCCTCGGTCAACCTTTTACTGTAAGGATTGAGACTTATAGGCAGATGATACACTATCTATCCTAGTCAATCAGATTGGACCCTTAGATATCCTAGAAGTCTTAGGAAAATAGTTGGAATAAACCTTACGACTGCAATGGCCAGCCAGCAGCGCACTGGCGAGGCACAACCAATAGAAATAAAATTATTTTGAGGATCATAGGTTATAGAACTTGCTAAAACTATGTTGTAGTTGACCAAGACTTTAGGGGTGGTAAGATTGTAGGAAGACTATATAAGCAAGAACACTAGGTAAGGTTTTGTTTTTCTCCAAAACTCAAACGACTTATTCTACTTTCAAAAATCTCGCATGTTTGTATTTTGACTCTCTTGACCAATGCTGCAACTACAGCCTAGTTTTGCAAGCTTACTCTTTTATCGAGCTTGATTCGAGACTTATGTTTATTGGGGACGCCCGCTAACATATTCTCTAATCAGAATCATTGTATTACGGTCTGATCAACCATGATGCATTTGGTTCGCTCTTCATCTAATTACTCTACGTGGATTGAGATATAGCTGTCTCTAGGATCTCATCCGCGACTGCTTTGACAATATCTCTTGAAATAATATCTTCGCCTTTAAATCACGTAATTATACTCAGTGACCCCTCTCTTGAACTCTTTATTTGTTTTGTCTTTCACTCATTTGGGAAGACAAAAGCTCGTAACTGGTGGAAAGATACAAAGTATCTCCATGGCTATGATAGTTGTATACACAAGTATAGCTATCCACGGCCAGCCAGTGACTGGAACCTTGCCTTGAATTACTCGTCCTCCCTTCGACAATAAACCTACTATCTTGATCTTCTAGTCATTGGAGCCCGAGAATGACTAGGATCTTCCCTAGATCAAATGCCAACCTGGGAGACTATCTATCCTCAAGAGACCGATTGTTGTGAGCCTCAAGTTATTTGTTTGAAGCTTGCTTTAATTAGAACCCTTGTGACAATAGCCCGACAGGTTTGACCCCAATAGAAATTCAAGACCCAGTTGTTAGGAATCGTTTCATATGATGTGCCTTAGAGTTGATTACCCCGTCGACAACTCAAGAATATTGTGGACGAGTAGGTCGTCCTATTTTATCGACAATGTGTCATTGCACACGCACTCATCTTCTACTTATTGAGGAACGGCTCGTGACTTGACTTATATCTATCGTATTCCGATACGCTGTGCCTTGTTCTTTATTGACCAGGGTCGAGGTACAATATCCGGACTTTGGAATTTTTCTAACCCCATTATTCCTAAAACCACATCCTAGCCTCTAAGGTGGGTAGAAGTCCTCGGAGTTTTCGGAGTTACAAAATGACAAGAAAGAGGATACAACTATTTTGAGAAATTAAATTTGAGGAGGTTAAGGGAATACTAGACTTCGAATTTTAAGAAATAGTTATGAATTTGAATTTTGAGGACGAAATTATTTTTTTAGGTGGGTAGATTTGTAGCTTCCCTTCCCGGAAATACTTTTCGAAATATTTTTTAGTTATTTAATTGTTTTAGATAAGTGTACGAATATTTTTAAAGCCAAATGAAAAGGGGGTATGAATAGATTCACCAAGAACTCTTAGTAGACATTTTAGTTGGTTATTATTATCACTATTATTTATTGTTATTATTATATTATTCTTATGATTATTATTATTGGTATTATTATATTATTCTCAAATAATATAAATGGTATTCGTTTATTCCTAAAATGAATTGTATATATATTTTTGACTAGGAATATTCATAGGGATTATATATATATATATGATTGTATATAGATATATGTATATTAAATATATAAGTATTTATATAAATGTTTGTGTATATATATAGGCATTTATATATATATATATATATATATATATATATATATATATATATATATATATATATATATATATATATATATATATATATATATATATATATATATATATTTTATATATATATATATATATATAATATATATATATATATATATATATATATATATATATATATATATATATATATATATATATATATATATATAATCGTATATTAATACATATAGGTGTTTAGATAAATAATTGTGTAAATATATGAAGGTATATAGGTAACTATATATAAATATATAAATGTGTACTGAGGTTATTAAGAGAAATAGAATAAAGAAAAAGAAAAGAATAAGAAACAGAAGTAGTGTCCATACTCTGCTAACATAACCTCAGGCAATTATTAAATAATAGACTATTTAACCTCAGGCAAGTATTTGTATGTATTAATACTGTACCTATTATCGGCCCACCCCATGCCCCAGGAATGAGCCCACACCCCAGTTAACATAGTCGAGCCCAGCTTGGGTTCCTCCCACCCCGCACAGGGAATAACCCGAACTTCCTTTCCTACACAGGAATTCCTCAAACCAACAGTAGAGCAAACCCGATCAATTAATAGCAGTAACATTATTTCTACATTCATAATAGTTAAATATTTCAAGCCCCATCCGAACTTGACCTCCCCAACCGAGAGTAGCTGGAAGCTTACTCTTAGATACATTTCCGTGGTCATAATGACCATTATGACCATTAGTGCACCCCAACCCAGTAGCTGTGAGACCCTCCACCAACCGAGAGCTGCTAAGCTCTGATTCATCCCAGCCCATACCCAAGGCCGACCCCAACTGAACCCCTCACAGGCCCGAGCGAATTAGCCCAGACCCAAGCCAACAGAGAGAGACTCTGTTCGCTCACCCCACGCGGATTATAAGAGAAAGAGAGAGATCAAGAGGTAACAAAAACCCTAAACTCTCAACTATCGCCGCACCACCTGCGCTTCCTCCACACACGCGAGCGCCGCCGTGGCTGACGCACAGACCGCCGGAGCCACGGCCAACCGGCCGACCACAGTCGGGATCAGCGCACGCGTACGAAAGAAGGCAGCAACGACACGTGCGGGGCTGTTTTCGTAACGCTGCTGCGTCGCGCTCGATCGATCATTTTCCGATTTTCCTCCTCAGGTACGAAGCCGATATATACATCTTTAAGTTCCTTTAATTGTCTTACATTTAGATGCCATAAATCGCTGGGGAAATCGACTGAAAGTCGACGACGAATCCGTCCTAAAACAGAACGCGTATTCTGTCCCAAACACCCAACTTCACATAGAAATTCCCAACAATCTATCCTTCGAATCAGGAAATTTTCTAAACAGAAGTTAAACCCAACATATAGGGCTAGAAGACTCCAGTAGGAAGTTTGTAGAAATTTGATTTGTACAGAGAATTATCCACATGTAAACTTTAGGAAAAACCTGTTTTCAAAAACTAGAAATCGCTCCACACGACGTCCGTCCCGCCATTTCGGGCGACGAATTCGACGCGTATCCGTCGGAATCGCCCCGTATCCGTCCAATGCAAATTTAGTCATAACTTTGTGCACACTCATCAGATCGAGACGAAACTTACGCCAACAGGACCGTATCATTTTTCTGGTCCTGCATGCCAAGTTTGGTCCAATTCTGAGACAGTTGAAATCGACGTCGTTTTGTGGGCCCCACGGTCCCGCTCAATGGGCGATTTTGTGCACGGCCCGCCGGAATTCATCTCTGGACATACGGTGGGGTTCGTATCGGAAAACTGGATCCGTAGACATGTAGTTTGACGACTTTAGAGACCGTTGACCCTGGCACGCTTTTCGGTGCAAAGCGGGTCCAACGGCGGACATCGTTTTTGTCCGAAATTACCGTTTTGCCCCTGTGTCCAGAATTGGATTTAAGGACAGGCAATCCTAGCTAATTTGACTATTCTGAGAACGTTGGTACTATTTATTTCAGCATCCGAAGACTTCTGCATGTGTTGATTGTTTGTGGCTCGTGAGTGGTATTTATTATTGGTTTCTCCAGCTAAGGACCTCAGGCAAGTGCACTTTCTGATTGCTTTTTGATTCATAGTAGTCTTTTTATTTCATGTCTATACATATATCTTGCTGCTTGTTGACACGCTCGTCACACGGAGTTGTCGGGAGGGGAAATATCTTAGTAAACATGTGGACTACCCAGAAATATCCCATTGTCTTTCGTGAATGCTAGCCACTGCGCACGACACGTGCAGTGTGCCTGATTTACCCCCTAGCCGTCCACATGTTGAAACGGATATTTCACACCACCTAGATAGATGTCTTTTATTAGTTTTTTCTTGTTTACTTCTCTATCGTGCTATGACAATTGTTTCTTACTAGCTTTCATTTCTCATATGCTATTTTCATGACTTGTTGATTCTATTGTGTTTTGCACTGCCGTCGGTTTGTGTACTTGTTCCAATCCTGACTAGATAACCAACATTTTTCAGGTTTAGCCGCTATCACTCTTAGCACTGGGGAAGGCTTGGGTATGCTGAGGACAACCTAGAAATAGAAAACAGTTGTATCATTTTATTAAATGTAAAACTTTGTACTTTCCTTTAAATTTGTAAATGTTGTAATAAATGTAGAATTGTGAATGAGCAATATTGTTTTATTTTGAGCATTCATATTCTTGCGGGCTTGACAGCGTTCTACCGCCGACTCTGCGGCGTAGGCTGGCTTGGACACGTCTCGTATCCGAAAAAGCAGGTGCGGGTCGTGACAAATAGTATTTTCTTTGAAGCTATGGAGGCATTACTTGTACGATGATCGAGTGGACATGTACACAGACCACAAAAGTTTGAAGTACATCTTTACTCAGAAGGAACTGAACCTAAGACAGAGAAGATGGTTAGAGTTGATCAAGGATTACGACGTAGAGCTTCAGTATCATCCAGGCAAGGCTAATGTGGTAGCAGACGCTCTTAGCAGAAAAGGCGGCACATTTATGTTCACATCACAAAAAAACATTTTAGAAGATCTTCAAGAGATGGGTATCGAGGTTATACTTCCTAGTGATATAGAAATTCTGGCAATGTTCAATCCGACTTGGTAGACAGGATCAATGCAGCTCAGGCACAGGACCCAAGGATTCAGAAGCTTAGGACAGAGTGTGAGTCAGGACTCAAGAAGGAGATGAAAATTCACGAAGATGGTACACTTAGATTTGGATCACGTCTATGTGTGCCTAGTGGTGATATCAGACATGAGGTTATGGTAAAAGCCCACAGTTCTCAGTATTCTATATACCCCGGAGGGACCAAAATGTACCAAGATATCAAGCAGCACTTCTGGTGGAACGGAATAAAGAGAGAGATAGCTAGATTCGTTTCACGTTACTTAATATGTCAACAAGTGAAGGCAGAACAACAAAGGCCAGCTGGACTATTACAACCGCTTCATATCCCGAAATGGAAGTGGAAACATATCACAATAGACTTTGTGACCGGTTTACCGAGATCACCAAGTGGTAAGGATGTTATTTGGGTGATAGTGGATCGGCTTAAAAAGGTGGCACATTTTCTTCCTTTTAGAGTGGGGCAACTATAGAGAAGTTGGCAGAGTTGTATATGCAGCAGATAGTCAGGCAGCATGGGGTCCCTGTCAGTATTATATCAGATAGAGATACATATTTTACATCATATTTTTGGAAGAGTCTACATCATAGCCTGGTTACCAAGTTAAGATTTAGTACGGCCTACCATCCACAGACAGACGGGCAATCAGAAAGAACAATTTAGACTTTAGAAGATATGTTACGAACTTGCACCCTAGATTTTAGAAGATCTTGGGAGAGTCACCTGCACTTAGTCGAATTCTCGTACAACAACAGTTATCAAGCCAGTATCCAAATTGCGACATTCGAAGCACTATATGGTAAAAAGTGCAGGTCGCTACTGGCATGGGATGATATTAGGGAGAGGAAGATGTTAGGCCCAGAAATGATTACTCAGGCTGTTGAATTGGTTAAGGGGATTAGAGAGCGACTTCGAGTTGTGCAAGATCGACATCGTTATTGGGCAGACCAACATCATAGGCCGCTAGAATTTTCTGTTGGAGACCACATGTTCTTACGGACCTCACCTACCCGTGGGGTCATTAGATTTGGCGTTCACGGGAAGTTGAGTCCACGATACGTGGGCCCATTTGTTATCCTCGATAGGATAGGCGATGTTGCTTATCGTTTGTCCCTTCCACCTTCGTTATGAGAGGTGTGTTATGTGTTTCATGTATCTCAATTGTGAAGGTATGTATCGGACCCAAGCCATATCCTCAACCATTTTGAGCTGGTTGTGGGTACCAACCTGTCTTACGAGGAACAGCCTGTGCCTATTTTGGACCGAAGGGAGAAGATACTCAAGAACCGAACAATTAGCCTTGTCTGAGTTGCTTAGGGTCATCACTCCTTAAGAGAGTCAACGTAGGAACGTGAGGATGATATCCGATCACGGTATCCGCACCAATTTGACTCACAAGATATATTTCTTTCTGTGTACCTTGATTGTCTTGATTCCTCATGCTTATCACCCTATGAGTAGAAATTGCTTGATATATATATATATATATATATATATATATATATATTTGTATATATATTACTTGCTATTGATATTGTAGAATGACTGCTTGCTCGCTAGAATTGGTTGTACTTGGATTAGTCTAGCTCTGATGTTTCTGGCCTACTTCGATTTGAAATTTCGAGGACAAAATTTTTCTAAGGAGGGTAGAGATGTCACTCTCCGTTCCCAGAATACGTATTTTAATACGTGTACTGCTTGAATGTATTTATTTAATATTTATCATACATTTGTTCTGTATTTAATTCCTTTAATTTTATGCTAATTATTTTTCTGTATTTTATTTTCTACTTTTGCTTAGCTTTTGGTTTATTTTGACTTAGGTTCGGCTTGGGTTGGTTTGTTTTGGTTTAGGGTGGTTCATCATGAACCCAACCCCCTACCTAGCACCATTTCTATTTTAAAGCCCAACTACTTTCTCTCTCTTCACTTATTCTCATTTACTCTCCTTTTTCCTCCTCATTACTCTCTCCACCTACCAAGAGCATAGGCAAGTGCATCTTGCTTCCACATGAGAACCCATTTTTATGGTTCATTTATCGTCCTATCGTGATTCTAAGATAGTTTAGAACTTGACATTTTGTATTATGAAGTTTTATTTTTGAAGATCTAAAAATTTGCCATTTTTAGATTTTGATGGTTTTGATCTATCAAACTTCCTTATTTTCAAGTTTTGATCGTTCCAGGTTGTTGAGATTTGTGTTATACCCCATTTTGATCTATGGAAGTCCCATTTTTGGCTTAGATTGAGAGTTTCGTAGAATTTGGAGTTCTGGAGGTTTCTTACGCCCACGTTTATTCGTGCCAGCGTAGTATCAACTCTACGACCACGTTTATTTGTGCCAGCGTAGGATCAAACTCTACGCCCACGTTTCTTCGTGTCAGCATGAAATCTGGATTACACAAGTCAAGACTATTTTATGCATAAAACAAAGTCTACTCTGCCTTGGCGTAAAACAAGTTTCACGTGTAAACTTTATTCCTTTACGTGTACTACTCTGGCTTGGCGTATTCCTTTACACGTACTCCTCTGGTTTGGCGTATTCCTTTACGCGTACTCCTCTGGTTTGGCGTATTTCTTTACGCGTACTCCTCTGGCTTGGCATATTCCTTTACGCGTACTCCTCTGGCTTGGCGTATTCCTTTATACGTACTCCTCTAGCTTGGCGTATTCCTTTACGCATAAACTTTACTTCCTTCATATGTAAACTTTACTTCCTAGCACTAGCGTATCATACCCCCTTGCCCGGCGCAGTATGGCCCTGGCATCCATTACCCTAGATTCATCTTTATTGGGCGCATGGCACCCCTAATTATCCTTACATCTTTTTGACATGAACTCGATATAATCATAATATGTTAATATTTTAATACATATTGTTGTGTGGAGTGTGTTCTGTATCTCGATTGGTTTATGGATACCCAGTATGACTGGAACTTAACCCTAAGAGTTATAGACTCGACCAAACTAAATACTAGTTTGACTTTCATGCCTTGTCACGAATATACATTGATTGTTACCTTGACTAAATGATTGATCATGCGTTCCTAGTTGGAACTAAAAGACTGGCTAGTCGTCTTAGCGAATTGAATAAGACACGTTCATATATTAACCACGAACCATTGCAATCGACTAGCCGATCCCGAACAGTGGCGTATGGATACGTGCAGACTTTAACTTATTTTCTACAAAAGCAGCATGTGTACCTTACAGTCAAGGCATGATTATTCCATGGTTAGGTTTGATTATTGCATTACGCTATATAAGACCTACAACCTAACCGCACGGGCATCGTTGTAGAGTTATGCATATCGTACTCTGTACGAAAGTACTCTTTTTGAATGACCATGATCCACGGTATGAGATTTCAATTAACATAGGGACTATTAAGTTAAATAAAATAAAGATTGTATGGAGAGAATGGATTCTCGAGTTCTTACATGGCAGCCATCTCGGGAAAATTAGTGCCCCGATATGCCGGCTGGTTCCCACAGATACTGTAAACCTGCCTCACGGGCAGAGAGTGGTATCTGTATATTTTTTTATATATATTGATGACGGGCATCCCGCTGGGACACATCTAATTTATGATTGGCACAATTGATTACTGGGTAGACTAGCCTTGCTTGTACATTGTAAGAACTGAGGAATTCCTTATTGTATATTTCCAGGGCAACTTAGAACTTACAATTATCAAGCCGTAGTAGTTGTATTGCCGTTTAAATTGATTTATTTGTGTACTGTACCTACTCTGTTAACTACTGAGATGATCAGAATGTCAGGACATGATGGGTCAACTTTTGTCCTTGTTTGGTTGGAAAGTTGGTTTGAAGTGTCGTGATGTTGTATGAATCCCAGTAGCAAGCGAAGACTTATTTATCATATTCTTAACTCTTACCACTGGTTCTAATTCTTCATGTCGTGCTTCCTTTGTGGTACTTGCTATTTGAGGTCTAACCTCTCTGGTTTTGCATAGCCAGATTTAGAGCCAGCTCCCGAGGACTCAGCTTACTTCTACCTCCAAGATGGTCAATACTAGAGGGATGATCGCAGGAGGACATGAGTGGGTTCCTTGCTTCCCTGCTCGTTTTACTACTTACTTTACTTTTGTCGCTTGGCACCGACATGTTGGTCGGACTGTCTTGCACTCACTTTTACATAATTGTAACTAAGTCAGACTGCAGCTGATAGCGATTGTGTATACCTTGTCATATCATCTGGCTATGTTTTGTAAAGCCAAATCTTAAGAACATTTTGACTGAGCGTTTGGGACGCCTTACTGCTTTATCTTACATATTCTCTATTACTGCTTCTTGTTTGAATGATTGAGACAATAGATATTAAGTAACCCTAGTGAGACTTTCATGTAGTATGCACCCCCTCGTCTTTTAGATAGCATTGATCGTATTATACGGTATTCATCTACCCGTAATACGTAGCTGGCTGAGTCATTTCTGCACTCTCCGGTATTCTGGTTCTGGGGTGTGACAGTTATTTACTTATTCTTATTTTCAGTTATTTATATTCATCATTACTTATCTGTTGTTAGTATTATATCACTGGACGTCCAAGTCACACTTGGGTGCAAGCGACCATATCGGTCGTTTTACTTGTTTTTGTTTTATTCTCTTGCATTGAATTAGCCTAGTGACTACCCATTGATGATGAGGTATTGGTATATATCATACGGCCTGAACACATGATCATCACGAGTTGTGAGTCACATATAGGACACGTACCCGCGTAGTCGGCTGGCCACCGATGCATATGGAGCGTACAACGGATATGAGTAACTGCCAATTGAATTGCATGTTAGAAGACTTGGTGGTTACTAGAGGTTCTTATCAGTCATGGAGATGATGATACTAGGAATTGGGTGAGGAGAACAATACTTAACGTATGGGCTTCTTTGCACTTTCCTGATTACCTGTGCGCACCTCCGGAGATGCAGGCTCCAGGTGCCCTCTGATATTTTTTAGAGTGTTATGGACGTACCCCCTTGCACATGATGTCCTCTGACGATCTTTGGACGTTACGGACGTAGGCCCCTGGTGCCCTATATGGGAACTATGCCGATCTCATCTACAGTCAGGGCTCATGCTTCGAAGGATTGTATCTTAACTGCATGTTCACAGTAGAATGGTTAGGAACCCTATTGCATACATCCCCTTATACTCTCTATTATATATCACAGTTTGTATGGCATGGTATTTTCTTGTATCTTATTTCGTCCCTCTGAGGACCTAGTTATCTCTCCAGGGTTAGACGATTTCCCGCAGGAGTATGGAGCGGCACTGGATCCTTCATACTTTGATGACGAGGCATCTCTGCTGAGTTCTAGTCTATTTATTTATTGAGACATTTAGTGGACATCTTTTATATCTCTTCTCTTTCTATTTTGCGAAGGTTGGACTCCGATCATTTGAGACTATTTTTTATAGCTGTTTGGAGTGGGTGTGCCCACCCGGCTATCTTATTGATATGTTATTTATTTGGACTCTTATATCTTATGTGTTGAGCTGTGATGAGATTAGATTATATTATTCTGGCTTGTGATTATTTTATATATACAGCTTATGTATGTATACGAGGATTCCATATATTGGAGTATTCTTCGTATATGTGCAACTGGCAAGTCTACATGCTCGGTCCCAAGTATTTTGGGATTGGAACGTTATATATTTTTGTGGTGGTCCATGCAGGTCAAAAAAAATTGTTGGGTTACATGTCTGTGCCCAACAAGCCTGCATATAAGAGTAGGAATAGTATCTCATCCAGAATTACTACCTCCTTTGACTTCCAAGCTTTTCAAATTTTCTTTGACTACTTGAATTACCTTATATCTAACCTTTCCTAATATCATCCTACTTTCTTCGTGCCAACAGTATGAATCTAAGAAGTGGACACACTTCTGCCTTGGCCCTCACATCTGGTGAAGAGGCTACCCCGGAGGGTCGGAATCCTCCGATGACTCCAGTGACACCGTACCAGCCCGGACAGTCGCAGCCTACTACGACTCCGACGACGGTGCACCCAGAGATCGAAGCACCACCAGTCATCCAGGCTCGACAGACCACTACTTTACCACCAGAAAGAAATGTACCACTACCTCTACTACCACCATTCCCTCAGCAGTTTCCACCACAGTCAGGCCCTCAGATGCCTCCACCACCGACTGATGGGAGCCCTACTTCCTAGTTTATGTATGCCATGATGCAGGCTCAGTGGCAGCAGACTGAGCTGATGAGACAGACTATGATGTCTGCATTGGCTAGACCTCCACCTCCATCCCCGACAGCAGTACCAGCAGGTATTTTACATCCTTATGAAGGCTCTATAGAACAAGGCCTTGATATGGAACGAGGTCTTGATGCCGAACTTCATACGTGCCTCTAACCTAATTGACGATCAGCTTATAGTCTTCGTATTCGATATCCAACTGTTTAGCCAATTGGAGACCAATGAGTAGAGCGTTATATTCAACCACATTGTTGGAGCATGGTTCGTCTAAGGAATAAGCTCTTTGACTGGCTAATCCCTCCGGTGATACAAGGACAATCCCAACTCCCGCGACAATGGTACCGTTGGGTCCAATTCTAAATGCATCGTCGAAGAATAGACGCTAGGCAAGAACTTCCTCTGAAATCTTGTTATATTCTAGAGTTTCGTCTGGGATTTCGTCATAAAGTTTAGAAGTCTCAGGTATTGGATGAACAGCCAAGAAGTCAGCTAAACCTTGACCCTTAACAGACTTTTACGGAATGTAGACCATGTCTTATTATGCCAACAAGATAGCCGAGGTAGCAAGTCTAGAATTGAGTGTACTAGGCTTCTTCATCAATACTTGTAGAGGGTTAACTCTAGAGATGACATGAATGGTCTGGCCGATGATGTAATATCGTGTATTCTGAACGACAAACATCAAGCTAGATATTCTTTTTCTACCGGACTATATCGATGCTCAGCACCGATCATTGTGCGACTGAGATAATAGATAGCTTGCTCATGACCTTTTTTATTTTTCTGAGCTAAGAGAGCACCTAAATAAAGGTCCATTGCTCGAACATACATCAAGAAGGGTATTCCTGTGACTGGCGACACTAGGATTGGAGGGTTTATCAAGTATCGCTTTATGTCTTCGAATGCTCGCTGACATTCTTCAATCCAAACGAAAGACATACCTTTCTTCATTAAATGAGTGAACGGTCTGCAGCATCCAGAGAGATTTGAGATGAATCTCATGATGTACGTAAGTCGACCCTGGAATCCTCGTAGCTCTTTTAGGTTGCATAGAGGACGCATCTCTTGAATGGCTTTGACTTTCTCGGGGTCAACGTGTATACCCTTAGAGGTAATAACGAATCCGAGGAATTTGCCACTAGAGACTCCCAGGAATGACTTGGTAGGATTCATCTTGAGTTGATGCTGGCGTATTAGATTGAAGATAGTTCTTAAGTCTTGGATGTGATCTTTCTTTAGACGATTTTTTACAGCAATATCGTCGACATAGAATTCGACTGTATTTTGCAGATATTTACGAAAAATAGTACTCATAGCCCACTGATAGATAACTCATAGCCTGCTGATAGGTAACTCATAGCCCGCTGATAGGTAGAACCAACGTTCTTGAGGCCAAATGGCATAACTGTATAATAGTAGACTCCTAGAGGAGTGCGGAAAGAGGTATGCTTTTTATCTTCTGGATTCATCCTGATTTGATTGTATCCGGAGAATCCATCTATGAAAGATATTTGTTCGAACCTGTAGGTGTTGTCGATCATGACATCAGTGATCGGAAGATGGAACTCATCCTTAGGACAAGCTTTATTAAGGTCTCAAAAATTAATACAGACCCGTACCTTCCATGTTTTCTTCATGACTGGGACGACGTTAGCTACCCAGTCAGGATGTTATTCTTCTCTGACAAAGCCGCAAGTAATGAGCTTTTTCACTTCAGCTTCTATGGCGTCGATCATGTCAAGTTAAAGTCATCGTTATTGTTGTTTGACTGGTCTTACATTTGGCAGTATGTTGAGTTTATGGATAGCGATCTGAAGATCTAATCCTGGCATATCTTCATAGCTCCAAGCGAATACATCAATGTATTTTCGAATAAGCTGAATCAACTCTTATTTGTCTGCTTCTAGGAGACTTTTACTGCTGAAGATTGGTCTTGGAGAAGCTTCTTCTCCGACATCGACCTTAACTAATTGATCTTCAGTAGGTGGTTTGCGTTACTCGAAGCGAAGTTTCCATTGATTGTCTATCATCTGTGTCCAAGAATCTGATTCAAGAGCTTCGGCAAAATCTTCCTCGCCTTCGGAGAACCCGACGGTCACCATATTGGAAGATAGAGTCACTCGAAGGATGTGCCCTATACTAGTATCGGAGTCCTATGAGGCAGAGTCAGAAGAATTAGATCTTTCTTCTTTGTCAGATTCAGACGTATCTGGGCTCGTGACCTGCGAGGTATAGCCCAATCCATGCTTTATTTTGCTGTAGTATTGTACCGACTTTCCTTTTGGAGTAGGAATACAAATAGGAGTTTGCCTTCCCCTACCACCATTGAGGTCGGTTTTGAAGTTGCAGCCTATCTTTTGGATGATGTCTTTTGATTGTTGACTGTAACGACGTAGCTGAAGTCGCCCGTTATCGTCATTTCTAGAGTCGCTATCAAATGTAGTCTTTTGATCTGATCCTTTGCTGAAAAGGATAGGAAGTTCATCTTTCTTTCGGGAAGGAACTAAAAAGAAGGAATCTTGAACTGGTTCGAGAGATACTTCGTCTTTGGAGAGGTTGAACTGCTCCTATTGTAAAGGACTCGAAGTTATTTAGTATTTCTAGGTAACATCGAGTATAATAAATAACATCAGTATACTGCAAAGGAGATGCTAATTTATTAATTTTTATATCATTATTTACAACAGGGCTCTTGATCTTAGCCGATGGCTTACTAAGGTTGATAACATTTGGAGAAGAAGGAGAAGGAGAAGGCTTGTTACGACGAAGGCCAATAACAAGAGGCTCAGAAGAGGTGAGCTCCCTGTGCTCCATCTTTTCAGCAGAAAGATGCTTGGCATGAGAGGAGAGATGGATGGTTAGCGTCTGAGAAGATGAAGGACGAGAAGTGCATCCTTTGACCTGAATCATAAGAACATTATCTGGGGTGTCCCTTTGATCTTTCTCGGTATCCATGGCCAGTACGACCTTCATTAATTCTTTTTTGTATATTTTGGAGTTAGCAGAGTATGCCTCGACACCCCAGAAGGGATTAAGATTAGCCACTTCCCGTGATTGGAAGAACTGATAGAGAGTGGATGGCACGATGTTATGTCCATGCAACCATGGTCTCCTTAACAAAGTATTGTAGGAGCCATGATTTTCAATCACATAAAAGGTGACTTTTGTACAAAGATTGTTGATTTGAACTTTCAGGCGAATCTTTCCCAGTGACTTCTTCCAGAATTGAATCCCAAGATAGTCATGATTGTTGTAGAGAGATTATGAACTGGAATTTTCAGGGCATCCAGTAATGTCTTCGACATAATGCTAAGTGCAGATCCGGGATCAATCAGGATGCGATCAACCTTCATTGTATCGACATAACCTGTGTAGTATAGAGATCTGTCATGTCGATTGTCTTCCAGAAGCAAGTAATCTTGCGCGAAGGTGATATAGGAAATCAACTCCATCATACTATGACAGTGAAAACATGCCACAGGTTCCTTATTTGGCTTCTTGAGGAGTGTTAGACAAGTGTCAGCTTACATCAAAGCTTCGTTTAGTGTGTTCCGAGTTTTTCTTGAAAGACGCATGAGCTCGAAGATTGACAACCTTGCCAGAGTATTGGCTAATTGAGCCAATATATCGAAGTTATATGGCTTCTCAAGTCCAAGAGGTGGAGTTTTCTTTATTATTTTATCGAAACAAACTAGTTGTTTTTCTTTGTCGACCGTTGTCGGCTTGGGAGGAGTCGGTTCCACTAGGGCGATGAAGCTGATGAAACGTTGATAGAAAGCGGAGAAGATGATAGAGGGGCATCAGATCTTGGAGTAGGGACCTCTTGTCCTTCTAGATAGTCTCTAAGGTAGAGTCTCCCAGATCTGGTACCGATCAGGGCTTCTTTTTCTGGAGCTAGTGAGAAGGAAACCATGTTGTAGTCCTTCATCCGAGCCTTGTGTTTGGAAGACTTCTTTTGACAAGAGAAAAGATCTGTCCAAAATCATAATCCAACACGAGACTTGTTGTGCTTCAGACGGAGAGAAAAAGGTATTGAAGACCCTTTACCCTTATTTAAGTCGGAGGCTTTCTGTAGATCATATTCTATCTTTATCATCAATTCGCAGGATTGCTGACTATATAGATGGAATGTTGGCCGGTAGTTGATTTTCGACTTCGGTACTGTTGTCTCAGGAGAGAAAGGTGAGTTTATCTCCTGGACGAAGGTTGCATTCAAAGGTGGAAGATGATGACCATCCAGTAAAGTCATGTGACATGACTTATATTTAGTTGTCTTTCTGGACTTCGAGGACAAAGTAGGCATCTCAAAGTCGGCAACCAAGTCGGGATGGATCCATATAATTTCTTTTTTGTCGATTGACAAAGGGACAAGACTGTCACTTCGTGCTGGTAGAAGGTTGATGATCTCCAAGGTGACTTTCGGAATGGGAACGACTCCATCATGCACAAGTTGAACAGAAAAGTTGCCAAATTGAAGAGAAATGACGTTAGCAGTCCCCGTCTTCTCATCCTGCTGAAGAGTAATCGTGCCAGCATTAATCAGCTCCTGGATCTTTCCTTTTTAGCACGTATCATACCCTAGTCGGATGTCCTATGAACCTGTGATACACACAGTATTTAGGATGATTAATTTTACCTACTTCATCTGGCGTTTTGCTTTGGGCAGTTGAAGTTTATTGCTCTTGATTAGGCAATCGAAGATACTCATGATGTCATCCTCGTCGAAGGAGTACTCCTCTTTCGGATGTTGTGCCCTTTGTGGCGGTGCCGTCATGGTAGGTGTTGATTAACCTATGTTGACGACTAGAGATTCTTTGCCTTTGACATTGATGGCCAAAGCTTCTTTGCCTTTGCGGTTGTTCTAACTGCCACCACTGTTGGAATGTTCGTCCTTTTCAAGATTAGGCATCTGGATGTCTAATTGTTTGAACTTGTCAGCACTGTCTTCGGCCGTCTTGGCACTTACTATGAAGAAAGGTCAGTCTTGGAATTACGTGGGTCCAGTCCAGATGCTGACTATAGGTAACAAGTTTGATTTGCATGTATCTATAGTCAGAGCATCTAGAGTTTCCAGAGGCATTTTGAGTGCCTCTCGACGGAAGCGCTCAATGAAAAGTTCAGCAGTTTTATTAGACTATTGTTTGAATTTGATGAGGGCTGACATAGTCATGTCATTTGTTCCCTCATAAAATCGTTCCAGGAACATTTGCTTGAATCCTGCAAAGGAAGTTATGCACCTATATGGAAGCTGTGATACCAATCGTAAGCTGCACCTGCTAAGCACCCTACGAATACTCTAGTGAGTAGTGGATCATTCGGCTGAAGTTGCTTAGTCATTACCTCAAAGTGATTGAGGTACTGGCTGGGAGATAAACTGTCGTCAAACAGCATAATGGTGGGTGGCTTGTACTTAGGTAAAAATGGGACTTCCTTCCACTCTATGGGGTAAGGTTATTTGATCCCAAGCTTCTGTAAGCCATCCTTCTACTTGAAAGCTTCGAACTGGTTATACAAAAGCTTTACTGCCTCATTGGTGTCCCCTGATGCTTGAGGAGCAGTAGACTGATTCGATGTGTTAGGAGGAGGGACTTCATGATAAGCACCACCTCCAGTACCAGAAAGACTTGGAGTTAGCATGGTAGCATTGTGAAGAGACTGTACCCCTAGACCAGTGTTGGTAGGAGCAGATATCGCTATCTGTACTTGGGTTGGAATTAGATTCGTAACCGGTGGAACAGTATGTTGTGCTACGATCACAGCATGCATGCTTGCCATCATCTCAGCCATGTTTTTGAAACTGGCCTCTAAAGAGGTGATCCTTTGCTCCTGACTGCCAGAGCTAGATGTATCTTGTTCCTTGTTAGTGACATAGGCGATCATTTCTCTGGCTAGAGATGATGAACTAGTAGAAAAAAATAGTCTGCTCAGAGATTTCACTATCAGCATCAAAGTCATGTAGGGAACTACACCCAGGATAAGGAACAGAAAGATTCCTT
This sequence comes from Iris pallida, assembly GCA_029216955.1. NCBI lineage: Eukaryota > Viridiplantae > Streptophyta > Magnoliopsida > Asparagales > Iridaceae > Iris > Iris pallida. The sequence continues at coordinate 10,763,103 of JANAVB010021399.1, forward strand.
TGATCGATTGAATCTCAGGCAGAGTCAGGAAGATTCCTTTGACCGATTAAGCCTTGGTCGGAATCTGAAATGTCCCTTTGGTGAAGGACCTCTCCGAGATGAGGAATGGAAAGATTACTTTGACCGATCGAATCTCGGCTTCTTGATCTTATGTTCTTGTAGCCTCCTTCGTCGGAGTCACGGATCCAATCCAAGTACTGTTGACTGGGATTGCGGGATGCATTGCGTCTTAGACGCTTTCTACCCCCAGTATTGTGAGACGTCATATTGATTGAAGCAAATAGCAACTCGTCTTCATCGACCAGGGTCACTTTGGGAGGGTGACGTTGTATATCAGAAGAACGATTTTAATTCATGTGATCGAAGATGGTTTGTCTGGCTGATTTGCAACAACATTGTACTTGAGCCTCATGGGAAGCAGACTGGAGTTCCTTGCATGCGGTCGTCGCAGAGGATAAATCTCTGTCTACTGCTATGATCAGTTTAGGAGATTGAGAATAGTTCAAATGGTCGAAGACAGACCGTTTTGCTTCCTGGCAGCAACACTTAATCACTATCTCATGGTTACAAAGATGCTCCGTAGGTAGATTCACAGATACATAAGACGGACCTGCAATCTTCTGCTTTTGTACAAGAATCTCGCAGAGATCGGTCACATTGACAGGATAAGAGGAAAAAGAAGGTACATATTCATAGATTACATTAGGAACATGATTTCTGTTCTTGAGATGCCCTGTCCCTTGAGTGTACAAGAAAGTGCTGAGTTGATTGGCATAGGTGAGAGGGTCTTTGACTTTAGAAGTCTTTCCTTTGCGTAGATCAGTAACTAGCGTAGACTTCAATTGGCGCGCCTTGCGGCTTGATGAAGCTGACTCTGATTTGTGCCTTTGAGATAGATGCACATGTCAAAGTGGTGCACTTCGTGTGTGTTTGTCTGGGACACCATCAACTTTCCTTGTTTGGATCTTGATATGCGCAGAGACGTCAGATCCTAATTTGGGTTTAATTGACGCTTAGGAGTAAACAGAATGCCATGTTGCCCTGTGTACCCTATTCAGCACGCTTAGCATGGCACAAATGAGTAGCAAAAAGTCAATTTTGGGCAAAATTTACTTTTTTGCCCTTGACTTGGTTGTCTTTGTCAAGAGAAGTAGAGCTTATGCCCAAAAGAGTTTGAGCAGTGATTGGCGCAAGGGCACAATCAGGAGTATTTTTCACCAAGTCTAAGACCGAAAAAGAATGAGGAAATGCCAAAGGGCACTTTCCTTTGTTCAGCACAGGAGCAGAAATGGACAGGTTCTCCACCAAGTTCAGAACTGGGGAGGAAAGAGAGTAGCTAAAGGGCAGTTCCCTTTGTTCTACGCCAAGGCAGCAGTTGGTGCAGTCTGCGCAGAAGCTGTGATTGGTGCTCTGGAGGAATTTGGAGTCCAGATGGCGCATGTCTTGTTCTTAGCAGCAACAGTAGCGCACCTTGCACCTCCAGCGCCAATCATGGCTTCGTAGGCTGTTTGGTCGACTTGAACGACCAAGGTCTTCTGTGTCTTGCTGATCGACGCGATATCATATTGAGTTGTCACCTTCTCGTCGGAGGAGAAAGTCATCCCAAGTAGAGTCGCCATTTTGTTTACGAGAACAAAACTTTTACAAGAAAACTAGTTTACAAACTAAGAAAAAGAAAGTACAAGAGTATAATTTGATTCTGGGAAAGTAAAATTGTAGGAATCTGATTTGAAGACGATCACTTTATCCTTTGGATGATGTGATATCGAAGACACGAGCCTCTGGAGAATATGGCAGCACCTTGTCAGGAGATTATGATCATTAGTGATGCCTTAGAACTGATTTGGAACTCTATTTATAGAGTTTTGAAATAACTGTCAAGTAGTTATCTTGAATGGCACGTACTACATTTGGCACGCCATTCACTCATTTGCACGAATGGTTACTTGAACTGCTAGGGACGCATGGCATTCTGTGAGAGATATGCGGGTGGTCGTGGGCAGTATAGTAGATATGTTCTTCGAGATTAGTGGCATGCGCGCCACATCATCTGACTTCTGGATGAAAATTGACTAAGTGGCATCCACTTGATTAGTGGCACTAGGCGCAACTTGATAACTGGTGCCCCTTACTTAATCTGTCAGTTTTGTTATCCTTAAATACCTTGCTCCAAATGATAACTAGCGCGAGCTAGCTGTTAGCATTTATTGCAAAGGCTGACACGGCCTTCTCGAGTGCCGCGTTGCTTGAGATTCGAAGGAATTTTCTGACGGGTTGTCAGTAATCATGATGACTGTTCTAGCTTCTCGAGGAAACTTGTCACGTGGTGCCCACGCACTCTAATGGTTGGCATCATCTGAGTCTTCGCGCAACCTAATGGCCAGTACCTTTTTTGACCCTGGCACCATTTTATAAGTGGCGCCTAATCATTTATGAGCTTCTACAGAGGCGTGATATGGCATTCTGTTGGCGTACTTTGCACATAGCAGGTCAGCATCGTCGCTAGGCACACTATAAGTTTTAGTTGCGCTTATTGCACGAGCCTCTGCGATGGCGATCGTGCACCCGTTTGTGTTGCCGATTGCACGACCGTTCGTGCTGCTGTTCGTGCTGCCATTTGTATGCCCGTTCCTGCGGCCAGTTGGTACATAATTGGGTGCAGTGCCTGCAGCGTGTGTTGTGCATATTGTGCAGGGGCGCAGTTGGCGCGGCGCTCACGGTTGGCGCAATTGGCATGCTGCGTACAGTTGGCACGGTGCAGGTAGTTGGCGTTGTTGTGTCATGCCCCGCTCCCATGGGAACGATCGTCCTTGCTAAGGTGTGATGCCGCGTGAGCCTAGATTGTGCTCACGCAATGCGGGTTCCATAATAGCCGATTACAGGCTAAGCGACGGGGTCGTCGCACAGAAGTCCCGAAGTAGAAACATTGAAATATGCTAGCGGAAAGTTGAAACCAAACACAATTCATATAAAAGATGCTCTTTATTAATATTGAACAAGGATTACAAATGTGGCACGAGGCCATGATTATAATCACTCAATCTCACTCTTCTCAAGATACAAGTTACTCTGCTCTCTCTCATCTCTCAATACAATTTGACGAGCCAATGGATGCTTCAGATAGACGATGTCCATACATTATGTCCCGTATAAGTCTAAAGTCCATGCGGCCGTACGCCTCGAAACGCCAAGAAACTCCATGTCTCGACGCATCCAAGCGAGCTTCGTGCCAACGAGCTTCTACCTGTGCCTACACATGAAAATTTTGTGGGTGTCAGTACTCAACTGTACTGGTGGAGTAAGCTGCTCATCTACCAATACAAAATCAACACATTCATTTACTTTGTGCAACATAAATCTAGTCTTTCTATGCTTGCCTTAGGATCGATTTTAGGACATGGACGTCTGGCCTATTTTGTGTCTCTGGACCATCATCGTGCTATCGTACCGACAACTTACTTATCTTGCCTCTACACCCTTCTCATGCCAACAACATCAACTTATCGACTCGTGCTCGCCTTTTCGGCTCAGACCTAGAGACGCAACTACATGATAGTACCAAATTTCTATGTGGTCGTGCTACAAGTCTATTGTTCTAGAATAGTGGTTGTATCATAAACTCTATTTATGTGTCCATATTGGGTCGTGCCTCGCAACTCAGAGTGACATAACTATATTGCTGCCTCGCGACCCTTGCTGCTTTAATCATCAACTGACTCAATCAAGATTTGTGAACTAATTATCACTTAACCAACTTTACCTTATGGCGCTTCCTGACTTAAACTCGAAATGACTCAAATCTAACTTATGCAACTCTATGCCAACAACTTAATACTCGATGCCACATCTTGTGCCAAAGTACGGTGTCGTCGTTGCAGCCAAATCTTAGGCCCAAACATTGTGTTCTGATCGTGCACACATTCAACTCGACTAATTAATAATGTGCACACAATACTCGACTCAATCGAAAGGCATGCACACGGATCGCCGCTATATGTCAACTCATTTATATGAAACGTCACTAACACCACAAGCTATCCTGGACTTATAGTTTTGCTAGTCGCGTCCCTTTCAATGCAAGTAGCGAGCCCCGTTGAAAGTCCTCGGCTAATGCGTGCTATCATCCAACACAGCTATACCGTGTTTCCTTCAAGGCCGAAACGGTCCCGTGGCCCGGGGATGCCGCTCGAGAAAACTTTTACCTTGTCGACAAGTTTTCCAATGACCATACAAGACTTGACTCGAACTAACGTCTTACACAGTCATTCTTCTTCTAGTGTTACCATCTTTTCAGGACCATGTTCATGACTTTTAATATTGGAGACCGCCTCGATGACCCATGGTCGAGAGTATTCTTCCATACTGTCTTATCATTTTCTCAACTCAGGAACGACTATTTGATAGCCCTTTTTTCTAAACTCAATTCGAATCAACCATGGCTCATGTCTTAAAACACTAAGTTTGTGACATTGTGCCTTAAACCAACTTGTGTTCTATACGAAACTACCGCCCAAGACATACTTTATATGATGGGCCTTGAGATCGTAGGACTATGTGGTTATGACAGCCGCAGAAAACATGGGACAGTACTTAGAATGACTTCGACAGCCTGACATCACTTTTGTCTAACTCAATCGTACAACAACTTGACGAGCAAGGGCTGCATCAAACCTTGCATTATGGAAACATGTCGTGCATGCGTTCGACTTTGAACAACCAAGTTCTTTGGGTGCCTAGACTTATGCCATAAGTCGTGCGGTGCAACTTAACCCATGGAGAGAGCAAAGGCTATGCCAAGCCTGACGATGGGACCGTGCATGCTTTACCAAGCATTTATGCGGGCGATGCCTATGACTTAGGCTAATTCATAGCTTTATGGTGAAGACCAACTTTCCTTCTCCCAAGCCACGAGACGAAGGATCGAGTGTCATTTTGAAAGCCATCGTACAATACTTCTAAGCCGATCGTCGGGCCTTTTTCCATGTTCTAACTCAGTTTGACCCAAGTTAGGATTATTCCCTTAGTTATATGGATTCGTCTCTTTTATTATCAAGCCTACTTGTGTACTTGAAAACTTTTATTTTATTAGTGTGAAGTCCAAGCTGAAACAAGTTCACCGAAGCCATCCACCTGAGCGAGGAGTTGCCTCGACCGAGCGGATCTTCGAGCAGTCGTTGCATGGCTAAGTTCGAACGCCATTGGCATTTTGATTTCTTCGATTGAGCTGAGCGGGACGGGTATTACATTATACACCACTCGAAAAAAGTTTTGTCCTCGAACCTAACTGAGTATACTTATCGACTTACAACTTGATTCAACATCCAACACTGGCACACATTCCTCCTATGCGTTTCTTTAATCTGAGCCACGCTCTTGCTTTGGTTATCTTTCAACACGAACAACTATATCTTGACTTGGGTAACTTGCACTTGTCGCGCACATGGACTATCTCAGTACTAGGCAAACCACACGATCGACCAACATTCAAGTTCTTCTTAAATCAATGATTGCACTACCATCAATATTTTTTCGAAACACGATTTTAAAATCCTCGATACTTTTTTGTTCCTCTAGTCTCACTTGAATTCAACATATCACTTAGTTGTATCGTGCACATATTCTAGGCATTCCCAAAATACATGTATTTCAGCCAAGCCTTATGATAGTGAATCCAATCCTACCTACTTGATTCATCCTATCAATCCTAAAAATCAATCATACTGATGCTATCTCTCAAAACAGGAACGTCTCACCTAACCGCTAGGCTATCTCTCCAGGCTAAAGTCAATCGTCAGTAGTGGAATCATAGTTTTCAAACAATAATATCAACACCGACCCCAATCCTAAGGTCAAACCAAAGTTGATAGTACGGGGTTTTCTATCCAAGCTTGCATTACTCTGATTTCTAAACTTCGAGCATAGATTCCTCCTATTCGCATTCGCAATGTTCAATCCAGGGATCCGAGTTATTCAGCAAAGCCATCATACTATAAGTTATGCTCAACCAAGTCTTCTGCATATCACTATCGCACGTCCAAACTAGCAATTTGCATAGTCTATCTCTTCGAACCCGTTTGATTTAATCTACCTATCCATTCTTTCCAAGTCAAGCTCACCATGACACAATTTATCGCTAAACCATAATTCTCATTTCATATTCCCTAGGTCGTTAACTACAGTTTACGTATTCGATCATGAGGTCGTCTAGCTTAACAGTTATCATGCTACAATCTCATGCAAGTCTGATTATCCACGGTGGACATGAAATCAATATGTAATGCTTCCGCAGGATAATCATTCTCATCGGGGCATAACTCTTGCTTTAAGTCTAAACTAATTCATTCTCGATACGCAGATTTATCTACTCAATCCTCAAGTTTACTTAATCCTCAATCACAAGTCCGAACAATCCTCGAATTCACCTTCGGATTAAACCATAAGTCGAAGTAATCCAAATTGCTACGCCCTGATCTTCCAAGTTTGATCATTTTTGCTAGACATGAATCACCATGTCAGCGCTCACGCGGAATGATCTCCCCAGATCTGATGTGATGCATATGCGAGGTTGGAATTGTATTTGCGCAAGACAAGATCATCAATATTGTGGTTATCTTTGAAGCAATCAAGACACTATCATTTTCATCCAAACATTCTTTTCAATCAAAATCCCCAAGCATAGCATCCATTGAAACAATAACATTTTATACGATCGTCATTCCCCGACTCAGTGAACCCCCGAGTTATCGCATATCGATCTTTGATACGCCTCAATACCATCGATGATATGTGTAACCTAACGATCTTCATTTGCAACGAATTCGAGTTGTACAACTAACGCTATTGTCTGAACTGGATAATCTCCTCAATATTCAAGATCAAATTTAATCATTATCCCTCGAACTAGCTACATGTTCAATTCATCAAAAACTAAAATCACATATTTTCATCCGACTATCTTAATTTATCGAGCAACATATTTCCTCAAGTCACGTTGTCTTATGCTAATACAAGTCATCGAGCAACATCTATCCTAATTTCTTATAGTCATCTCAATATTCGAATCATTTTCATGCACGTTATCATCCGATCGCAACTTTCGTATAAGATTTATATCGATTCCTCGACTCGATTAAGTCATCCGTTCGTTACTCTTTAACTTTTCCTCGATTTCAAATTGCCTACTCAATCATTTTGCATTTCATACTCGACACAATCTTGAGGATGTGCGTCATCTTCTTGTTTCGTTCAAATTATCTCATACTAGTCATATAAAGTCACAATTACTTTGAAACACTCTTTCTAAGGCTTTGCATACTCGTCGCTTACTGATAGACTCATCGGCACCCCGCATCCTCAATCGATCGACATTCCCAAAACTATCCGATACACCACTCTGGGATGAAGTCATTCAATAAATCCTCAAAACAAGTTTCGAATCATAACTGATTACTTCGAATTTTTGTTCAATCTATTCCTCAAAATCTAAACACGCTCATCTATATCGCATCGACGATAACATCGTCTGATGGCACCCCTATCGATAGTCATCCCGTATTCTATAAATCAAGTCGAACTCATTCACATTTCGATAACGATTCGAATTATGCACACGACTTCTCTAAGATTGACGCAATTTTGGTGTATATGTCCAGCCCGACTTAGCCAACCGTGCTTTACGTGAACCATCTTTTGTTTTTGTCAAAAACTATTCTCATATGATTTGCAAATTACATAGACTTATTGTATGGACATCCCGTGGGATATTTGAGAGAGAGCGCACCAACAATATCGAATTGCGGAGACAATATCAGAGTTTACGGAACAAAATCGAGAGTTAAAGAATTCAATCGAATGTCCAAGGACTTAAAACCGTGCTCTGATACTATTATGTCACGCCTCGCTCCCGTAGGAGCGATCATCCTCGCTAAGGCATGATGCCGCATGAGCAAAATTGCGATCACGTAAGACGGCTTCCATAACGGTCGATTACAGGCTATGTGACGGGGTCGTCGAGCAGAAGTCCCGAAGCAGAAACATTGAAAGATGTCAGCGGAAAGTTGAAACCAAACACAAGTCATATAAAAGATGCTACTTATTAATAATGAACAAGGATTACAAATATGGCACGAGGCCATGATTACAATCACTCTTCTCACGATATAAGTCACTCTACTCTCTCTCTCTCATCTCTCAATACAATTTGATGAGCCAGCGGATGCTTCAGATAGGCGATGTCCATACATTATATCATATATAAGTCCAGAGTCCATGCGGCCACACGCTTCAAAACGCTAAGAAACTCCATGCCTCGACGCATCTAAGCGAGCTCCGCGCCAACGAGCTTCTACCTGTGCCTGCACATGAAAACTGTGTGGGTGACAGTACTCAACGATACTAGTGGAGTGAGCTTCTCACCCACCCATACAAAACCAACAGATTCATTTACTTTGTGCAACATAAACCCTTTATAATTGTCTTTCTATGCTTGTCTTAGGATCGATTTTAGGACATGACGTCTGGCCTATTTTGTGTCTCTAGACCATCATCATGCTATCACACCGACAACTTACTTATCTTGCCTCTAGACCCATCTCATGCCAGCAACGTCAACTTATCGACTCGTGCTCGCCTTTTTGGCTTAGACTTAGAGACACAACTACACGATAGTACCTAATTTCTATGTGACCGTGCTAATAAGCTCTATTCATGTGTCCATATTGAGGTCGTGCCTCGCAACTCAGTGTGACTTAACCATATTGCCGCCTCGCAGCCCTTGCTATTTTAATCATCAACTAACTCAATCAAGATTTATGAACTAAGTGTCACCTAACCAACTTTGCCTTACAGCGCTTCCTGACTTAAACTCGAAACGACTCAAATCCAACTTATGCAACTCCATGCCAACAACTTAATAATCGATGTCACATCTCGTGTCGAAGCACGGTGTCGTCGTTGCAGCCAAATCTTAGGCCCAAACAATGTGTTCTGATCATGCACACTTTCAACTCGACCTATTAATACTGTGCACACAATACTCGACTCAATCCAAAGACATGCACGCAGATCGCCGCTATATGCCGACTCATCTATATGAAAGGTCACTAGTACCACAAGCTATCATGGACTTATAGCTTTGCTAGTCGGGACCCTTTCAACGCAAGTAGCGAGCCCTGTTGAAAGTCTCCGTCTAACCCGTGCTATTATCCAGCACAGCTATACCATGTTTCCTCCTAGGTCGAAATGATCCCGTGGCCCGGGGATGCCGTTCGAAAAAACTTTTACCTTGTCGACAAGTTGTCTAATGACCATGCAAGACTCGACTCGAACTAACATCTTACACAGTCATTCTTCTTCTAGTATTACCATCTTTTCAGGACTATATTCAAGACTTCTAATATTTGAGACCGCCTCGACGACCCATGGTCACGAGTATTCTTCCATGTTGCCTTATCATTTTACTCAACTCAGGAATGACTATTTGATAGCCCTTTTTTCAAACTCAATTCGAATCAACCGTGGCTCGTGCCTTAAAACACTAAGTCCGTGACATCGTGCCTTAAACCAACTTGTGTTCTGTACGACATTACCGCCCAAGACATACTTTATATGATGGCCTTGAGATCGTAGGACTATGTGGTTATGACAGCCGCAGAAAATATAGAACAATTCTTAGAATGACTTCGGCAGTCCGATATCACTTTTGCCTAACTCAATCGTGCAACAACTTGACGAGCAAGGGCTGCATCAAGCCTTGCATCGTGGGAACGTGCCGTGCACGCGTTCGACTTTGAACAACCAAGTTATTTGGGTGCCTAGACTTATGCCACAAGCCGTGGGGTGCAACTTAACCCGTAGGACGAGCAAAGGCTATGCCAAGCCTTTGACGATGGGACCGTGCATGCTTTATCAAGCATTTGTGCGGGCGACGCCTATGACTTAGGCTAATTCATAGCTTTACGGTGAAGACCAACTTTTCTTCTCCCAAGTTGTCACATCCCAGAACCAGAATACTGGAAAGTAGAGGCGAAACAAAGCCAGCTATGTGTATTAGAGTACGCCAGTACCCCAATATACGATCAAAGCTGTCTAGAAGACAAGTGAGAAGACTCTAGCATGCCACTAACGACTCCTATGGTCTAACAAATCCTATCTCAATCCAACAACAGCAAGTATCAAGAGTATATCAAATATGAAAGTAAAGAGGCGTCCTAAAATACTGTATCATACATGATCATGAAGCTAGTGAATACAATATGCTATACTAGCAAAGTACCAATATACATGATCACTATATCAGTCTAGATCTAATATAATACATCATGTTGACCGAAGTCTAAGAAAGTTTCGAAATAATATGGCTAACACATGCCCTAGCTAATACCACCAAAATGAAATGAAGCGCAAGTGGTAAGAAGAGGGAACCCACTCGCGAGGAGGAACAACCGCAGATCTAAGCCAGCGGCGGGTCATCCAGAGAAAGGTAGGAAGAATCCTCGGGATCCAGCGGTAAATCTGGCTAAACAAAACCAGTAGGGTCAGGCCCCAAATAGCAAGTACCACAAGGAAGCTCGAGATGCACGACAAAACCCAACGACAACACAATAACATAATGACAGAAGTAAATAAATGCGGGTCGAGACTAGTGCGGTACCAATACACGTATCTCAAGAATATAAATGACTGAATAGAAATACTGAACAATATAGCTATGGAACAAAAATAATTCGATGAGCAACAAGGGATTTAGGAACTACTAAAAATCGGAGCTACAACCCTTAAACCAAACAAGGACCGGGGTTGCAGATCTTTCCCTAGCAGAACTTAGCCTCTGGCCACTCACCGACACAAGAGCATATAAGGTAACACACAATCAAAAGTGTACGGCCAATCATTGACTACGGCTTGATATCATTAACTATCTAGGGTTATTATAGTCCTAATTTCTAGTATGCAAGTTGAGAAACTTTACTACCACCTACGCTGCAGTAACTCGGATGGCCAAGGGGACGACGACGGTAGAAGAAAAGAAATACAATCAACCAAACAATCTCAATCAATAGTAGATAAAAATATACTCCAAAAATGAAATATATCAATAGTAGATAAACAACATCTACTCAATAACATATCAATAGTAGATAAACATCTACTCAATCAATAGTAGACATGGGCCCACGCCAATCAGGGTTATCTCTGCCACTGTGGTGGCCCATAGCGATCCGAGTACGCGGTAGCATGAAGTGTCCTTCCCTCCCAATGATCTATATGAGTTTACTAGTCAATTACCTATGACATTCATTTTTAATTCTCAAGTCGTGGACACTCAAGAATCGTCCTATAATGACGAGCCATGGGTACAAGTCAATTACGAGATATCTCTGGCAAATGTTCTCAATACACATTACGCGCGATACAATAGACAATACTCATACTCGATTGTCCATTGCCAAGATGCGAATAGATTAGACATATAACAAGTTAAATCCACGGTGTCAATAAAGAACATGCATTCAGTCTCAATCTAGAAGTCAATCAGAAATCAAATCTCAATCTAGAATTCAATCGAGAAAATCAGTACATGAGTGCGCTGCTACGAGCCACTAAATCGAGCTAGGCATATACAGTAATCTAGAGTGTACCATGATAGGCCACTATCTATAATCTGGACATAGAACAATACATGAATATAAGCATTGTCATGTATATAGGATGTACAATCATTCTCTAACTATCCAAGCTCATCTAATCATGTTAAAAGTCCATTATAATTGAGAAAAATATCAAAAACAGGCAAAAAACAGCCTAAAACGGCATAAAACGGCATACCGGCAGTATACGGCGGCATACCGGCGGTATACGGCGGTATACCGGCGGTATTCCGGCCTAAAGACAGAAAGTTTCTGGTGCAAAAATTGGCATACCGTCGGTATACTACGGCATACCGTCGGTATACCGTTTTTCCAAACAGCAACAAAATTCAGATTTTTTCCAAAACTTGTTTCGTCCATAAAAACTTTATTTTAAATTAAAATTCGGATTTTCAAAAGTCAAAATTGAATAGAATTGAATTTCCTACAACATGGAAGTATTGGTTTTCACAAATTAAAACATTTGATAGATCAATACCTCAAAATACTCAAAAATCATATCTAGAAACTCAGATCTACGCAATACTGTCGATCAAAATCAAAAGTGCTATATACTAAACATGTTAACAATTTAAAGAAGCATATTATAGGCCAATAAAACTTTAGTTTCTATAAAAAATAAAAATAAAGTATGGTCATGTCACTTTTGAGCAAGATGTACTTGCCTAGGTTAAGTTCTAAGCCTAATCTTCTACTCCACCACCAAGAGTAGCACGAAACCACACTCTAGGCCTCAAGGCCAAGCTTTCCTAGGCTTGAGGAAGAGGGAAGAGGAAATGGAGAAAGAAAGAAAAGAGAGACGAGAGAGAAACTTAATGGATATATATAGAAGAGGGAATTAATCGTGACCGTTGGATCGTGATCCACGTCACATTCTAGATCAATCCTAGCCATTGAAAGAAAACTAATTGTCCATTGGATATTAGAATGCATCTACACTATTCAAGAAAATATCTAAACACTATTCATCAAAATATCCAAAACACTATTCATGAAAATATTGGAAACACTATTCACGAAAATATCTGAAATCGAAAATATCTAAAATGTGAAAAATCTGTCCGAGCGGTATGCCGTCAGTATACTCCGGTACACCGTCGGTATACTGGCCAAGGAGAAAATCTATAATTTGGAAAAAATTTAAAGCGTTCCGAAAATCGAAAAAATACGAAATATAATACTAAACACGTATCCGTATATAAATACCGATACTGTGAGACGAGTCTCACACAAGCCACGGGACGAATCACTGATTGTCATTTTGAAAGCCATCGTGCAATACTTCTAAGCCGACCATGGAACCTTTTTTCATGTTCTAACTCAGTTTGACCCAAGTTGGGATTATTTTCTTAGCTATTTGGATTCGTCTCTTTTATTATCAAGCCTACTTGTGCATTTGAAAACTTTCGTTTTATTAGTGTGAAGGCCAAGCTGAGGCAAGTTCACCGAAGCCACTCACCTGAGCGATTAGTCACCTCGACAGAGCGGATCTTTGAGCAGCCGTTGCATGGCTAAGTCCGAACGTTGTTGGCGTTTCGATTCCTTCGATTGAGCTGAGCGGGACGGAACATTACATGTCGTGTCTGTGCACGATCTGAACGGTTACAAAATGTTTGAAAACGATTCCTTCCATGTCCCGAACGTTTCATATTCTGGGTGGTTACTGCGTGCGCCTATATAAGTTCCTCTTCTCTCTATCTCTTTCAGTGCCCTAAGTTAATTCTACATGTTCCTTACAAAATTTTAGAGAGCAGAGAAGAGAGCCAAAGAAGAGTTCGCGCTATCCGAGGAGTCAGAAGAGGAAAGTGTTCCAAAGTTTTTTTCTGAACTTGCTGGTTCCTGGAAGCTATTCGTATGGGGCTAATCTAGCTTTGAGCGTCGGTGATCAGTCATCCTAGCAGGCCGTTCTTCTTTTCATCTTTACTTCTGTTCATTTCTTCTTCTATTCATCCACTCGTATCTCGTTCTGAACGAGATCATCTCTTATCTAATCAGATAACATATTGTGGGCTTTTGTCGCTGCTACAACGAAATCATTTGTGCCTTACTCGAACTGTTGCATCTGAATTTGTCTCTCTGAATCTTTCGGGAGCTCAGTTGTGCACATTCTTCGAAGTGTTGCAAAAATTTGTTTTTTATCTTAAAATTATGCCTCGGGACTAACATCTATTCCAATTGGGATGGAGAAAAGAGTTAGCAAGCAAAGCCTATAAGCCCCTCTATGAAGTCGGCAAAACTCAAGTTTTAAGGCACGTTATTTGCTTATATAGAAAGAAGCACCTCAAGATAAAAGATCAAAGACTTACCAAGTAGACATGCTCAAGGAAGTATCAAAAAAGTTCAAAATAATAAGGTTTTGATTTCGAAGATAAATACAAAATTCAAAAATCTCATGTAGACTAGGTCTGGTAGCTGGGCCATCCAACTTAAAACTTATCTACTAAAAATCCAAGCTCAAACTTCAACATTCCGAACTCCGCCCCAAATTAAAAGTTTCATAAGGAACTCTCGAAGCTTGTGGGCTTTTCTCCACCTGTTCAAAACAATCAGATACAATAGTTCTCGTGACTTAGCATCCTACCAATAAATTATGCAGATAATGTATCATATCCAATCGAGAAATGTCGCAGGACCAATCCGGGAGGTTGTGTTGTCCGAGTTGGAGCTTATTTTGGTCCTTTTTATGGATTGGTCCTAGGGGTCACCTGCGATCCCAACCTCTCACATAACATGTTGGACATGGAGGGTTGCCCTAAGTCAGAGATAGGTTGCACAAATCTGAAGTCTTATTGAGCTTACCCTTCGGTCAGCCATGAACAATCACAAAGTCCATACTAATTTTAACACCATTGGCTTTCACCCAACCAATCGTTGGAGGAGACCAATCACCATATATCATGTGGAAGTATTATTGTCGAAGAAGTAATGATCAAGAGTTGTACTCTTTTATAATGTTTGATACAATAGCGTGTGCCTAATAGTTACTCGACCATCACTATCTGCAACCAAAACGCAAAGAGGTTTTGTAGGCAGTGTCAACTTGTTACGAGCCATAGCAAGGATAGACAGGCCAAATGCAAAATTATGGTAATTGAGTAACACAATATAGAACACATATATGAATATAGCTTTAGATGTCATTGCCATTATCGATAAGAGAATAGGTCCCTTGACTGATCCATATTGGCTTATTTGAAACTTGATATCCTCAACTCTTCCACTTTTTGAATTTGATATCCTAAACTTTTATATGCATCAACTTAATACCATCAACTATATTCAACTTGATACCCAAAAATAAAAAAATGACAAAATTGCCCTCCTTTCCCACCCAACTTCTACCCCAGGGTTGCCCCCCCCCCCCCCCCCCCCCCCCCCCCCCGCGCGCGCGCCTCCCCTAGTCTAGTGGTAGTGGTGAGGCATGCGACCCGAGAGGTCAGAAGATCGATTCCCAGTAGAAATGTTCGACACAATTACCATTTTCAAACACACACACACACACACACACACACACACATATATATATATATATATATATATATATATATATATATATATATATATATATATATATATGAGGAAAATGTACCTAAGGTCGACCTTAGGTAAGTTACCTAAGGTCGACCTTAGGTACATTTTCCTCATATATATATATATATATATATATATATATATATATATATATATATATATATATACATTTTCCTCATATATATATATATATATATATATATATATATATATATATATATATATATATATATATATATATATATATATATAAGACCATAAAAAAAAATATATATATATATATATAAGACCATATTTTATATAGGGAAAAAAATTCTCTTTTTCGTCCAGACTCAGATTATGCCACGTTCACCATGCCTCTAATTTTATGGGATCAGATTATGCCACATTCACCATGCCTCTAATGTTGTGGGATGGTGGGTGGGACGGCCGCAAGTCCTTACGACATTTTATCATTGTCATTGTACCTCTGTCAGCACTGGCACCCCATCGGTCGTGCACGAGATAAGGGACGTCCACAGGCCGGTCGCACCCGCTCGACCGCACGCACAAGGCGAGGTAACTTCTTTGATCCAGTGTCCGAGTCGAGGCACATTTACGGGTCGGTCGCATCCACACGGACGCTCGCTCGAGGTGAGGTAACGTGCACGAATCCAGTGGACTTATTTTCGTGGATCAGAATATTGTCGCTTTTATCAGGTCTCGAATGCGTGCAAGCATGGGTGCCCCGAGTCGCACGCTCTGCACAAGACTTCTCAGGAAAATCTTAATTACTTTATGGAGAAAAAAAATTGTTGCAAATTATTATTGATCCTCGTGAAAGATAGATACATAGAAATTAAGAGAGGGAGATGGGATACAAGAACGAGAGACAATTAGAAAAATAGAAAGAATTGAGAGAAGGGGGATTAAGACATTCCACGAAATTCATCATTGGAATTTCATTTATTTAATATGGATTTTTGAATCTCTTCAGGTAAGTCTATCTTTTTTACTTCTCATTTTCATTTGGATTTTGATTGATTTAGTGCTAAACTTGTACTATATTTTGAATTTTTTTTTTAATGTTCAATTATTGTTTCCATATAAACTAAAGGAGTGAAAAAATGATAGTACAAACTACATGTCAACAACGTTACTGTAACATATCGTGTTTTTTTCCCCTCAGAAATTAATATGTTCTAAACAATTGTTTTAGATTATTGAAATTCTATGTTGCACAACCACAAATATATGATACGAATGCGAAGATACAAGATACGGACAAAATATTGATATGGGCCACACCCACATATAGTCGAGTATATTTGACTTCCTTGATATGACGATGCATAATATGTTTAGCGTTAACTTATTTCAAGTGTTAAAAAAAATTGAAGACCAACAACAGATATACCTCACCAAAATCGTCAATAATTGTCCAAAAATGCTATTTAGCTCCCAAAAAATTTGGCTGATACCATCTCTCATTATGTGACATATGACATGGTTGCTGACATAACAACTGACATGACAAAATTTAACATTAACATTAAAATTAAAATTAAAATTAAAATTAAAATTAAAATTAAAATTAATTTCAACATTAAAATTAATATTAACATTAATATTAATATTAATATTAATATTAACATTAACATTAAAAAAAATTGGATAATTAATTTTTTTGGTTAAAATTTGTGATGTCAGCTGCCATGTCACATACCACATAATGGAAGATGGCTACCCCCAAATAGTTTGGGAGCCAAATAGCTTAATTTTTTTGGTTAAAATTTGTGATGTCAGCTGCCATGGAATAGCTCAACTCTGAAAAGACACACTTGAGCAAGACATGAGAGGAGGCTATCTAAATTCGAGGCCGTTCCTGCAGACTTTTTCCATACTAAAACGCCAAAAAGTCCTCTCCACCCGAATGAAACATAGATTGTATTATGCTACATGCTTCAGTAAATTTGTGCATTACAGCGCACCATATTGACATCAATACAAGTTAGTTCTTTTCCACAATGGGGGCAACATAAACCCCTACTATAGTTTAAGTTCCATCTGATTCTGATGTACAACTTCCTGGAGCAGCACCAAACTCTCTCCCAGCAGCCAGTATAGCTACCAACCAAACCAAAGGTACAAGTACAACCATTTGCATTACATATACGAGAACTTTGAGGCACCTTCTAACCACAGAGATGAAATTGCACATCATCATGCGAAGGCCTCGCTAAACTCAAAGAGTAAGAACGGATGACTTGGTCATTATAAGAGTTGGAGTCGAGTTCAAAGTCGAGATTGGTCAGAACAGCCGCTGTAAAACCTGGCATAGAACAAACATAAGGAGGTTGCTGATGAACTAGTGCAAAACATTTGCCCACGGAAAAGCAACAGAGAGGGTAAAGCATTACAATCTAATCTCAAATTGAAAAAGTTACTCCACCATGAAAGCTACTTTACTTTTGCTTCGAGTATTTTCTTTTTCTTTATACTAACTAAATGTCATATAGCGGCTGACAAACATTAAAGCAATGGGATATGAAATGAAACAGATACTCGGAACTAAACGCGCCAACTCACCATGTCTTTCAGCTCTTGCGAGAATGCTATAATTGTTAGTGCCCGGAAACAATTTTTCGATAGAAAACTGAGAATTCGTAACAATTGTAAAAACAATCGTTATTACGTAACACTTCACAGAAGGTACGTAACAGAAATTCCACTAATGCAATACTTCACAGAAGGTGCACAGATTTTGTTATTGCCGGGAACGCCGGAACACGCTTTTCGATGGAAAATACAGAAACTGAAACAGTTGTAAAGACAACGTTTCAAATGCATTTCCTTAAAGAAGGTTTTGCAACAGAGATCCAGAAGGATTCTGCAAATTACGAGATCTAAAAAGATATCGTAATTCACGAATAATCTAAAGAGATTTTCGTGATCGTAGCAAACTGACAGTAGTGCCTTCTAAAAAGAAGATACTGACAGAACTGCTAAAGGCAACAGAAAGATGACAGGCGAGAGATAGAAATGTTGGGATGAATTATCACCGTTGCTCAAAGCTTTATTCGTCCTCTGCGAACAGCTTCCAGGAACCAGCAAGGTTGACGGAAAACCTTGGAACACTCCTGCTCTTCTGACTCCTCGGAAGACGGCGAACTCCTCTGGCAATGGCTCTACTCTTCTCTCTCTGTTTCTGAAGTAACAGAACTCACGCGTACTAAAAAGTACTAGTGTTTGTGTTAAAAAACAAGCTCACTACTCTGTTATGTTAAAAAACACTTAAGAGTTTTTCTCCCTGGAATTCTGATTTCTCCCACACTGAGAGAGAGGAGAGAACCTGCATATATAGCCCACGGGGCGGTTGTCAAGCAGTTGCCTGAACTTCAGGGTAGTGGCTGAACCACTCCTGAAAGTGCAGCAACTGCTGCAACCGTTCCCGTTCTAATATGCAGCCAGCCATACGCACATACGCACTCTACGCACACTGCGTACGCTGCGCACACTGCGCACTCTACGCACGCTGCGTACGCTGCGCACACTGCGTGTACTGGGCGTACTGGGCTGCGTACTAGGCTGCGTAACTGGGCCAGCGTAACTGGGCTCGCGTAACTGGGCTCGCGTAACGGGCCGCGCAACGTGGTCGCGCAAGTGGCTCGCGCAACGAACGCAACTTAAGCGCACTATGCGCCTAGTGACGATGCTGACGTGCTAAGTGCAAAGTGCGCCAACAAAACGCCACATTACGCCTCATGAGCCCTTGAGCCCGAGTCCGAGCCCGAGTCCGAGTCCGAGTCGCTAAGCCCCAACGGGACTTAGCTCCTATGGAAATTAATTTCCCAAGAGCAAAAAGCATGAATGCTTTAATTGTTGATTTTAGCCTTTTTTCCATTAGAAAAATAATCCCACATGGCAAACCCATGTGCACCTCCACACCACTTGTGCATCTCCAATAATAGCAAAGCTAATATATAGAGATACAAACCATTTGATTTTTCCGATGTGGGACTAAACCTTTCTAAAGAAAAAACCAAAAACCCAACAATCCTCCACATATCTCTATATATATGAGTACGAGTGTTCCCCACAGTAACTGTCCATTATGTTTTTAGGATAGATGCCACTTAAGACTTGAATCTTCCCACGTGAGTCTAACAACAGACTACAACTACAAGAATGGACTAAGCCTTGAATTCTGCATCATAGCTGAAACTCTCCCCACTCACATAATGTAGTTACATGTGCCTCTGGCTGTACATTTAAGGCCGTGTGCCAGCCTGGTTTCAGTGTATAATATTGGGCGTCTACAAGTTTACCCTCAACAGACGGCCTGATATCTCTTTGTCCATACACTATAGGTGAGTTCTTTATTAAAGAGATATGGCATGAAGCGTCCAACGCTTCCTTTGCGGTGCTACGCCGCTATGACATGGCCTTAAGCCGAGGACCTTACCCCGAATCACCGGGAACCTCATCGTAGTGTCATACTACCCGTAGCATGAGGTCTAGCCCCTTTGTAGTGCCAAACTACCCAGCATGAAGCCTTACGCTTCTGTGCGGTGTTACGCCGCTACGACATGGCTTGCAAGGCCGAGGCTTTATCCCTAGCCGGGTTTACCTCATTGTGGTGTCGTGCCACCCGTAACATGAGGAACACCTCCTCTTTGTAGTGCTGACTACATCCCTCTTTAATTCAATATACAGCATTAGGCCAACTGCCTATTTGCGGTGCTACGCCGCTGTGACTTGGCTAACATAGCCGAGGCTTTACCTCCTTCGAGAACCTCATGGTGGAGTCACCGCCACACATAGCATGGAGTCACACTCCTTGTAGTGCTGTGCTACCATGCTTCCTGTAAAGCATACCAGACATTCCAAATGCCTGAGAACTCATTAAGGCATTTAAGCCAACCTCCCACAGGACCTGTTTTCCGTAGAAAACAACAGTAGACAACAGTGGTTATAGGTCCGTAACCTCTCCATGCCCAATAGAACATGTACCCACCGTTCCTGATATTCTTCCGATTAGTGGACCTCCCTTGAACCAAAAGCTAGATGCCTAGTAGATAAATTTTTGAACTAATAGCATAAAACTTTATGGTAGGAATACAATAATACAATATCAGAATGCCTTCAAGCCCATTTTACAAGCTGTGTCATCGACCAGCTGGCGCTTGAGGCCCTTGGTGAACGGATCCGCCAGGTTCTCCTGACTACGAACATCAATTACTGCAATAACACCTCTCTTGATAAGATCGTGTACTGCCCTATGCTTCAACCGCACAGTCCTCTTCTTTCCGTTGAAAAGGTCATTTGATGCCACCGTCGCAGTCGCCTGGTTGTCGCAGTATATCGGTATCGCCGGTATTTGTGCCCCAACCACTGGAAGATCATACATGAGCTCCCGAAGCCATTCTGCTTCCTCGACTGCGGTATCATGTGCAAAGAACTCAGATTCCATGGATGACCGCGAGAGCATAGTCTGCTTCTTCGACTTCCACGATATAGCAGCTCCACCCATTGTGAAAATGTATCCACCTGTGGACCTCTCGCTCTCCACCTCTGAGCACCAACTGGCATCACTGAAGCCTTCCACTACCGACGGATCTCCGCTGTAGTACAGTGCATATGTCTGAGTCTTCTTGAGATATCTCATAACCCGTTCCACAGCTTTCCAGTGTTCAACACCTGGATTGCTCGTAAAACGACTCAGCATTCCCACAGCGAAAGCTATGTCAGGCCTTGTGGCAGTAGTAGCATACATCAAACTTCCGATTACGCTTGCATACTCCAGCTGCCTGACGCTTTCCCCTGAATTAGGCTTCAGCTTCAGATCACACCTGTACGGCGTATCGATCCCTGGAAGATCTCGATACCCATAACGAGTGATCATTTTCTCAATATAATGAGACTGTGACAGCGCTAGTCCAGTGTCTGTCCGGATGATCTTGATCCCTAAGATCACATCAGCTTCCCCCAAGTCCTTCATACTGAACTTGCTTGAGATGAATTTCTTTGTCTCCGTGACACATCTAATATCCGTACCTAGGATAAGCATGTCGTCCACGTACAGACAAACGATCACACCTCTTCTATCAGCGAACTTCGTGTAAACACACTTGTCCGTATCGCTGACCATGTAGCCATTTGACCTTATAACTTTGTCAAATTTCTCATGCCACATCTTGGGAGCCTGTTTAAGACCGTACAAGGATTTTACCAACTTGCAGACTTTGTCTTCAAGACCTCTGATGACAAATCCCTCTGGCTGTTGCATGTAAATCTTTTCGATCAGCACACCATTTAGGAAAGCCGTATTCACATCCATTTGATGTATCACCATCTTATTTATTGCTGCGAGAGCAATCAACATTCTGATGGTGGTCATCCGGGCTACTGGAGCATATGTGTCATAGTAGTCAATCCCCTGCTTCTGAGAAAACCCCTTGGCTACCAACCTAGCCTTGAACTTGTCAATAGTTCCGTCTGCTTTTATCTTCTTCTTGAAGATCTATTTGCATCTGATGGGTTTCGCTCCTTCAGGAAGATCAACCAACACCCAAGTGTTATTTGAGGTGATGGAATCAATCTCATTGTTAATCGCCTCCTTCCAGAAAATTGCGTCTCTGGTCTTCATCGCCTCATCATAGGTAAGCGGATCTGCTTCCACATGATAGGTGACAAAGTCACTTCCGAAGTCCTTCGGCCTCCTCACATGCTTAGCTGACGGCTCAGCTTGTTCTGGTTCAACCGTTGTTTCATCAACAACATCTTCTTGGACCACATCTTCATTGAAGACTTCAGTCTCTTATGCACCCTCATTATTCTCCGGAACATCCGGAAGAACAATATTCTTGTGCCTTGCAAACTTATCTTCAAAATATTCTGCATCGCGAGATTCAATGATATGATTTGACTCAATATCAAGAAATCTCCGAGCATCACTCTTCTCGACATACCCCAAGAAGATCGTCTTTGTAGTCCTTGTCCCAAGCTTCTGAATCTTTAGATCTGGAAGCTTGACATACGCCAGACACCCCCACACTCGAATGACATTCAAGTTAGGTCTGACCTTGAACCAGAGTTCATGAGGAGTAACGTCTGAAGTTGCATGAGGCACTCTATTTAGAATATAAGTGGCCGTCAATGCAGCTTCTCCCCAGTAGCACTTAGGAAGGCCAGCAGTCAACAACATTGAATTTATCATTTCTGTCAACGTCCTGTTCTTCCTCTCAGCTACTCCATTTGATTGAGGAGAGTACGGAGCCGTAGTCTCATTGACAATTCTATGTTCCTTACAGAACGATGCGAATTCATGAGACCTGTACTCCCCACCTCGATCACTTCTTATCCTTTTGAGTTGTTGTCCAGTCTGCCGCTCAGCTTCGGCTCTGGACTCCTTGAACTTCTCGAATGCTTCGTCTTTAGCCTTCAGCAAGTAGACGAACGCATACTTTGAGATGTCATCGATGAAGGTTATGAAATACTTTATCCCGGCCTTTGTAGAGAACTGTTTGAAGTCACAGATATCGGAGTGAACCAACTCCAGAAGATCTGTACCTCGATTAACCCGAGGAAAGGGTTTCCTTGTGATCTTCGTTTGAGCACAAACTTCACATTTCTCTACCTTACCCCCATATTTGGAGATAAGTCCTAGACTAGACATTCTGTTTATTCGTTTACAATGAACATGTCCTAGCCTATTATGCCATAACTCAAGAGTATAAGCAGAAGGAGTGACTTCATTAGTTACATTTATTACATTGGACTGATTTACAAGCTGAATCTTGAACATTCCTTCGGTATAAAAAGCTTTCCCGAAATATGTTCTCTTGATAGGCATCACCATCTGGCCAGCATTGATGTCCATCATGAGGCCTGTATTGCAGAGTAGGCCTCCCGAGACCAGGTTCTTGGCGATAGCAGGTATGTGCTTTACGTCTTGAAGCGTTAGAGACTTCCCCGAAGTCAGCTTCAACACCACCGTCCCGATCCCGAGCACTTCAGCTTGTGCTTGGTTCGCCATCACAACCGCTTCAGAAGTGGGTGTGTAGGTGGTGAACCACTCCTTACTGGAGCAGACATGGCAGGTGGCTCCAGTATCTACCCACCAGTCTGAATCAGATCCTACAGCATCAACTTGTCTAATCATAGCAATTACATCAGTAATCATTGAGACTTTGCTAGGCTCACCTTGCTCTGATTTCTTGGCCGGTGCTGTGCATTCACTTTTGAAATGGCCCAACTGGCCACACTTGAAACAAGGCATCTTTGCCTTAGATTTCTTTGACTTGAAAGAAGTTCCCTTAACATTCAAGTTGTTAGGGTTCTTCTTCTTCTTCTGGAAATCTGCACGCTTTCCCTTTCCCTTTGGTTCCTTGGTCTGAACCAGATTGGCGTTAGCCAATTGCTTGGACAGTGTGTCCACCTTTAGTTGAGCCCGCATCTGGTCCTCAACATAGATTTCCTGTAGGAGATCTTCAAGGGTGATCTCCAACTTCTTCCTATGCATGTTTGCATAGAACTTGCTCCACCCAGCGGGGAGCTTTGAGACAATTCCTCCAACAACAAACTTGTCGGGGAGGGGCATAGCCTCGTCTTCCAATTTCTGTCGCAACTTCAGAAATTCTTTGACCTGCGGCAGCATGGACTTCTCGTCCTCAAAGAGCCATTTGTGATATTTTTCAACCACAAATATTTTGCTCCTGTTCTTGTCTTCTTCGTACAGTTTTTCCAGAGACTCCCATATGTCTCTGGCAATTGGTTTCTTACTGTAGGATTCTGCTAGAGAATCCTCCATAGCATTCAGGATAAGCAACCTGCAAATGCTATTTTCCCTTCTCCACTTGGCCTGAAGTTTAGTAGCCGCAGTGATTGCGGCAGCAGACCCAGTATCTGGAACAGTAGGTTCCTCTTCAAGCAATACGTGATCAACGTCTCTAAGTTGAAGAGTGAGATAAACCTTCCTCTTCCAGACTTGATAATGCTCTCCATCAAACTTTTCTAATTTGCAAAAGTCAGTATTGAGGAGTGAAGCATTAATATTTTCCATCGTAGCAATAAAGCTTTGAGATTGTTATTGCCGGAAACGCCGGAGCACGCTTTTTGATAGAAAATACAGAAACTGAAATAGTTGTAAAGACAACGTTTCAAATGCAATTTCTTAAAGAAGGTTTTGCAACAGAGATCCAGAAGGATTCTGCAAATTACGAGATCTAAAAAGATATCGTAATTCACGAATAATCTAAAGAGATTTTCGTGATCGTAGCAAACTGACAGTAGTGCCTTCTAAAAAGAAGATACTGACAGAACTGCTAAAGGCAACAGAAAGATGACAGGCGAGAGATGGAAATGCTGGGGTGAATTATCACAGTTGCTCAAAGCTTTATTCGCCCTCTGTGAACAGCTTCCAGGAACCAGCAAGGTTGACAGAAAACCTTGGAACACTCCTGCTCTTCTGACTCCTCGGAAGACGACGAACTCCTCTGACAATGGCTCTACTCTTCTCTCTCTGTTTCTGAAGTAACAGAACTCACGTGTACTAAAAAGTACTAGTGTTTGTGTTAAAAAAACACGCTCACTACTCTGTTGTGTTAAAAAACACTTAAGAGTTTTTCTCCCTGGAATTCTGATTTCTTCCACACTGAGAGAGAGGAGCGAACCTGCATATATAGCCCACGGGACGGTTGCCAAGCAGTTGCCTGAACTTCAGGGTAGTGGCTGAACCACTCCTGAAAGTGCAGCAACTGCTGCAACCGTTCCCGCTCTAATATGCAGCCAGCCATACGCACATACGCACTCTACGCACACTGGGCCGCACAATGTGGTCGCGCAAGTGGCTCGCGCAACGAGCGCAACTTAAGCGCACTATGCGCCTAGCGACGATGCTGACGTGCTAAGTGCAAAGTGCGCCAACAAAAAGCCACATTACGCCTCATGAGCCCTTGAGCCCGAGTCCGAGCCCGAGTCCGAGTCCGAGTCTGAGTCCGAGTCCGAGTCCTAGTCGCTAAGCCCCAACGGGGCTTAGCTCATATGGAAATTAATTTCCCAAGAGCAAAAAGCATGAATGCTTTAATTGTTGATTTTAGCCTTTTTTTCCATTAGAAAAATAATCCCACATGGCAAACCCATGTGCACCTCCACACCACTTGTGCATCTCCAATAATAGCAAAGCTAATATATAGAGATACAAACCATTTGATTTTTTCGATGTGGGACCAAACCTTTCTAAAGGAAAAACCAAAAACCCAACAGATTTCTACCAACGCAAACACTTCACCGAAGGTGCGCTAATAGAATTCTGATAAACGAAGAAGGTGACAGGCGAAAGATGAAAAAACTCCTGCTTGGGTGAATGATCACCGTTGCTCAAAGCTTTATTCGCCCCACACGAATATCTTTCAGGAACCAGCAAGTTCGTCGGAGAACTTGGAACACTCTTGCTCTTCTGACTACTCGGATGAACACGAACTCCCGTGCAAAACTCAACGCTGGTACAATACCTCTCTTCTCTCTCACAGCTTCTAAACACTTGTAAACTTTCTGTCTACTACTTGTATATTAGTTCTTTCCTGTGAGAGAGAAAGAGGAGACCTTATATAGGCCCCTGCAACAACTGTCCGGTTAGCACAATGTTAGGGACGTGGTAATAACCACCCCGAACATGGAGCAACCGCTCAGAACATGCAAAGACACGTTCTACCGCAAGTTGTGCCACTCGCGTAACCAGCGTGATTTGCACTTTACGCACATAGCCATTTTACGCAACCTGCGCACACTATGCACTCTACGCACATTGCGTACGCTGCGCACACTGCGCACTCTGCGCACTTCCACACCACATGCGCATCTCTAGAATAGGAAAGCTAATATATAGAGATACATTTGTTTTGGCCTAGTCGATATTGGACTAAAGTTCTAAACAAAAGAGGCCAAAACACTACAATCCCCCACATATCTCTATATATATGGGTATAAGTGTTTCCCACAGTAACTGTCTATCATGCATTAGGAGAGATGTCGCTGACGACTTGAATCTTCCCGCATGGGTCAAACAACAGACTATAATACAAGAATGGACTAAGCCTTGAATTCTGCATCATAGCTGAAATTCTTTCCACTCACATAATGTAGTTACATGTGCTTCTGGCTACACATTAAAGGCCCTGTGCCAGCCTGGTTTCAGTATATAATTTTGGGCGTCTACAAGTTTACCCTCAAGAGACGGCCTGATTTCTCTTTGTCCATACACTATAGGTGAGTTTATTATAAAGAGACATGGCATGAAGTGCTTTGCGCTTCCCTTGCTATGCTACGTCGCTATGACATGGCTTAAAGCCGAGGCCTTACTCCGTATCGAGAACCTCATCGTAGTGTCATACTACTGTAGCATGAGGTAACCGCCTCTTTGTAGTGCCAAACTACCCAGCATGAAGCATTAGGCTTCCTTACGGTGTTACGCCGCAACGACATGGCTTACAAGTCCGAGGCTTTATCCCTAACCGGGTACCTCATCGTGGTGTCGTGCCATTGTAACATGAGGAAGTCCTCCTCTTTGTAGTCCAGACTACACCCCTCTTTATTTTTAACATACAGCATTAGGCTAGCTGCCTATTTGCGGTGCTACGCCGCTGTGACTTAGCCTGCTAAGCCGAGGCTTTATCCTATTCCTGGGCAGTACCCCACATATAGGAACCTCATTGTGGAGTCACTCCACTGTAGCATGGAGTTTCACTCCTTGTAGTGCTGCTTTACCGTGCTTCCTGTAAAGTACACCAGGCATTCACTCTGCCTGAGAACTCATTAAGGCAATTAAGCCAACCTTCCCACAGGAACCGTTTTCCGCAGAAAGCAACAGTAGACAACAGTGGTTATAGGTCCGTAACCTCTCCATGCACAATAGAACATGTACCCACCGTTCCTGATATTCTTTCAGTTAATGGTCCTCCCTTGAACCAAAAGCTAGATGCCTAGTAGATAAATCTTTGAACTAATAGCATAAAACTTTATGGTAGGAATACAATAACTAATATCAGAATGCCTTCAAGCCCATTTTATATGCTGAGTCATCGACCAACTTGCGCCTGAGGCCCTTGGTAAACGGATCCGCCAGGTTTTCTTGACTCCGAACATCAATCACTGCAATTACACCTCTCTTAATAAGATCGTGTACTGCCCTGTGCTTTAACCGCACAGTCCTCTTCTTTCCGTTGAAGAGGTCATTTGATGTCACCGCCGCAGTCGCCTGGTTGTCGCAGTATATCGGTATTGCCGGTATTTGTGCCCCAACCACTGGAAGATCATACATGAGCTTCCGAAGCCATTCCGCTTCCTCAGCTGCGGTGTCAAGTGCAAAGAACTCAGATTCCATGGATGACCGCGAGAGCATTGTCAGCTTCTTCGATTTCCATGATATAGCAGCTCCATCCATTGTGAAAATATATCCACCTGTGGACCACTCGCTCTCCAAATCTGAGCACCAGCTAGCATCACTGAAGCCTTCCACTACCTGCGGATCTCCGCTGTAGTACAGTGCATATGTCTGAGTCTTCTTGATATATCTCATAACCCGTTTCACAGCCTTCCAGTGTTCAACACCAGGGTTGCTCGTGAAACGGCTCAGCATTTCTACGACAAAAGCTATATCAGGCCTTGTGGCAGTAGTAGCATACATCAAATTTCTGATTACGCTTGCATACTCTAGCTGTCTGACGCTTTTCCCTGAATTAGGCTTCAGCTTCAGATCACACCTGTACGGCATATCGATCCCTGAAAGATCCCGATACCCATAATGAGTGATCATCTTCTCAATATAATGAGACTGTGACAGTGCTAGTCCAGTGTCTGTCCGGATGATCTTGATCCCTAAGATCACATCAGCTTCCACCAAGTCCTTCATACTGAACTTGCTCGAGATGAATTTCTTTGTCTCCGTGACACAGCTCATATCCGTACCTAGGATAAGCATGTCGTCCACGTATAGACAAACGATCACACCTCTTCCATCAGCGAACTTCGTGTAAACACACTTGTCCGTCTCGCTGACCATGTAGCCATTTGACCTTATAACTTTGTCAAATTTCTCGTGCCACATCTTGGGAGCCTGTTTAAGACCATACAAAGATTTCACTAACTTACATACTTTATCTTCAAGACCCTTGACGACAAATTCCTCTGGCTGTTGCATATAAATCTCTTCGGTCAGCTCGCCATTTAGGAAAGCCGTTTTCACATCCATCTGATGTATCACCATCTTATGTATCGCTGCGAGAGCAATCAACATTCTGATGGTAGTCATCCGGGCTACTGGAGCATACGTGTCAAAGTAGTCAATCCCCTGTTTCTGAGAAAATTCCTTGGCTACTAACCTAGCCTTGAACTTGTCAATAGTTCCGTCTGCTTTCATCTTCTTCTTGAAGATCCATTTGCATCCGATGGGTTTCGCTCCTTCAGGAAGATCAACCAACACCCAAGTGTTATTTGAGGTGATAGAATCAATTTCATTGTCAATCGCCTCATTCCAAAAAATAATGTCTCTGGTCTTCATCGCCTCATCATAGGTAAGCGGATCAGCTTCCACATGATAGGTGACAAAGTCACTTCCGAAGTCTTTCGGCCTCCTCACTCGCTTCATTGACGGCTCAGCGAGATCTGGTTCAACCGTTGTTTCAACAACAACATTTTCTTGGACCACATCTTCATTGAAGACCTGCGCACCCTCATTATTCTCCGGAACATCCGCAAAAACAATATTCTTGTGCCTTGCAAATTTGTCTTCAAAATATTATGCGTCGCGAGATTCAATTATTTGATTTGACTTAATATCAAGAAATCTCCGAGCATCACTCTTCTCGACATACCCCAAGAAGATCGTCTTAGTAGTCCTTGTCCCAAGCTTCTGAATCTTCAGATCTGGAAGCTTGACATATGCCAGACACCCCCACACTCGAATGACATTCAAGTTAGGTCTGACTTTGAACCAGAGTTCGTGAGGAGTAATGTCAGAAGTTGCATGAGGCACCCTATTCAGAATAAAAGTGGCCGTCAGTGCAGCTTCTTCCAGTAGCACTTAGGAAGGCCAGCAGTCAACAACATTGAGTTAATCATTTCTGTTAACGTTCTGTTCTTCCTCTCTGCTACTCTGTTTGATTGAGGAGAGTACGGAGCCGTAGTCTCATTGACAATTCCATGTTCTTTGCAGAACGATGCGAATTCATGAGATCTGTACTCCCCACCTCGATCACTTCTTATTCTTTTGAGTTGTTGTCCAGTTTGCCGCTCAGCTACGGTCCTGAACTTCTCAAATGCTTCGTCTTTAGCCTTCAGCAAGTAGACGAACGCATACTTAGAGAAGTCATCGATGAAGGTTATGAAATACTTCATCCCGGCCTTTGTAGAGAACTGTTTGAAGTCACAGATATCTGAGTGTACTAACTCCAGAAGATCTGTACTTCGATTAACCCGAGGAAAGGGTTTCCTTGTGATCTTAGTTTGAGCACAAACTTCATATTTCTCTACCTTACCCCCACACTTGGAGATAAGCTCTAGACTAGACATTCTGTTAATTCGCTTAGAATGAACATGTCCTAGCCTATTATGCCACAACTCAAAAGTATAAGCAGAATGAGTGATTGCATTAACAACATTGAACTGATTTACAAGCTGAATTTTGAATATTCCTTCGGTATAAAAAAAATTTCCGAAATATGTTCCCCTGGTAGACATCATCATCTCGCTAGGATTGATGTCCATCCTGAGGCCTGCTTTGCAGAGTAGGCCTCCTGAGATCAGGTTCTTGGCGATAGCAGGTACATGCTTCACGCCTTGAAGCGTCAGAGACTTGCCAGAAGTCAGCTTCAATACCACTGTCCCGATCCCAAGCACTTCAGCTTGTGCCTGGTTCGCCACCATAACCACATCAGAAGTATGGGTGTAGGTGGTGAACCAATCCTTGCTGGAGCAAACATGGCAGGTGGCTCCAGTATCTACCCACCAGTCAGCATCAGTTCCTACCGCATCAACCTGCGCAATCATGGCAACAACATCAGTGATCATAGTTACCTTACTAGGCTCTTCTTGTTTCGATTGCTTGGTTTTTGCTTTGCACTCATTCTTAAAGTGGCCCTTCTTGCCACACTTGAAGCAAGGCATTTGAGACTTTGGCTTCTTTTTCTTGAAAGAAGTTCCCTTGACTTTTAGATTGTCATGGTCCTTCTTCTTGCTGTGGGAAGCCGCCTGCTTTCCCCTTGGTTCCTTGATATGAACCATATTGGCGTTAGCCAATTGCTTGGACAGTGCGTCCACCTTCAGTTGAGCTCGCATCTGGTCCTCAACATAGATTTTCGGCAGGAGATCTTCAAGGGTGATCTCCAGCTTCTTTCTATACATGTGTAATGCCTGTTGTTCGTATTACGTATTTTGGAAATACGTGTACGTATTTTCTTGTATTGTTCCTTGTTTAGTTTTCTTGGCTTGGTTTAAACTCTCGGTTTGGGTTGGTTTGGTTTGGCTGGCTGGTTGCTTGGTCCATCATGGACCAAGGTAAACCCCCTACCTACCACCAACCCATGATATTTATTTCTCCACCAACCTTCTCTCTCCTCCATAACTCTCATTTATTTCTTCTTCTTCTTCCAACTCCCCAACCCTTAGGCAAGTGCAACTTGCTTCCACAAGAGAACTCATTTTTATGGTTCCATTAGCTTCTTCTCATGATTCTAAGACACATTAGAACTTGTCATTTTCCATTTTGAGGCTTTGATTCTTGTAGATCTACAATTTAGTATTTTCGGATTTTGGTGGTTTTGATCTATCAAACTCCTTTGTTTTCAAGTTTTTATGGTTCCATATTGTAGATAATTTTATTCTACCCAATTTTGACCTTTGGAAAGTTGGATTCGGACTTGTTTTGACCAAGTTATGAGCATTTGGAGTTTTGGGTTCCATCTATGGAGTTCTTGCAGTACTTGCTGTTCTTGTCCTTTGGAGAAGACAGTGAGCAGTGTGCTAGCTTTTTAGCTTACGCCGCTGACTTGTGTACGCTGCTCTTTAGCAAGCGTACGCTGCTTTTCGTACACTGCTCTTTAGCAAGCGTACGCTGCTCTTCGTACGCTGCTCTTTAGCGAGCATACACTGCTTTTCGTACGCTGCTCTTAACCGTGCGTACGCTAGCCTTGATACGCTGCCTATTGGCAGCGTGTCTTTTTCGTACGCTAGCTCGAGCGTACGCTAGCTTGAGCGTACGCTGACCTGTAGCTCGAGCGTGCCCTTGTGTACGCTGACCCTTGCGTACGCTTCCCATTGGAAGTGTATGGACCCTTTGGTATGCCAGCTTGAGCGTACGCGTGCCTTGGTACGCTAGCTTAAGCGAGCAAGGCGTACGCTGGCTTTGAGCGTACGCTGGCTTGAGCGTACGCTTGCCTATCTTGTCACCCTGGTTCAACCCGAGAGCTTTGTGACCCCCATACGCTGCTTTTTTTTTGGGAGCGTATGCTTACCTGAGCGTATGCTTACCTGAGCGTATGGCCTTTGGCAGACTTGATCTTATATTAGCTTGTCAGTTTGTTTTATTTTTCTTATCCTGGATCTTCTATAGCCCTGTATATTGATATTTTATTAGATATTTTACATCCATTTTATATCCTTACGCCTTTTGACCTGAACTTGATAATCACGAATTTACTTGATATGTTTGGAATTGATAACTGAACCTGACACGATAGTGACCCGTAGTGGTGCACTCTTGACATGAGTAACCTGACATGACCTGATAGTGGCCCGTCGTGGTGCACTCCTGACTAGTATACTTGACCTGATAACCTGACATGTTATATCTCGATAAGCTGTTGCGACGGCTACCTGACATGACATGACCTGTATGAATAACCTGGACACCGTGGGCGATTGTGCTTGTACAAATAATCCAGTCCTGTCTTGCATCATGTCTAGGAGGGGACTCCTGAGTACCACGGTCAGGAGTACCTACTGAAATGGACTAAGGTTAATAACTAGATTAATACAGTAGTCATAAAGAGATCTCCCAGCTACAGGCAATCCCGTTACCTGGGCGCGCTTGGGATCTGTAGCCTGCCGTCGAGTAGGGCACATTTCCAGCACACTGTCATGTGTTGCACCCTTCAAGCTGCCTAAGGGTACATGCGTTTCCTGGACGATGTACCCACCTGAATTCAACCCTAATCTTTCGACCCGGGGAACCTGGATGGTCTGCAGGGCTTGTGGCTGTGGAATAATCTCACTGCATCTTGTTAGGAATTAGGCTTGTGACAACCCTAGTTAGTTAAAGTATCAAGCCGTAGTTCTTGCTTGGCCGTGAAGTGATTGGATGGAGTCTAACCAGTCTAGTCTTGCCCTGACCCTGTTCCAGACTATTGAATGACTAGAATGCTTGTATTTATTTTACCGATAAATGGTGAGAAACCAAGCTCCGTTCAGACGAAGGGTTACAACCCCGGTCCTTGTTTGGTTTACGGGTTGTAACCTGGCTATCTGAATAGTTCCATGGTTATCTCGTCGTACATCATCCTGATATGTTTCCTTTTATTCCAGTCCTTATTTTATTTATATTTATATTCCTGTGCTGATTGCTGGTTTTAGTTCTTAAGTGAAGCCTCCTTTGTGGCACTTGCTCTTTCTGGGGTCTGACCCAGCTGGTTTTGTGTGGCCAGATTTCGGAGCAGCTCCAGAGGATCTACCGACTTTCCAGCCAGATGGTGGCCACTAGACGGAACCCTGGCAACGAGTGGATTATTTTTGGCTCTCCCGCTCTAGTGTAAAAATATTCTTTTGAGGCGTTTAGCCGACGAGCACCTGTTTAGCTCGATTGCACTTACTTACTGTCTGCCTACGGGCTGTAACATGATTGACAAATCCTAGGATTGATCATGTATGACTAAACTCTTGCTAGTCCTAACATTTTGTAACGACTAGCTTCATGATCAGCTGAATATGTAATATTTGGGACGCCTTATTATTGTATATTTAATGATCATACATCTTGTGACTCTTACTTACTTGCTTATGATTGAGACACTAGGCTTGTTCATGATCTTAAGAGACTGTTGGCTTGTAGATAAACCCTCATGTATCCTAGACAGCCGTGACCGTATAGCGAGATGGAATCCATTTCAATATACGTAGCTGGCTATGTCTGCCCCCGCTCTCCAGTATTCTGGTTCTGGGGCGTGACAGCATGTTTGCATAGAACTTGCTCCATCCAACGGAGAGCTTTGAGACAATCCCTCCAACAACAAACTTGTCGGGGAGGGGCATCGCCTCGTCTTCCAACTTCTGTCGCAGTTTCAGGAACTCCTTTACCTGCGGCAGCATAGACTTTTCGTCCTCAAAGAACCACTTGTAATATCTTTCAACCACAAAGATTTTATTGTGGTTCTTGTCATCTTCGTAGAGTTTTTCTAGAGACTCCCATATGTCTCTAGCGATAGTTTTCTTAGAATAGAATTCTGCAAGGGAATCTTCCATAGCATTCAGGATAAGCAACTGCAAATACTATTTTCCCTTTTCCATTTTGCTTGAAGTTTAGTAGTCGCGGTGATTGCGACAGCAGACCCAATATCTGGAACAGTAGGTTCTTCCTCCAGAAGCACGTGATCTACGTCTTTGAGTTGAAGGGTGAGATATACCTTCCTCTTCCAGACTTGGTAATGTTCTCCATCAAACTTTTCTAACTTACAAAAGTCAGAATTGAAGAGTGAAACATTAACGTTTTCCATCGTAGCGATAAAGCTTTGAGATTGTTAGTGCCGGAACACAATTTTTCGATGAAAAACTGATAATTCGTAACAATTGTAAAAACAATCGTTATTACGTAACACTTCACAGAAGGTACGTAACAGAAATTCCACTAATGCAATACTTCACAGAAGGTGCACAGATTTCTACCAACGCAAACACTTCACCGAAGGTGCGCTAATAGAATTCTGATAAACGAAGAAGGTGACAGGCGAAAGATGGAAAAACTCCTGCTTGGGTGAATGATCACCGTTGCTCAAATCTTTATTCGTCCCACACGAATAGCTTCCAGGAACCAGCAAGTTCGTCGGAGAACTTGAAACACTCTTGCTCTTCTGACTCCTCGGATGAACACGAACTTCCGTGCAAAACTCAACGCTGGTACAATACCTCTCTTCTCTCTCACAGCTTCTAAACACTTGTAAACTTTCTGTCTACTACTTGTGTATTAGTTCCTTCCTGTAAGAGAGAAGGAGGAGACCTTATATAGGCCCCTGCAACAACTGTCCGGTTAGCACAATGTTAGGGACGTGGTAATAACCACCCCGAACATGGAGCAACCGCTCAGAACATGCAAAGACACGTTCTGCCGCAAGTTGTGCCACTCGCGTAACCAGCGTGATTTGCACTTTACGCACACAGCCATTTTACGCAACCTGCGTACACTACGCACTCTACGCACACTGCGTACGCTGCGCACACTGCGCACTCTGTGCACTTCCACACCACATGTGCATCTCTAGAATAGGAAAGCTAATATATAGAGATACATTTGTTTTGGCCTAGCCGATGTGGGACTAAAGTTCTAAACAAAAGAGGCCAAAACCCAACAATAATCTTGACTTTGAATCCTTCTTCCTGGGCATCAGTAATGCGTCATAATGACCAAAGCGTCTTCCTGGGCATCAGTAATGCATCATAATGACCAAATCCATGACATAGAACTCTAATAAGATCCTCCTTACCATGTTCTCGGCCATACTCAGCAATGGCTATAAGACCACCACAATCCTCATCATTCATGTAAACCGTGACAGGCATCCTACAAAAATATGAGTTGTTAGCCACTTAAAAAGTAATATGTTGCTTCCAGTAGGAAAAAAAAAACTAATAAGAAAATAGTGAACACTGCTCAAAGTATGGCAATGAGAAAACAAATACTATAGGTAAACGCGGAGCAAAAACATGATGAAATTACCTGCTAGCAGTCTCTGTTTGCAATATAGTCAGTTAAAACGTAGCTAATATCCAAAGTTGGCAGTGTAAATAGCATAAAGGATTCTTTGTTATATATACAGAATACACGAGAATAAAGAGAGAATTATATCCTGCTCACCAATATGAGGACTACTATAGAGCAAAAGAAATTCCATAAAAGGTATAGAGCAAGATAATAGGACCAGCTGTCAAGCAGAATAAAGCTCTAATTTTATTTCAAAAAGAGAATAATGCTTGAACCAAGCATATAATTGGTTTCAACGAACGCAAGGTATAAAACCATAAAACCTTTGACGGTAAGACTTTTTTTTTCCACAAAATCTAAGAGCATGACTACATTAAACCCACCAACCCTCTGTGAAGTGTTCTAGATTCTCTTCCACTTGTTTCCAAAAGCAGAAAGAACTTATAACAAGACAAAGTATTTAAAATCAATTTATATCATTGCTAACATTGAGAACTTAGGCTTCTAGTCACCCTCTACATACAATTCCTTCACATACTCTCCTCCCTACTGGGTGCTGGTGCCCCCCACTCATCCATGCAATCACTAACAATAACTATAAGGATGCAACAAAAAGTAGCCCAAAGCCTTGTGTACGCATACTCATAAGATAGATCCATGATTCTTCTCCTTTTCAAGAGGAGAAAAAAGAGTTATATGATCTCTCTCAGCTTGCTCAAGCACAAACGAACACCTAGTATTTTCTTTCTTTAACAAGGCTATGGTTCGACAAGATAGAAGCAACTTACAGAGTTTAGTGTGCAACAAGTGAATGTTTGCCATGGAAAAGTATTTGAGAACTTTTACTTTTAAACAAACGAAAGAAGAGTACAACTTTGATCCTCGGGATCTTTTGAGTACAATTTGTTTTCTGGAGACGTGTGGCAATGGAGGGTTGATTCTTTACTCTGTTGACGATCTGACAACGATCAAGAGGAAATTGCAAGTCTTCGGCTGGACGGCAATTTGGCTCTCTTGATGTATGTTCCGACTCTCTGAATGTGTGGACGACTATCTCTGTCTGTGTGTATTGAATGAAGGAATGATCATTCTATTTTTAAAGATTGGAATGATCCATTCATGCGTGCATATGTGATGCGCACATGAAATTTTGGCACGTAGGAACGCTACGCTCATGACTTGTTAGACGCATGGGCGCTGCGTCCGGAAAGCTTGAACTGACTGGTGTAACTGCACTGTTGGGCTACGGAGGAACTGACACGTGGCAATTGTTGAAATTTGTTTGTTGCTGATATCTTGGGTGGTTGGAACACATTCATGAACAGGACTGAATCAAAAGACATGTGGCGTGTGTATATTGCTCAAAGATCTCGATCTGTTGAAACATAATAAATTTGATGCGCCGTCTAGACTCATCATATAGGAGAACTGAACGCATGGCCATTAGGACGCATGACGATTCTGAGCGCATGACTTTAGGGCGCATGCGAAGGATAGTGGGGCTGGCCACATGGCGGAGCACATTTGTAAAGGGGTAATGATGACGCCGATGTGTGCTGACGTAGGTGACTCTTTATTTTCTGTGAAAATCATCGTCTGCACTATCTTCGAGGCGCACTCTGCTGACATCTGATACTTAGCATTAATTGTTTGATGGGTCAAGAGCCTTTGCTGGCGCATCAACAGTGGGGCACATCGATTGCGGGACGCATCGACTGCGCGACGCATCGATTGAACTTGTTGGGGAGGCACATTGTTCTTGGTCAACCTCGTAGAGCATTTTGGGGCTTGAAATAATGACTTTGACTTAGTTAAAATCGAGATGGCAGATTCATGGCCATTAATGCTAGGTTCATCCCACTAATCTCGGAGAAATTATCACTTGGCGCATGGGTTTGACCATACTTTGGCCTATAAATAGGTGTGTTCGCAGAGGGAAGAATTTGCTCATTTTCGTTCCTCTCGACTTCATGTCAAGGACACACTTAATTTTTGATAGCTGTGAGCCTCCTCCTTGGCAATTCAGTCGGCAGTGGGTTGTAGATCTTCTCGTTCAAAGAAGCTACGATTTTGACGATGAACTCCATCAGAGAACTGAGAAGCGCCGAGTTAGCTATTGGCAGAGCAGTTCGTGCTTATGCACTTCACTGGCCTTATTCTTCCCTAAGACAACACCGAGTACCAAGATATTGATTACCGGATTTGGATTTAATGCCAACCCAAATTCTGCTCAACCAGTGCCTCATTCAGAAGAGATGTGCATATACTGAGACGAGAAAATGATGCGCTTGTGCTGCGACGAGGAAGTGATGCGCTTGTGCTGCGACGAGGAAGTGATGCGCTTGTGCTGAGACGTAGAGTAGACTGTTTGTAGTAGATTTTCTATGTAAATGAAAAGTTCTTTTTGTGTAACAGACTTTCAATATAATAAAAATCTTCTTTTTATGCACTCTGTCTTTGTTGTTCTTTTATCATGCCCCAACTATGCTTTGTGATATCTGGCACATGAATTGCTGGGCGCATAGGGATGCGTCTTCTTGAACTTGGTTTCTGGGCACATGAATTTCATGCTTCTATACGACCCCTTTCAAAGGTTTCAAAACTTAAACAAGTTTTGAAATACTTTGAACAAGAAACAATGACGATAAAAAATTTAGGCGCATAGCCTTTGGTTGTTTTCTGGCGCATGAATTGCTTGGCGCATAGCTGTCTTCGCGCATAGCCGTTTTGGCGCATGGTCGAGCTAACAACCATTAATGATAACACTTCGGTCCTTGATTTGACAGCTTTGGCAGATTAATGATAATCTTTTCGGAGATCTGATGTCGCCTTTTCACGAATTTGAAGCGTCGGCTGCGTGCGTCACCTTTATTGAGTCACGCGCTTTCCCAAGCCTATAAATAGGCACTTGGGGAGAGAGAGAGTTTTCTACTCTCTTCTTCAAGTTCTCGCTTCTTCAAATTTTTTGAAAACCTAACTTCCTCTCCTCTTCTCGTGATGGCCCCCAAAGCTCCTTGTGCCGCCACTGCCAGCAAGGGCAAAGGCAAGAAGTTGGTCGACGTTGCCATCGATGAGCCCGAAGTCGTCGATGCGACTCATCCCGACATTCGCAAAGAAGTTGTGGGGTGAGTGGCCGCCGTTTAGAGTTTTTCGAATACATAGACACTTCGTGCACGGTGAGGCGCACGGGTGGGTGACCATCTGGAACATACGCCGACCAAATTCTTTGTTGAAGCGCATGGGCGTGGCTTATAAGCTACGCCTTAAAGATGCGCCAAAGCTTCACTTTACCAACACGTATAAACTTCGGTCTTGAAGATGCGCCGAGGTTTAATTTTACCAATGCGCATGGACTTCGGTCCTGAAGATGCGCTGAGGACTAACTTTGTCGACGCGCATGGACTTTGGTCCTGAAGATGCGCCGAGGACTAACTTTGCCGACACGCATGGACTTTGGTCCTGAAGATGCGCCAAGGCTCAGCTTTTGCGGATGTGCATACTTTCAGATGCGTTGATGCCAGGTTACGCATGTCTTTTTGTTCTTCTTTTAGAAACGATCATATTTTTGCTAACTTTTTTGTTTGTCCTTTGCAGTGTCTATGACCTTGCCCAGATTGGATGAGATTTTGTTTGACTACTCCCTTTGCCAGATGGATCTTGATTTCAATGAAGAGGTTGTCAATTCCGCCAAGGCTGTAATCATGCTGGGCCAGCCACCGGAAAGGATGGTGCTGATCAAGGAACAACCCTCTGCTTTCCTCCAAGCCATGATGGAGAGGGTCTTGATCCCTGTTACGGGGATTGCGAATGCATTTTATCTGAAGCCCCAGTTTCTGTTGGGGATAGATTGGTTTCCTATGAAGCAAAGATTTTGAAGATAAAGGAAGACTGGTTCTTCGATGCGAAGGGTATTCGCATGTACGTACCGAAGATCGAGTGCCAGCTGCCGTTATCTGCCTTTACCTGCTTGGCCTCGAAGAGACGGATGAACTGGGACTTACCCCGACTCAGGGAGGCATAATTGCGGGGTCTTTCAAGATTGACTCCAATTCCAACCAGCAACATGTTTTTACCTTCATGCGAGGTGACATGTCTTATTTTCTACGAGTTTTACGTCCCGGGAGTCTGCTCAATGACGTGCCCTCGGACACCTTCGCTTTCGGTGCTTCGACCTTTGCAAATCTCATGCTGATGGCCAAGATCACGTACCTGAAGGAGGAATTTCGGGTTGAAGGTTGGTGCCACTATGAGCTAAAGTGGGACAACTTGACTTTGTGGATCTTGACAAAGTACAAAGAGGAGCTCAAGGAGCTTGGTCTGTACTATGCCACACGAGCTACCCAAGCTGGCGTGGAGATGAACCAGCATATGTTCTTGGCTCTCCTGGAGCTATACAATCCTTATACCGGGACATTTTACACACCCGAAGGAGAACTGTGCCTAGCACTCCATGAGATGTTTGAAGTCTCGAAACTCCCTGGGGTGCTGAGCCGTACGAGTATTCCCCGACCAATGAAGAATCTTCAATTTGGACGTGAAGGAGTCCAAGATGATGGCAGTGTATAAGGAGATGATGTGCCACCATCATGTGTGCCAGTGAAATGACAAGACGAGGGCTTTCCCTTATGTGACTGCTTGGAGGGATTACGACGACCCAAAAAGGCTTCATATCACCACCATCGCAGGTTCCTCACATGATGTGCTCACCGCTCAAATGAAGGAGTTGGACGAGAAGAATCTCGAATAGATGAAGAAGGGGAGCCCGCTGGCAATGTTTGCAGCTATTTCTGGCACGACATGCACAAGATGTCTCTGGAGGCTGTGCTAGCTGCCTATCTGATGATATGGCTTCGGGACTATGTGTTCCCGGGCGGGTCGGGATCTGTGGAGAGGGTGACCCAGAACCTCATTTTACCTGCTGTGCAGCTGGTATTTGGCCATCGTTTGCCATGGTCCCCGCCATGGTGTACAACCTTCAACAGGGTCTACGGGGATTTGTAGAGAAGGTTCTCAATATGGAGGGAAGGAGTGGGAATTTCCCCCGAGTAGAACTGCCCTACCACTGCTTAATGGGATGGTTAATACTATATCATCCCAATGTAATGAGCCCTGGCCTGGAAGAAGACCATATCGAGGGTGATGCACTTATCCGCCGCTACCGCAAAAGTGGTTGTATATCGGTGTCCCCGTTTGCCGAAAGATTTTGTCTTATCTGCAAGGGTGGGACATTTTCAAGGTTGTCCCAATTTATTTGGGATTTGAAGCTAATGAAGAGCTGGAGGATACAGGCGTAGATGCCTCCAACCTACCGATGTGGGGGTTGCGTTGGTTAGAGTGCATTCGACCCTCACATTTGGTTTATCGGAACATGAACCACGCCTTCCTTGAGCCGTATCTACCAAGCTGCTTTGCTCGTCAATTCGGCTATAGTCAGTTGATGTTGGACAACCCGATAACCTGCCTGGGGTTTATCGGGAGTCTACTGGATGGGGCGAGAGCTTGGCAATACTATAATATTGGGTGTACAGGGGTGCGCTTCACGGCTTCATTGCTGAATCCCAGGCCCTATATCTTGTACTCCGTCGTAAAGTTCTACTGTTCGACGAACACTCTATCTCCTGGTTATAATAAAAAAAAGAGTTTTCTCGTCGGGACCAAGCTCGAGGCATCGATGGCGACGATTATGAAGGCCCAGATGTATCACCTATCGGGCACTCCAATGCCGGAAGGGGTATCGGTTACCCCGGTAGCAGAGACAGAGGAGCTGCTGGAGGAGTCTATAGATACCCGGCTGAAGAGGCGTGCTTCAACGGGAGCAGGTTCTTCTGCGCCGAAGAGACCAAGAAAACTCTTGGCGTCCAAGGCCACAGGAACCATAATAGCTCCTCCCTTGCCCGCGGATAAAAAGAAAGAACATTTTCCCGTTAAGGTAAATAGATTAATACCCGTTTAAGAGATAAAGTTGTCCTCCTTCTCTTATCGTGTTTCCCTTGTTTGCAGGTTGC
Source organism: Iris pallida (assembly GCA_029216955.1). NCBI lineage: Eukaryota > Viridiplantae > Streptophyta > Magnoliopsida > Asparagales > Iridaceae > Iris > Iris pallida. The sequence continues at coordinate 10,804,229 of JANAVB010021399.1, forward strand.
GAAGAAGAAGTCTAGGTCTTCAAAGCGAGACGTGGACGAATCATTCGAGAAAGAAGTCGTTGGCTCTTCCGAAGAGTGTATCCCTCCGATTGTGGAGCCTCAAGGCGGCGAGGCCCAAGATGATGATATCTAGGTCTATACTCCTACCTCTTTTAACTATGTGGAGGATGACTTTGGCGACCTGCTGAAGGCATTGAATACTGACCAACCCTCGACGAGCGTCTTAGGTACTTTTGTTTATACATAAATGTGTATTTTGATGGTGGTAATAATTATGTCTTTGTTCGCAGATACGCCCTAAGAGGGATCTTCGCGGAATCCGGACGAGCCGGCAACTGATGCCAATGTGGCGTTTGAAGAAACCGCTAACCGACCTGTCGAAGGGGAAATACTAAAATCTCCCCTCGAGGTCGAGATAGAAGAGGCTCGAGAGTTGTCCCCTCCGACTGACGCCCCGAATGTTACTACCAAAACTGTTGTTGGGGCAGACGAGGAGGAACCAGCGACCGGGGATAGCAACCAGCCCGAAGCAGATGAAGGGGCGGTCGTTGTTGGGTTCCCCCATGTAAGTGAGATGGAGGAGCCAGCTTCGATGTCGAGTTCTGCTCCAACCCCAGGCAACGAAAAGCGAAATAGAGGAGATGGCTCAGCTGCCGAGCCCTACTCCTGTCTCGGGAAGCGAAATGGAGGAACTGGCTCCGTCGCCGAGTCCTACGCCTGCCCCACTAATAGTGGATCCTGAGATTGGTGAATCCTACAAGACGGGTGTTGACTAGGATGAGACTTCTATTGTGGGAGACTATGCTCCCACTTACATCCCTTGGGGAACTGTAACTAGGGTGGCCCCATCAGAGACACTGCCCTCTGTGGAACTCAGTTCTGGTGCCGTTGGAGGTCAGCCCGGGCCAGTAGACGATTCAATCTCGGTGGTACCTCAGGTAGGGTCCCCTCTAGAGAGTGATTAGTCAAGACGCCTTGATAATTGGAGGAGAGGTAGCGGTTGCTCCACCGAGTGTTGTTTTGTTGCCGTGTTCTGCCACCTCTGACTTTGCTGCCCGTCCGGCTTCCATAGGACCCTCGACAATGCCTCCCATGACGCCTCCAACATTGGCTGAGGCAGATGACTATGCGAGGTTTATTGTCGAGGTCTTTTATAAAATTTTGAAGAGCAGGGTCTCAGCTGTTCTGGAGCAGGGCCAAACTTTTGCAGTGGCCAAAACGTCAGCACTCTTGCAAGTTTCCTCCATAAGGTTTCACCAGGGCTATGAGGCTATGGCTGAAGCCAGGGCCGGCCCTAGGGCAAGCCCAACAAGCCCGTGGGCTTGGGCAACCCGCTATTCATAGGGCAACTTTTCACCAGGTAGCAACCAGCCCAAGAAAAAAAATTAGTTGCTGCTGCTGCCGCATGTGTGCGGGTGCGGCTGCTGTGCTGAAGAAAAGAAACAAAAAATTTCTCACCTCTTTATTCATGAACGGCTGAACGAACCCATCCCTATTCCCGAATCCTACTTCTCTTCTTATTCTTCTCGCGCCAGACTCCGACAGAGTGACAGTCCAATCTCCGAGTCTCATCCCATCATCCGCCGTCCGCGAGGCTTTCTTCACATTCACATCACACTAGGTATTCTTCTTTCTCTCCTCTCCCTTTAATTTTGGCTTTTTCTATGGGCACCACACAAATTACTAGGGGCTATCCCAAAAATGTTCAAAAATATTACAAGTTTGCCATCATTTTTTTTTACTTGGGGCTAGCCCAATTTTTTCCAGTTAGTAGGACTGCCAACATGCTGGCAGTCCTAGGACTGCCAACAAGTTGGCAGTCCTCGGAGGAGAAGAAGAAGCAGCAACAGCACCTACATCCATCCATCCATGTCTCCTCCTCTCTCCTCCTCCTCCTCCTCCTCCTCCTCCTTGCTCCTCCTCCTCCTCCGGCCCCGTCCTCCGCTTCTCCACCGCCATCGCCTCCTCCTTGCTCCTCCTCCGGCCCCGAAGAAGAAGAAGAAACAGCAGCAGCACCTACATCCATCCATCCATCCATGTCTCCTCCTCTCGCCTCCTCCTTGCTCCTCCTCCTCCTCCGGCCCCGTCCTCCGTCCCTCCGCTCCTCCACCGCCGCCGAACTCGACTTCATGCACGTCATCCACTCCCGCTACCCCTCCGCTGGAGCAAAGAGGAGGAGGAGGAGGAGGAGCAAGGAGGAGGAGGAGGAGGAGGAGGAGCAAGGAGAAGGAGGAGGAGGAGAGAGGAGAGAGAAAAAATTCTAATATTGGGCTGTCCCCAAGTAATTTTCGGGACGTCTCCAGTAAAAGTTCCTCAAGCCTGGGCTGTCCCCTAGTAAGTGATAGCCCCCAGTAATAGTTGAGGTGTCCTTAGAAAAAGCCTTAATTTTTTCCATGAAAGAAATAAATGGTCCAAATGGACACCGTTTTATTAAGAAGAAAGAAATGTGGTATTGGCACTTTGGGGCTCTGGGAGTATAGGGACTAGGGTTCACTCTGGTAAATGTTACTTGTATTTTGAGATATAGTGCCGGCATGGACATCCTTGAATCCTTCTCCATTTGGTTTCCATTTGTTTGGTCAAAATTTTTAGATATTAGTTTCTTATAGGATGGAAAATTTAATGAAACCTATAGATTTTGGACCTTGAATTTATTTGAACAATAAACTCCAAATCTTAAGTATGATCACTTGATTGAAGAATTTGCTTCAAAAAATGCAAGTAGAAGCATTTTTTTTTTTTTGAACTGTAATGTACTAATATATAAAGTATCATGATTGGACCTAATTTTTTGTTGTTATTTTTGTAATAAAGATTTTATGATATAGTTCAAGCTAAAAGCACAATGTAATCTTGATTTTATCTTCTTTTTTTTTTATCTATATATGCTTTTATGTTTTGTCTCATTTGTTCAACCATTTTTTTTAAAGTTTGCTTACTTTCTTATTGTATGCTGATCTTATGAACTTCTAGAATGCTATTTTTCCTTGTCAACCATTTTTTTACATTAGGTTCTTCTAGTGTTTTTCGTGTTATCTGGAGGAGATTAAAATCAGAGCATGTAAAATATGTTTTAATCAATTACATACCTCAACATGTTTCAGACAATTGGTTGAACTTTATGAATATTTACAGGGCCGGTCCTGAGCTCATGGGGGCCCAGGACAAACATTTAAAATAAGGTCCCCATACATAATGTAAAAAATATTTATTTTAAAAAAAAAAAAAATAGCTACAACCAAGAATTGAACTTATGACCTCTAGTAAGGAGTCTAAAGTACCAGCAACTACACCACAATAACTTTGTGGGTAAAAGGGCCCATGGTATATACTAGCTCTATTTTCAGATAAAAAATTATTAACATATTTATCTTTAAACTATTTTTTTGGGCCCCTCATGATCCGGGGGCCCTGGACAGTCGTCCTGGCCGCCCTGGGCCAGAGCAGGCCCTGAATATTTATCTACTTTCAATTAAGACTGAAAAACTATCCAAATAATTTTATTGCCATTATCCTTGGTCATTATTTATTACCAAACTTTTCCTTATCATGCTCAAACCACAGCTGTACCAGAATTACAGAAGGTGAAAGCAATCAAGGAGGTGGTAGCTAGCATGTGATCTTAACCAAGACAAATCAAACTTAGCATGCTCAAACCCCATTTTTTGCTCCAACGGACCTAATCTGGACAGCAAGTTCCAAAACTTAGAATGCTCAAACACTACATTTTACCATCAAGTGCTTAAATGGATTTTGATAGGCATGGGGCAACCAAAATTAGTTTCGTCTAGGACAACCCAACCTCCCGGGCCGGCCTTAGCTGAAGCCCTAGAGGCGTCGGTTGCTGAGCTCGACCACCGTCTAACTGAACTCCAAGCCCTCCAGAAGAATGGTCTCTTCTCCCTCATAGAGGAGGAACGGAGTAGGCTGGTTGCTGAAGTTGTTGAGGCTGAGTTAGCTTATTCATCCAAATACAATAATCGGTGCATGAAACGATACCACGGTCCTTAATTTATCTGCCATCTCTCTTTGAAGGGCTTCATCAGGTGATTGCTTGCCGGAGCGGATACATGCCTGATGAGCCAGGGACCGAAACATGCATCTTCCATCTCCCGGTATGCCTTCAAGAAGGATATACTAAAGTCGACCCAAGTTCACAAGCACCGCTCAGCTGGATCATTACAAGAAACAAACCCTAATGTAAAATACACAGCATATTTTGCTTACCAATAATTGAGTAATCAGTATAAACTTTCTTACCATGAGAAGAGCTGACAGACTGTTCATTGAATTTATCATTCTTGCTAACGTTTCCTGAGGAAAATTCCGCATAGACAGGCCCAGATGTTGAAAAGCTTAAACACGCTCCAAAAGAAACACCCCCTGCCATCAATGAAGTATGTCTTGCTCTCCAACTGACTCCAGAAACTTTTTCAGTTGACGGCATAGAGAGTCTCAGGTTCATACTTCTATACCTGGATGATAGCCCAAGACGCAGTTGGTGTCCCGCTGAACCTACTGAAGCAGCCATCTTTAGTGGATTAAAACCTCATCTTTCGGAAGAAATATTAAACTTAAGTACCCATTGGTACTTGAGAATTAAGGGATGAGGAGAGAACATTCATGTATTTGTGTCGTAAACAGGTGGAACGAAGAAATATACTGGAAGAATTGAATCGTGGTGTGGACACTCCAGACCTGATCTGAAGCATCTTCTTTGCAAGATTTTGATCTCAACAAGACGACCTTGGAATATGGACCATAAATTTAACTTTCTTCCAGATGGTAATCACAATGCTTTTGAAACATTATACAGATACAGAAAAATCCTGTCCAGCTACATGGTTCTGCATTCTTCTATTAAGAGAAGTGAGCAAAAGTTTTAATTGCAAAAAGTCTTTACTGTTCTTTTAGCCTTTTACGGCAGTTAATAGCTCCTGTTCAAACATGCAGCCATGGCAAGGATCCCACTTGTCAACCAACCAAAAATAAGGTTACCATCTACAAAGAATCAACTTATTATCTCTCACTAGTCCATAAAGAGCACAATCCATATCAAATTATCTGCTTAAAAAATAATCATTATGATTTATGTATGTTGAAGAATCTAGGTATATCGAGAGAGCAATTAAATAAAGCTCCAGTCAGGAGAGCTGACCAAGAAAGTGATGAAGAGTGATAGAATTCAGCTAACATTATTCAAAGTTGTGAAGGAGGATCTGGAAAATCTTATCTAACAGGTATCACTCATAGGAATAATCAGGATCATTGGTTTGCACCAAATACAAGGACAAAAGTAATCAACAAATACAGCAATATTTGTTTTGCTTGTAACTATTTGTCTGTTTGAGGAGGCTCTATTGCGATGCATGGGATATGGGATAGGCCCCTAGTAACTCTGTTCCTAAGGGGCTCTCAACGACCTCTCTATGTCCCCCTTCTGGCTGCCACCCTACCTTAAATGACTTTCCATCAATCACATAAATACATAACTAGCTCTGCTACTCAAGAAAGATGCGTAGAAATCTCCTATACACTTCGTCCTTGAGCCATTTTACCATATTCCTTGCAACATAAATCACAAAGACAATTGTGTCCCAAAACTACTCCCCGCTACACACCATCCAACCCCCAACAGACACCCGAGAGAAAAAAGAAAGAAAGAAAAGGATTACTTTTTCTATAATGAGCCAAATCTCGGGTCTTGATGGATGTCATGGTCAACAAAGTACTAAAAAAACTTGATTTATCATTTTAAATAAATATAACAGATATTATTCAAACATTATCTAAATAGTAAATTCACCAAGTACAAGTTCTATTAGCTATGATAAAAATATACTATGTTCCTCCTTTGCATTAACCGAATTGGATCGTAATAATATCTTGTATGTTAAACTTACACAAACATTAAGGTATAACCTGCTACTTCAATTACCCTAAGGCTTGAGAGCTGAATAAACACACTCTACGAATCCTTCTCATGGTACTTTAACATACTATAATACCTTCTTCACCCCAACCTTATAAATTGTCCAATCCAACTAAGCAAAATATGATAAGTGTTGTTTCATACCACCCCCTACTTATACCAGCTAATATCAAACTGCAAGCAGTCTTGAATATTAATGGCATAATAATAAGCACAATGTGCAAAACATATGACACAGAATTGTATATGCTAGCTCAGCAAAAGCTCTAGGAAAAAAATATGAAGTGAAATATGGTAAAGCATGAAAAATCATGGAGTGTAATACAATTCTCAAATACCATTAAGACTAACCAGGTTGCAACAATTCGCTACCTGTGCAGTGAATTGTGTTATGGAACGCACGTCGTAAAATACGTATATATGTTGGAAGATATGCAGCTATGTATCTGATACAGATTCGACACAGTAGGAATGTCAATATGGAAATTTGCCAAGACAGGATATAGATACATCAAGGATAAAACAACAAATAATTGGCTGACATGCCAAAATGTGTATGCTTAAAAGCACCATGCAAATTGCTGGATAAAATAAAAGAAAGAACAAAGCATCCAATATAATTTTGCGAACTAGAACAGATAGCTTGCATCCACTGGTATTTTCTTGTTACTCTTTAACAATGATATATCTCGTGTCTATCCTAGGTCCAGACAAGCTATACAACCTTTGCCCTCAAGAAATAAGAGAAATGCTTCACTGGAAAGTATGTGTTCCCTATTAAACATGACAACAATTAAATAATTAATAATGTATAAAATAATGTAGTTGTGGCATTAATGGCATATAAGCCTTGCCCATCTACAGTGGAGCTATCGCCTTATTGAATTTTGGCATTCGATTTAGAGAACCAACATTGATTGGGCTACATACAAAACGGATCGTGTTAGATAATGCTAAGAGATCAGATGTCATTTATAATATACAATTGTTCATTTTTACTCATATTCATGGTTTTTTCTTTTAGACAAAAAAAACAGTTGGTTTCAACAAACTCACGTTGATAACTCCTTGTTCAATTTTTTTAATTTTCCTGTTTTATTGCTACATTGGTTATGTTGACAATTGGCCACCAATTGGCATCCCACTTATTGCAAAAATCAAAGATTTTTTACACTTCTAACTTCCTATCAAGGAGTTGTCTGCTCTTATATATTTTCGTTGCATTTGACTTAGTCTGAGAAAGATCTTCCTTGGCCAAAGAAAACTAAAGTTTGACATTCAACAAAAATGGGTATTGTAAGGATCTCACAGTATGACATTTCCAATGGAGCAACATACTTACCTTCAATTGTTCAACGATCCTATTAATGACCTTTCTATGTATTGGAGCCTCATTGGTCGGTTAGGTTAGGTTAGTTTATACGGTAAGTTTACAGTGACCAAACATGACATACATGTACATAGATTGGGCACTTGTCTCATCCAGATAAGAACTTAAAAGTTCTCCAGGTCAAGGAAATTCGCTTATTGTTAACCGACACTCTTCATCAGTTCATCTTATCCTCTATCATGATTCTGATTGGGCTAGTCCTTCAGTAGGACATTCTACTTGCAACCTATGTTGTACTGGGCACTAGGCGAGGCGACATGATGCCACCCGCCTTGCCTAGGCGTGCCTAGGCACCCGCCTATGATCCGCCGCTTTGAATTATTTTTTTTTGCATTTATGCATATAACAAATATGTAGTATAACTAATAAGCAATAACATTAAGCAATAAGCATAAAAGTAATATAAGAAGCAATAAATATGAAATAACCAACATTCAACATCAAGTAAGTATAGTAAGCATAATTGGACGACCCTGGACGGATATTTTTTCCCCTGGGCGACCCTAGGGATCGCATAGGCGAGCAAAATGTCACCCAGTAAAATTTGTCTTGGGTCGAGGCGAGACCTCTCCAACATGCACGCCTAGGCGTCGCCTGTCACAACATAGCTTGCAGCTATTTCACACTTCTCTAAAGCAATAGTATATGTTGGTAGAAATCGATTGAATATTTTTCTATCAAGTAGATTAATGTATTCTAACTTGTGAACAAATATGTTATGTGACCTCTATTGTGACAATCAAGCAGCAAGGTGTTAGCCTCCAATCCTATATATCATGAAACAAAAAACATATTGAGATAGATTGTTCTCTCTATAAACAAGATTCCTTTATATAGCTACGTTGATTGGCAGATTTATTCACACACAAAAGGCTATCCAAGAAGGAAATTTAGATCACTCCTAAACTATTTTGTATGGATGCTCCTCTAGAGGATCATAATATTTGTGCCTGTATCGTGTCCAACATAACACTTCCTCGACACTCATGTCACACGGGCTCATCCAGGTGTAGGCTCCAAAGAGATTCAAAACATGGTTGAAAGTGATTTTGCATGATTATTATCACGTCAGACATAATTGAGATATGAGAATGTCACAATTTTTTAATCAAAACATTTCTAGAACTATATGGAACCTAAGACTACAAAAATCATGCATAAATATAGATATTACTAAGATCCAATATATATATATATATATATATATATATATATATATATATATATATATATATATAGGTGTCATTTTCTGTGGGCCGGCAAGCAACGCCTGGGGGGGATTCGCACCGTGCCCATCCCCACAGGACCCCTGGTGTACCCAACTGTATATATATATATATATATATATATATATATATATATATATATATATATATATATATATATATATATATATATATTTGAAAAAGGGTAAATTTTATTCCAAACTCAACACATAATCATACAATCTTACAATCAGAGTGGGGCTCCCACTCGTCAGGTTTCCATATCTTTTACATCAAAATCAATGTTATGGAGGATGTCTACAGGAGGGGTGGTAAGTCCCTCGAAGATAGGACGGTATATATATATATATATATATATATATATATATATATATATATATATATATACTAGTCTACGTGCACGTGCTTTGCACGTATTTTAATTAAAATATCATAAGATCAGATGTCATCTTTTCGTCTTTAATAGTTTATTATTCATGTTTGTGTGTTTTCTTTTTACAATGCTAAGAGATCCAAAGTACAAATTTTGTTCTTTTTTTTTTATTTTCTATTGAGAATAATAATTTTTGAAAAATGGTAAGGATATAAAAATTTTACCATTGGAATATGAAAAGTTGTATGGAAAAAGAAAACTTGCATGCAAACTTTATTGCTTTGACTCTTAAACATAAATGACATGCAAGTTGACATAAGAACATTATGTTTATAAAATACTCAAGGGTATTTTAGGAATTCAAAAGTTTCACCATCAAGTTTTCCTATTATATAGTAGAATAGATAAATGGCAGGCGCTCCAGGCGATCGGGAGATCGCGAACTCGGGAAACCCTAAGGAGTCGGCGGCTAGAGAGCCTCCCCCATGGCCGCCGGACCCCCTCGCCGCCGGGGGGAGGAAGCACGGCAAGAAGGGGGGGGGGCGGTCAGCCCCCCCAGACCGGCGGCGGTGACGCCTGCGGCGGGGAGGCAGGCGCTGGATCAATAGTGGGGGGTCGGGCGGACCCTCCAGTGCTGACGCGGGCGGTGGCGCCCCCCTGGCGGAGGGGGGTGGGGGCGGACGTGCAGGTGGGGGGGTCGGCCGGACCCCCCGGGCTGGCCGGCGGTGGCGGCGCCCCCTCCGGTGGAGGGGGGGCGGATCTGATGCCGAGGGGGTCGGGCGACCTCCCTCGGGTGGTGGCTGCGGCGCGCCACCCTATCGGGAGGGGGGCGGATTCGGTTCCAAGACCCCCGGCTTTCGAATTTGGAGTTGGCTCTAGTTCTCAGGGGAACCAGACGGATGGAGGAGGTTGGACGACGGTTACGCGCCGTCGAGCGGCGAAGACCGGGGGGAAGGCAGGAGGTGGTCAGGGTCATGTTCGGGATCGGCACCCGGCTGACAGTCGTCAGAGCGGTTCAGGGACGAGGTGTCACCCTCATTTTCCGTATTTCGTATTATGCTCGTATTTGGATTTTGGCACGTATTTTATTATTCTCGACTTGCGGATTTTTGAATTCTTGTAAATGGGTTTTAGACCATGGCTTGGTTTTATTTTGGAGATTGGTTTGGTTTGGTTTGTCATGATGGAACACCATAGCCTACACACCACCTCCATTACACCACAACACCCTTATTATAACCCACCTACTTTCTCTCTCCTCCATAATTTCTCCATTAATTTCTTCTTCTTCTTCTTCCTCCACCAACACCTATAGGCAAGTGCATCTTGCCATTAAATAAGCACCTCTTTTTATTTGTTCATTAGCTAGATTAGGACATGGAGAACAACATTAGAACTTGGAATTTTGTGATTTGGAGTCTCCATTGTTCTAGATCTAGGTTTTAATTATTTTCGGATTTACATGGTTTTGATCTATTTTAGTTGGATTTTATGGGTTTTTGATGCTTCCATGTGGAAGAGAATTCAATTTTACTCAAGTTAGGACTTTGAAAATCTAGATTTGGTTTTGATTTGGCTAAGTTATGAAGAATTGAAGTTTTTGGGTTGGGTGTTCTTCCTCTCGGACAGAGGTAGGAGAAGAACACAGCCTTTCCCTCTTGTTGGCCACGCGGCTCCCGCGTACGGCCTCTGCGTAGAGCTCCTGCGTAGTGTTGCTTGCGTAGAACCCTTGCTTAGGGTCTTCTGCGTATTGCACCCTGCGTATTGCGCCCTGCGTATTGCACCCTGCGTATTGCGCCCTGCGTACTGCTCCCCTGCGTATGCTGGCCTGCGTACTGTGCATTGCGTATGGCTTGCGTACTGCTCCCCTTGCGTATGGCCTGCGTATAGCCCCTGCGTATGCTGGCCTGTGTACTGTGCATCGCGTATGGCTTGCGTACTGCTCCCCTGCGTATGCTGGCCTGCGTACTGTGCATTGCGTATGGCTTGCGTACTGCTCCCCTTGCGTACTGCTCCCCTTGCGCAATGTAACCCTTGCGCAGCCTTGTATGCGCAGTCTATACCCTGCGCAGCCCAAACCTTGACCCCCTTGTGCTACCTACTTGTTTATGATGAATTTGTTATTTCTTGGTCTTGGCTCTTCTATAGTCCTATATATATTGGTATTGTATCAGGTATTTTACGCCCATTTTATATCCTTACGCCTTTTGTCATGAACTTGATTTTACTTGTATATTTGGAATGACTATTGTACATGGCCTGGTATGACAAGGAACTTGCATAACATGATAGTGACCCGTAATGGTGCACTCCTGACATGACCCAACCTGACATGATAGTGGCCCGTCGTGGCGCACTCCTGACAAGTACCCTGACATGAATTATCTTGATAACTTGATAGTGGCCGTGGCGGCGCACTCCTGACTTGACTTGACTTGATAACTTGACTTGACTTGCCTTGACACCGTGGGTGTTCCTGTTTGCTTGCTTGTACAATCCACTTGTCTTGTCTTGCATCATGTCTAGGACGTGACTTCCTGGGTACCACGGCCAGGGACTCGCGCTAAATTGGAATAGGCTAATGATTAGATTAAACTAGAACATGGAGAATTCCCAGTCACAGGAAATCTCGTTATCTGGGCGCTTTAATGGACTTGTAGCTTGCCGACGAGTAGAGCACATTTCCAGCACACTGTCATGTGTTGCACCCTCTAAGTCACCTAAGGGTACATCTGTCTCCCGGGCAATGTACCCACCTATAACTCTCAACCCGCGGAAGGATAACTGGATGGTCTGCAGGGCTTAGGACTGGGAGTTTCTCACTTGCATCTTGTTAGTAATTAGGCTTGTGATAACCCTAGTTAGTTAAAGTAGTAAGCCGTAGTACTTGCTTGGCCGATTGTGAATGAATGGTGTCCAGCCCTGTCTAGAGTCTTGTCTAGTCCCTGTACCTGGAACTCTCGATCATGATTGTTTTACTTATCTCTAACGATAAATGGGTAGAGACAGTGAGCTATTCAGGCAAAGGGGTACAATCCCGGTCCTTGTTTGGTTTAAGGATTGTAACCTGGCTCCCGGAATGGTTCCACGTCCCTAGTCGTTTATCGCTCTGTGTACTTTATTTACTGGTATTTTTTTTTCCTTCTTCTTTATGTTTTGATATGCTGGCTTTTGTTCTTATTTGTGGCCTCCCTTGTGGCACTTGCTCTTTCTGGGGTTTGACCCAGCTGGTTTTGTGTGGCCAGATTTCGGAGCAGCTCCCGAGGATCTACCAAGCTTCCAGCCCAATGGTGAACACTAGACGGAACCCGGGCTACGAGTGGGTTTTCCCTTTTTGTTTCACCCACTTATATGTAAATTTATTCTTTTGAGGCGTTTAGCCGACGAGCACCTGTTAGCTCGATGCACATTTACTTACTGTCTGCCTACGGGCTGTAAACATGATTAACAAATCCTAGGGTTGATCATGTACGACTGAACTCTTGCTAGTCCTATCATTTTGTACGACTAGCTTCATGATCATCCAATATGTAATATTTGGGACGCCTTATATATATATATTTGATGCTCTAACATCTTGTAACTCTGTTAATTGCTTGAGATTGAGACAATAGGCTTGACCTTAAGAGACTGCTGGCTTGTAGTAAACCCTCATATCTAGACAGCCGTGACCGTATAGTTGAGATGTATTCTATTTCAATATACGTAGCTGGCTGTGTCCGCCCCCGCTCTCCAGTATTCTGGTTCTGGGGCGTGACACGGTTTAAGTGGTGGCCCATGCAGGTCTTGTCAATCAAGAAATGTGAGGGTTTACCAAATAGATGTCTCAATCAATATTCGCCCTTGATCTCTGCTCGTATCTTCAAATCCCTGAGATTCTTGACCTGATCACATGCTTGTATCATTGATCTGTCCTGGTCCTTTCCTTATTGTTCCCTATGTCGTCTTCTTCAGCGGCATTACTCCCGGACCTGCCAACCAGCCAGAGGAAGCTCGACAAGCACCCCAGCGCCAGGAAGATCAAGTTCAGCACTCTGGAGTAGCCTCCCGAGTTATGCTTCCCGGAGGCTCAGAACCTCTAGTTCAGGAAGCTCCGCCCGTTCAACCAGCTAGACAGGATGAGGGACCTTTGGTAGGGCTTATCAGGGAACTGCTTGCATCCCAAGATCGTCGAGGCGACGCCTTGCACCAGGAAGTTCATGATGCACTAAACCGAGGAGGTCCCCAAGGAAATCAGGCGGCGAACAGTTTCAAGCGCTTGAACCCTCCCTTCTTCGACGGCAGTGAAGATGCGATTGCCGCGGACGCTTGGCTTCAGGATACCGAGGTGGTTCTAGAAGCAGCTAGGACACCTGAAAATGAGAAGGTGGCGGTGGTACGCCTACAGTTGTTAGACTTGGCTCGCGATTGGTGGGCAGCTCAGGCCATGGGATTAGCAGCACCAGTCACTTGGGCAACGTTCAGAGAGAGGTTCCAGACGAAGTACTTTGATGCGGTGGCACGGTACGACCTGCAGACCAGATTCACCAACTTGAAGCAAGGAGGCAGGACGGTCGATGGCTATGCGACCGAGTTTTCCAGGCTGAGTAGGTTCGCCCCCACCTTGGTGGCAACCGAGTTCGATAGGGCTCAGCGGTTCCAGCAGGGGCTGCATTTAGAGATATTATTAGCCGTGGAGCAGTTCGAGCACCAGACGTTCGATGCAGTGTTGAAGGCAGCAAGGAGGCATGAGTATACCTCCCGGAGAATTGTGGACAGGACCGGAGGCAGGAAACGGTCCCACAACCAGATGCACCAATCTTCAGCTCCAGCCCCGGCAGCTAGGGGTATAACCATTGGAACTCCGAGGCGGGTGGCCTCAGTGACGTCGGTTCAGCATTCGACCCCGACGTACCCGCAGCAGCAGAAGCAGAAGCAGTCTTCCGCGGTGGGATGTTCTCATTGCGGGAAGCCGGGCCATGTAGTGGCAGAGTGTCGTAGGGCACAGGGATTGTGCCTAGCTTGTGGAGGAGCAGACCACCAGATAGGGACCTGCCCGAATAGGGGAGGTCCATCATCATCCAACCTTTCTAGTTCTTCAGTGAGGGGACCAGCCCCAGTTCCAGTCCAGCAGCAGCAGCAGTACCCTAGGCCATTGTTGCCTCAGGCCCAGGCCTTTCAGCAACAGAACCAGCAGCAGTTCACCCAGGCTCCTGCGCAGAATCGACAGAGGGGTTTCCAGCAGAGGGGACCCGCAGCTAGAGGTCAGGCTATGATGATGACCATGGAAGAAGAAGTGGCACCAGGTGAGGTAGTGGCAGGTACTATTCTCGTCAACACCTTTCCAGCATCCGTATTATTTGATTCTGGTGCATCGCATTCATTCATGTCTGCACGATTCGCGACACGGATAGGGTTGGAGCCCGAGTCATTATCAGTGAGGCTCAATATACTTACTGGTAATGGTCTTGTGGGAGTAGATCGAGTGTTTTCCTCGTGTCGGATCGTAGTTAGCGGTAGAGAGTTCCCCGCTAGATTCATAGAGTTTCCTATGGCAGACTATGATGTAGTCCTAGGCATGGATTGGTTGAGGAACCATTATGCTAGGATAGACTGCCATGTTGGCAGAGTTGTCTTTAGTATTCCCGGAGAGCCAGAGTTTTCATTTTCCAGAGGCACAGTAGAGCCTTCTCCTCCAGTATTGCGGATGGCAGTAGCAGCAGTGCAGTTGCCCCCGAATAGTTGAAGAGTTTCCAGATGTCTTCCCAGAGGAACTTCCAGGGATGCCACCAGAGCGGGAGATCGAGTTCACCATTGACTTGATTCCCGGAACAGCACCCGTATCAGAGCGAGTCTACAGAATGGCGCCTTCAGAGTTGGAGATTTTGTACAAGATGATTGAAGAACTTAGAACCAAGGGATTCATTCGTGCTAGTGGATCGCCTTGGGGAGCCCCGATGCTTCTTGTGAAAAAGAAGGATGGTACGTCCAGGCTATGTGTAGATTATCGTACCTTGAACTCAGTGACAATTAAGAACAGATACCCTCTTCCAAGGATAGATGACTTGTTTGATCAACTCAAGGGGGCTTCAGTTTTCTCGAAGATAGACTTGCGGTCAGGATACCACCAGATCAGAGTCAGAGAGCAGGACATCCCGAAGACGGCGTTCAGATCTAGGTACGGGCATTGGGAGTTTCTAGTTATGCCCTTTGGAGCAACCAATGCGCCGGCAGTGTTCATGGACCTCATGAACCGTATTTTCATGCCTTACTTAGATCAGTTTGTGATAGTATTCCTTGATGACATCCTGGTCTACAGCAAGTGTGAAGCAGAGCACGAGCAGCATCTCAGGATCGTCCTTCAGACGCTTAGGGAGCACCAGTTGTACGCCAAGTTCAGTAAATGCGAGTTCTGGCTCGATCGCATTTCTTACTTGGGTCACATCATTACCAGAGGAGGAGTGGAAGTTGATCCCCAGAAGATTGTGGCTATCGAGGCATGGCCAGTACCCAGCTCAGTGGCAGGGGTTCGCAGCTTCCTTGGATTGGCCGGCTACTACCGGCGGTTCGTCTCAGATTTTGCAAGGATTTCAGCGCCGATGACCCAGTTGACCCGCAAGGATGTGCCGTTCGTTTGGACAGCAGAATGTCAGGAATCGTTTGAGAAGTTGAAGCGAGGTTTGATAACGGCTCCCATTCTCACACTTCCAGATGGGACCGGAGGATTCACAGTTTATTGTGACGCTTCAGGCAGAGGATTGGGATGTGTTTTGATGCAGCATGGGAAGGTAATTGCTTATGCGTCACGTCAACTCCGTGATCATGAGAAGAATTACCCGACCCACGACTTGGAGCTAGCAGCAGTAGTGTTTGCACTTAAGTTGTGGAGGCACTACTTGTACGGGGACAGAGTGGAGATATTTACTGATCATAAGAGCCTGAAGTATGTTTTCACCCAGAAGGATCTTAATATGCGGCAGAGAAGATGGCTCGAGCTACTTGTGGACTATGATGTGGATTTGCAGTATCATCCAGGGAAGGCCAACGTTGTAGCAGATGCATTGAGCAGGAGAGCCGGAGTCTACCTCCTAACAGCGCAACCAGAGCTATTGTCAGATCTTCAGAAGATGGGAATTGAAGTGATTCTTCCTTCCAATGTGGCCTTGATGGCCAGCCTACAGATACAGTCCACCATAGTTGAGAGGATCCGGACAGCACAGTTATCAGATTCCAAGATTCAGCGGCTCAGAGCAGAGTGCGAGGCAGGGAGAAGGCCAGAGTTATGTATTCATGAAGATGGTACACTTCGACACGGCACGCGTCTTTGTGTACCCAGTGGAGATATCAGACAGGAAGTCATGGCAGAGGCTCACAGTTCGCAGTACTCCATTCACCCAGGCGGCACGAAGATGTACAGAGATATTCGTCAGCACTTTTGGTGGAATGGTATGAAGAGGGAGATAGCCCGGTATGTCTCTCGATGTTTGGTTTGCCAACAGGTCAAGGCTGAACATCAGAGGCCAGCTGGACTTCTTCAACCTTTACCGATCCCAGCATGGAAATGGGAGCACATTACCATGGATTTCGTGACTGGATTACCCAGGTCTCCGGCAGGCAGAGATGCTGTTTGGGTCATTGTAGACAGGCTTACCAAGGTGGCACACTTTCTTCCATTTAGAGTTGGACAGTCAATGGCACAGCTAGCAGAGATGTATCTCAGGCAGATTGTCAGACTTCACGGAGTGCCAGTCAGCATAGTATCAGACAGGGATACGAGATTCACATCGCACTTCTGGCGCAGTCTTCATCAAAGTTTGGGGACTCGTCTCAAGTTCAGCTCAGCGTATCATCCGCAGACAGATGGGCAGTCAGAGCGTACTATACAAACTCTTGAGGATATGTTGCGGTCATGTACCCTTGACTTCGGTGGTTCGTGGGAGGATCACCTGCACCTGGTGGAATTCTCGTACAACAATAGTTTCCAGGCCAGTATCCAGATGGCACCCTTTGAGGCTCTGTATGGCAGGAAGTGCAGATCTCCGTTAGCATGGGACGATGTCGGAGAGAGGCAGATGCTCGGTCCAGAACTGATTTCTCAGACGGTTGAAGTGGTCAGGAAAGTCAGAGATCATCTCCGAGTTGCTCAGGATCGCCAGCGCCATTGGGCCGATGCTCATCGGCGTCCCTTAGAATTTGCCGTCGGCGATCATGTATTCCTTAGGATCTCGCCTACCCGCGGCGTCATTCGTTTTGGCGTACGGGGAAAGCTTAGTCCTAGGTATATAGGACCGTTCGATATTCTGGAGCGAGTAGGCGACGTGTCCTATCGTCTCGCTCTTCCGCCGTCGCTAAGTGAGGTACATGATGTATTCCATGTATCCCAATTAAGACGGTACATCCCGGACCCGAGCCATATCCTAGATCATTCGGAATTAGTTGTTGGTACCAACCTTTCGTATGAGGAGAGGCCCGTGTCTATATTGGACCGGAGAGAAAAGACGCTCAAGAACAAGACTATTAACTTAGTCCGTGTTGCTTGGGGTCATCACTCTCTAGGTGAGTCAACATGGGAGCGTGAGGACGACATCCGATCGCGATATCCCTACCTGTTTGACTCGTGAGGTATAATGTCTTTCTTATACCTTACGTTTTCCCTTCCTTGCTTGCATTGTATGATTGTATGATTGAACTGCTTAGTGTAGCTTGCCTGTGCTTAGTATAGCTTGTCGTGGCAATCTCTAGCTCCTTGATTTAATTCCGAGGACGGAATTCTTTGAAGGTGGGTAGAGTTGTCACCCTCATTTTCCGTATTTCGTATTATGCTCGTATTTGGATTTTGGCACGTATTTTATTATTCTCGACTTGCGGATTTTTGAATTCTTGTAAATGGGTTTTAGACCATGGCTTGGTTTTATTTTGGAGATTGGTTTGGTTTGGTTTGTCATGATGGAACACCATAGCCTACACACCACCTCCATTACACCACAACACCCTTATTATAACCCACCTACTTTCTCTCTCCTCCATAATTTCTCCATTAATTTCTTCTTCTTCTTCTTCCTCCACCAACACCTATAGGCAAGTGCATCTTGCCATTAAATAAGCACCTCTTTTTATTTGTTCATTAGCTAGATTAGGACATGGAGAACAACATTAGAACTTGGAATTTTGTGATTTGGAGTCTCCATTGTTCTAGATCTAGGTTTTAATTATTTTCGGATTTACATGGTTTTGATCTATTTTAGTTGGATTTTATGGGTTTTTGATGCTTCCATGTGGAAGAGAATTCAATTTTACTCAAGTTAGGACTTTGAAAATCTAGATTTGGTTTTGATTTGGCTAAGTTATGAAGAATTGAAGTTTTTGGGTTGGGTGTTCTTCCTCTCGGACAGAGGTAGGAGAAGAACACAGCCTTTCCCTCTTGTTGGCCACGCGGCTCCCGCGTACGGCCTCTGCGTAGAGCTCCTGCGTAGTGTTGCTTGCGTAGAACCCTTGCTTAGGGTCTTCTGCGTATTGCACCCTGCGTATTGCGCCCTGCGTATTGCACCCTGCGTATTGCGCCCTGCGTACTGCTCCCCTGCGTATGCTGGCCTGCGTACTGTGCATTGCGTATGGCTTGCGTACTGCTCCCCTTGCGTATGGCCTGCGTATAGCCCCTGCGTATGCTGGCCTGTGTACTGTGCATCGCGTATGGCTTGCGTACTGCTCCCCTGCGTATGCTGGCCTGCGTACTGTGCATTGCGTATGGCTTGCGTACTGCTCCCCTTGCGTACTGCTCCCCTTGCGCAATGTAACCCTTGCGCAGCCTTGTATGCGCAGTCTATACCCTGCGCAGCCCAAACCTTGACCCCCTTGTGCTACCTACTTGTTTATGATGAATTTGTTATTTCTTGGTCTTGGCTCTTCTATAGTCCTATATATATTGGTATTGTATCAGGTATTTTACGCCCATTTTATATCCTTACGCCTTTTGTCATGAACTTGATTTTACTTGTATATTTGGAATGACTATTGTACATGGCCTGGTATGACAAGGAACTTGCATAACATGATAGTGACCCGTAATGGTGCACTCCTGACATGACCCAACCTGACATGATAGTGGCCCGTCGTGGCGCACTCCTGACAAGTACCCTGACATGAATTATCTTGATAACTTGATAGTGGCCGTGGCGGCGCACTCCTGACTTGACTTGACTTGATAACTTGACTTGACTTGCCTTGACACCGTGGGTGTTCCTGTTTGCTTGCTTGTACAATCCACTTGTCTTGTCTTGCATCATGTCTAGGACGTGACTTCCTGGGTACCACGGCCAGGGACTCGCGCTAAATTGGAATAGGCTAATGATTAGATTAAACTAGAACATGGAGAATTCCCAGTCACAGGAAATCTCGTTATCTGGGCGCTTTAATGGACTTGTAGCTTGCCGACGAGTAGAGCACATTTCCAGCACACTGTCATGTGTTGCACCCTCTAAGTCACCTAAGGGTACATCTGTCTCCCGGGCAATGTACCCACCTATAACTCTCAACCCGCGGAAGGATAACTGGATGGTCTGCAGGGCTTGGGACTGGGAGTTTCTCACTTGCATCTTGTTAGTAATTAGGCTTGTGATAACCCTAGTTAGTTAAAGTAGTAAGCCGTAGTACTTGCTTGGCCGATTGTGAATGAATGGTGTCCAGCCCTGTCTAGAGTCTTGTCTAGTCCCTGTACCTGGAACTCTCGATCATGATTGTTTTACTTATCTCTAACGATAAATGGGTAGAGACAGTGAGCTATTCAGGCAAAGGGGTACAATCCCGGTCCTTGTTTGGTTTAAGGATTGTAACCTGGCTCCCGGAATGGTTCCACGTCCCTAGTCGTTTATCGCTCTGTGTACTTTATTTACTGGTATTTTTTTTCCTTCTTCTTTATGTTTTGATATGCTGGCTTTTGTTCTTATTTGTGGCCTCCCTTGTGGCACTTGCTCTTTCTGGGGTTTGACCCAGCTGGTTTTGTGTGGCCAGATTTCGGAGCAGCTCCCGAGGATCTACCAAGCTTCCAGCCCAATGGTGAACACTAGACAGAACCCGGGCTACGAGTGGGTTTTCCCTTTTTGTTTCACCCACTTATATGTAAATTTATTCTTTTGAGGCGTTTAGCCGACGAGCACCTGTTAGCTCGATGCACATTTACATACTGTCTGCCTACGGGCTGTAAACATGATTAACAAATCCTAGGGTTGATCATGTACGACTGAACTCTTGCTAGTCCTATCATTTTGTACGACTAGCTTCATGATCATCCAATATGTAATATTTGGGACGCCTTATATATATATATTTGATGCTCTAACATCTTGTAACTCTGTTAATTGCTTGAGATTGAGACAATAGGCTTGACCTTAAGAGACTGCTGGCTTGTAGTAAACCCTCATATCTAGACAGCCGTGACCGTATAGTTGAGATGTATTCTATTTCAATATACGTAGCTGGCTGTGTCCGCCCCCGCTCTCCAGTATTCTGGTTCTGGGGCGTGACACGAGGACTTCGGCTCGTGGTCCGGTGGGGTCTGCTGGGAGATCAGTGGGCTGGCGGCCAAAGGCGACCGTGACGGACAAAGGGAAGGGTTAGGTGGTGGATTCCGGTATTCCGAGATCTAGTCCATCCAGGCCGGAGATTGCACCCAGGCCACATGGGGCGCCTACCCGGCCGGCTGGACAAGCCTTTCTACGGACATATTCGGGGATATGCAGCACGTGTCTGGCAGCCTAAGGGGAGTATGGACTTCTTTGCCCACGAGAACGGTTTCTACTATGTGAAGTTCGGACTCGCGGAGGATGTCGCTAGGATACTCCAAGGCGGCCCCTGGACGTTTGACGGCAGGCTTATCATTCTAAAGGAGTGGTCTCCGGAGCTTCGCTGTGAGCGGAAAGTTCTGAATGCCATCCATGTATGGATTCGCTTCCCTGAGTTCCCTGTCCGGTTTTGGAGTATTCCTTTGCTGATGCGACTGGCGAGCTTGGTGGGCACCCCGATCAAGGCAGACGAACCCACTGCCTTTCGGTCGAGGTTGATGTACGCCAGGATTTTTGTGGAGATCCGAGCTGGGAGGGGGTTACCGGAGTTGGTGGAGTATGAGATTCCATCTGGAGAGGTGCTTACCCAGAAGAGGGAATACGAATGGGTTCCCCCTACCTGTACACGGTGTTCCTGTTTTGGACATCTGGCCAGTGCTTGTTCGGCGGCCGGACATCATGTGGAGCCTTTCAACCCCCTGAGTGAGGCTCCAGACTCTCCCTGTGACATGGATTTTAGAGTTGACAGCAGAGAGGCGACCTTGGTGGGAGAGGATACTCTTCCAGTGAGTGAAGGTGGGACGAGCCTCATTGTCTCTACCCAGCTGGCTCCCACGAGTGGGGCGTTGTCCACCTCCCAGGGGCAGAGTAGTATTTTTACGAGAGGCATGGCGGCGTCGGGGATCGTGGCGTGAGGGGGTGGAGGTTCGGCTGAGGGGTAGGAGGATCTTTTAGCGACAGATGTGGCGCTTCCCCCAGGTGTCGATCCGGGTGTTTTCTCAGGGGACCCTTCCTCTCATTAATTAATGACTATTATAGCCTGGAATGTGAGGGGGCGTGTTCGCTAGGAAGGTGGAGAGAGATTTGTAGGGTGCTTCTCAGAGAGAAATGTGACATCTCTGTTCTGTTAGAAACAAAGATTAAAGGTGAAAAGACTCTTGCTCGTAGGACCCCTTCTCATTGGGCTCAACTACATAACCTGGCTCTGTGTGATATGGCCAGAATCTGGGTTCGATGGAACTCGAAGAGCTGGGATGGAGATTTGCTCTTGATGACGGAGCAGTTGATTGCCATTTCCTTCTCAAACAAGGGTGGCTTTCGGTTCTTATTGGGGGCAGTCTACGGCCACAACGACAGACAGAGGAGGAAATCCCTATGGAGTGACATTTTCCGGGTCGCAGCTGCAGCAGATTCGTCGGCCCTTCCTCTTCTGTTGATCGGGGACTTCAATACCCTTCTACACCGAGGGAAGAAGGTGGGCGGTCGACCAGTTCCAGACTCTATCATATATGATTTTCAGAGATGTCTCCTCCAGACGGGGCTCCCGGGATTGTCTCGCTCTGGCTTCATCTGGACTTGGCATAACAAAGCTATTCGGAATAGGGTTGCGTGCCAGCTTGATAGAGCTCTGGGTAATGGGGAATGGTTCCGTCATTTCCCTAACACTTCGGCGGAGGGCCTGGCTGCTGGGACGAGCGATCATTCCCCCATCCGGGTTGGCTTCTCTTGTCGGACCCCTGGAAAGTCCCGTCCTTTTAGGTACAACAACAGTTGGTATCTCTCGGAGGGCTACCTGGAGGCTGTCACGGAGGGGCTTGATGGACAGGAGGGGACGGCTCAGTTTCGATTGGTCCGTCGTCTCAAGGCCACGAAGCAGGTTCTTCGGAGATGGGTGAAGGGGTTGCCGACGACTTCTTTAGAAGATAAGGAGGTGGAATTGCGGGCTATCCAGGAAGACATGCAGGCTGACATGCTCAATGGAGACTTGGCGGCAAGAGAGAAGGAGCTGATTGAAGAAGTCAGCATCTTGCGGCTGCAGAAGGAGATTAGCACGGCTCAGCGTGCCAAATGCCCCTGGCTCAAGGACGGCGACCGGTGCTCCAAGTTCTTCTATGATGTCATCCGGACCAGGCAGCATAGGAATCACATCTCCCAGCTTCTGGATGTGGCTAGCAATCTTGTGGGGGAGCCGGCTGCGATCCAGGGCGAGGCGGTCAGGTACTACTCTGAGTTATATTTCCAGACTGACTACTTGTCTGTGTTCCTAGAAATTATTACGAAGAGATTGGTGACTCCGTTCGGGAATAGCATTCTTCTTGCACCTGTTACATTGGAGGAGGTGGAAGCTATTGTCAAGCTGGCGAATCCCAACAAGGCTCCAGGCCCGGATGGTTTTAACAGTGGGTTCTACAAATGCCACTGGGACACTCTGAAGCATCAGGTCTTGGAGGTGGTATAGGAATTCTTCACCAAAGGAAAGCTGCTGAAAGAGCTGAACCACACCTTCCTGACCTTGGTGCCTAAGAAGGAGGGAACGACAGCGCTGGCGGACTTCAGACCTATTGCGTGCTGTAATTCTCTCTATAAGATAATTACGCACCTTATGTGCCGGCGTATGGAGGGGATCATGCAGGACTTGGTCTCTCCGAACCAGGCTGTGTTTATCAAGGGGAGGTCGATTGCTGAGCACAGCCTCCTGGCCCATGAGATGGTGAGGGGTTTTAACACACCTGGATGGGAGAAGGCTTGCGTGAAACTGGATCTGAGGAAGGCGTACGACATGGTCAACCGAGACTTCCTTTGCCATCTGATGTCCGCCATGGGTTTTGGGGACCATTGGGTTGCCCTGATCCGGGAGTGCATCACGTCTCCCACTTTCTCGGTGCTCATCCAGGACATCCCCTATGGATATTTCCAAAGTAATCGTGGGCTTAGGCAAGGCGACCCCCTGTCTCCTTACCTGTTCACGATTGTTATGGAATACTTCACATGCTTGATGGACTTAGCAGCGCACCGTGGGAGGCTGGTCCCACTGTTCCGGAGGATGGATCCCCCAGTCACCCACCTCATTTATGCTAATGATCTCTTGGTGTTTATCCAGCCTTCGATAGAGGGTATGCAGACGCTTGCAGAGATTATGGGAGAGTTGCATTCCCTCTCGGGCCTTCAGCTGAACAGGGAGAAGAGCCGGGTGTACTTCAGCTCCTTATGTCCCCAGAAGGAGGAGCGGGCTGACATGCTGGGTATCGAGAGGAGTGATCTTCCGGTGCGCTATTTAGGAGTACCCCTCACGGTCAACTATGCGCGGGATCAGGATTGCCATAGTTTGGTGGAGTACGTTCAGAGGAGAGTGGAAGGTTGGCAAACCTCAAAATTGTTATTTGGAGGACGCATTGAGCTGGTACGGTCAGTGATTACAGCTGTAGCTCATTTCTGGCTACAATCCATCCTCCTTCCTATCGCCACTGTTAGGAAAGTGGATCGGATCTGTGCAGATTTTATTTGGCGAGGGGGTATGCATGCGATCTCTTGGAAACAGCTATGTCGTCCCAAAAAGGAGGGAGGAGTGGGGCTTAGGCCGTTGCTGGAGATTCGGGAGGCCTCCGCGCTTAAGCTGGCATGGAAATTCATTAATGGGGGGTCTCTCTGGGCTGCCTGGATGTATAGCAGATATGTGAAGCAGGAGAACTTTTGGACGTGTACTACTGACAACAATCATTTCGTCACGTTCAAGACTGTCCTGAGACACAGGGGGATTCTTAAGTCTGCTATCAGGAAGGTCATGAAGGATGGATCTGGAACGGACCTCTGGCGGGATCCGTGGATAGATCGGTGCTCGTTATTGGACATTAGGGGGGATCAGACACACCAGGAGGACAGGCGGGGCCTGACGTGTAGTCGGATCATTCGAGATGGGGAGTGGAGGCCGGAGTCCTATCGATTTACCGTGGAGCTGGGAGAGATCATTAGCACTATTGCCATCGATCCGGACTTGCCTGCAGATCGGTAGATTTGGGAGCCGTCTGGTGCGTCCCCGGTTAATGGGGAGTTCCAATTCCGGAGTTGCTACAATCTCATCCGGCGCGCTTTTCCTCAGAGTCCTGACTACGAGTTTGTATAGTGCAAGGGCCTGGCCAGGAAGATGCAGCTCTGTATTTACAAGCTCCTACTGGGTCGCCTTCTTACTAGAGATCGGTTGAGTTCTTTTGGAGTGTCGGTCCCAGATTCCAAGTGTGTGTTGTGCTGTCTGGAGCATGAATCTATCAGACACATCTTCTTCGAATGTGACCTGGCTTGGCAGATCTGGATGGAGCAGAGTAGAGTGTTAGGAGGTTGCGACTCCGGAAGAGTATTGGGGACATCATCACGGTGATCTGCGATAGTAGAGGTCGAGGGGAGGACTGGTTCCGGACCGCCAGGGTTCGTCTGGCTGCTTCGGTTTGGCATGTCTGGCGGGAGCGAAACCGTTGGATATTCGAGGGTCTGGTTATACCTCTGGTGGGCATGCTTCGTAACGTCGAATTTGATGTAAATGTTATGAGGACTTAATGAGTGGGAGTCCCACTTTGATTGTATGTTGTACGATTATTGTGTTGCTTTGGAATAAAATTTACCCTTTTTCCAAAATATATATATATATATATATATATATATATATATATATATATATGTATATATGTCCATAACATATGTCCATAACATACATACTCATATCCTACAACAACAATAAACAACAAAGCCTTTATCCTAAATTTTTAGGGTCTCTACTTGAATCATTTTCTTCCATTTAACTATATCAAGGGTCATCTCTGCTCTTTTATAATGTTAACAAAAACCATAACCATAGTCGTATCCTCAAATTTTTGTAACCTATTCATACCTAAAACCGTATTCGTGTTTATGCATCCTAGCTTCAAAGCAAGTTGTGTATTTGCAAAATCTATCCCCAACTTGAGAGTGAGTGTTGTAAGTCAGAAAATAGTCACCCATGAATCAAAAGTAAGAAAGGCAGCCATGTCAACAACATATTTCATCCAAATGTTGATCTTATGTTGTTGTGTTTCATGGACACGGATTCGACACAACACATTACAGACACGGCAACACGGATTTAACACCTATTTTGGTGTGTCCTACTGTATTTCATGGTTTCATTGCGTGTCTCATATGTATATCCGACACAATACGACATGAATTTTGTAGTGTCCGTGCTTTTTAGATCTAATGTCTATGTGACACACTTTAGTTATAAGTGTCTGTAATATTCACTGAGAACACAGTACTTAGTGGAGCACCTCTTTCTCTCTTCTTAACTTCCCTTCTTCAACTTTAACTTAGTTACATCGTACAATACATGAATTATCCGTAGCATTTGTCATTGCGCTACTTCGCCTAAGAACTTGGAGGTATTCTAACAGCCTTCGCAGTTTTACTCCATGCTATACTTACATGCCAACAAAAGCTTGTTTGGTGTGCCTTCACCAAGAGTTACAGATCTACCAACGAGTTTATATCTCCCCAGAAATTGGGAATAAGCTTGCCATCGTGAGAATCCAGTCCACTTCTAGCTAATTGAGTCCAACTTGCATGTCTTCACAAAATCATCCACATATTACTTAGTAATTCTCTTCCATTACAAATGTGAGATGGTGGCTGTTCCCAGACTAAGAATTATTTTCCAATATCTACTATCCACAGACTCCTCTAGGGCTGCAAATGAACAGAGCAGCTCGCGAGATCGGCTCGACTCGATTCCTTAATAACTGAGCTTGATTACCTTAACGAGCCGAGCTTGAACATGGGAGCTCGGCTTGAGAGCTTGTGAACAAACTCGGCCGGAAAGCTTGTGAACAAACTCTAGCTCGAGCACCTTGCAAGCTACTCACAAGCAGCTCGAGCTCGGCTCAAGAGAAAAAATGAGCCGAGCTTGAACATCTTCTTACAAGCTTGAGCTCGGTTCGATAAAGATCAACCCTAAACTAGCCGAGCTTGAACATGCAAAGCTCGACTCAACTTGGCTCGGCTCTGCTCGGTTGGAGCCATAGACTCCTCAATTTATTTCACAGTTAATGATTATAGTTTTTGGAATAATATAAATACATAACCCTCGCCTCTCATCACAACACAGGAGCATGGTTACCTGGAACATAGAATGCTTTGAAATGTGGAATGAAAAAGGGAACAAAGTACAGCGCGGTCTGGACGCATTATATTGGGGGGTAGGCTTCTTTGAAACGCTCGTTCAAAACGCAATACATTTATACACAACATGGAAACAACTTTAAGGAATGAATATGTAATAAATAGATGACGCATATTTATAGCGTACTACTACATCATCATAAAAGGTCCAAGACTAAAATCAGACTCATAAGTTCCAAACAATCCTCGCAATCCTAACAAGAATGTCTTTTCGAGAAGAAGTACCACTTCTTAGACTCTTAAACCTTTCATGAAAAAAAAAATACAGGACAGCATCTTCTTCCTGCCTATATGATTTCTACATAACTCACCTAAGACTCGAAACGTGGATTTCCACATTCCAGTTTCGGCAAGCTACTACGTTGCAAGAACACGAACAAGACATGACACGACCCAATATAATACGGGCACGGCACCGATTTCCGTGAGAGAGGATATGGCCATCGATAGACTTCTGTTCCTTACTATTATAGCGTTGAAGCGCAACAGCGAGCATCGAAACAAAATCCACAGAAGCAATTATGCAAACACATCAGAAGCGACATTGTTAAACAAATCAAAACGTAAAGTTTTAGTTGGACCTGGAAATTTTCTGGAAAGTGTAATAAATTGGAGAAAAGTATGTTGGTAAGTGCATGTTAGGATCTTGTGATCCTGACATGTATATACCAGAATTCCTACCAGGAATCGTCATCAGTGATCAATACAGAAGCTTAACAGAGAAGAATTGGGGAGAAATTCTAGGTTTATTGATAATACTGGAATGGAAAAATACAAGCAATGCAAGAATTGGAAAGTGCAGGAAGAAGAACAGGGAAAACTTAGGTAACAATTCTCTGATCTCCCCTTTAGTAATTAACAGCTATTTATATAAAGGATATCCTGGTGACGTGGCTTGTATTTGTCACTGCAGGCTGTTGATTGGCCTGCCAATGATGAGCTGTCCTCTGAGGCTGCTGAGCTGGTCCGCTGAGCAATTCCTGAGAAGGAAGTAACTGCCAAACCAACTGTCCAGAAATGGACAATGCACTGTGCTATGCATATGGGCACGTATCAACTCCCTCCCCCTTAAATTGACCTTGTCTCAAGGTCAATAGAAGAGTAATTTGGATTCCTGGATCCCACACCATAACATGGAAACTGGCATTGTTTGGAGTCAGTCTGTGTTGTGTATCGGGGTACACAGCACCATCATACCATGGTACAGGTGATCGCATTGCATCAAAGCTGGAACCAAGGTAACAAGAAGGAACTCCATTCGGTAAAGAACCCCTGCCGTATGACCCATTCGAAGCCAACGAAAAATTTTGTTGGTTCAACTTTTGTGGTGCTGACACATTGTTCCCATTCACAGTCCCATTAGCAACTCCATTTGCATTCACCTTGGAGGTATCCAGAGGAATTGGTGGCTGCTCAGAAGCAGCAGAAGTGGAAATTTCACTTTTTGTTGTAGGAACCTTGATTGATGCATACGGCACATTTGGTGTTACCGGTGGCTGGTAGTAGGATGTTTGATACTGATAATGCTGAGGGGCATAGAGCTGACCATCGTGCCCCATGGTTGGAACAGGGGAACCAGGAGAGGGGTATGCACCATAAGGAGGATACCCATAACCTGAATGATACACATCACCATAAATTCCTGTTGGCATGTCCACTCCATCAGGATTCATGTATCTAGAATAGTCCTCCCCCCACTCCTGTGCTGAACCATCATAGCTTCCATAATAATAAGGCCCAAAATAGCACATGTTTGGATCAACGTTCTGAAGAAGAGGAGTCACCGACCGATCACTAGATTGAACTGGGGCACTCTTTACCTCCACGACATTTGCAGAGCTATACTTCCTTGTGCCTTCGACAAGGTCGTGAGGCTTGCTTTTGGGTTCCAAAGTCATCTTCTGAAGTAAATCGGTTGCTTCCATATTTCGAAGATGATTTGTTAATCTCTTCATCACTAGGTACTGGTACAGGAGACTACCAGATCTCCTCCACCCACTGTCAATAAGACTTTCATAGTCATTAACTGTAATGTTGTGCACCCATAGACCTGGATCCCATACCCTCACTAGGAAGGGAATCAGATAAACTGCCATCTTCCTCGAATCTGAGATCAGTGGCCCAGGCAAACGAAGGCAGCAGGTTGCAGAGCTCAAGTGACTCAAATCTCCAAAGCTAGGGGTAGCGAGATTGAGTGTTCTGAAGCAGATATCATATAATACCGCATTATCTAGAACCATGCACTCATCTGCATTCTCAGGTCTTCCAGCAGCTTGAAAGGTCCCTGATAATTTGAAACTGAAACTTCTTGACTTCAACTCCGAGTCAACTTCAAAATTATGAATACCAATTGATGCATTTGGAAATGGTGCAGAAGTCGGAAGAGTAATATTGTTCGGCACAAGACAGACACTGACAGTGCCTTCTTTCTTCAGGGACATATCATCGAGCACCTTCAAGTCATGTTCTTCAGTTTGAACTTCTGAGTCAAAATCTTTGCAATGTTCAACTTCAGTAGAAGGCAGTAGAGAACTTGGAAATGTACTCGACAAATTCAGCAAATCACTATTAGGCTTCTGAGGTTGCTCTTCAAATGATTTTGAATCCCTTTTTGCTTTATATTTCTGAAATGCTGCAGTTAATATCTTGATCCTTGTCTCATGTTCTTTGTGCAGAGATATCTGAATGGAAGAGAAAGGACTTGGTGCAGCCACTGGTGTTTGTACTGGTGGTGATAGAACATAATTTGGATTTGGATTCTCAGAATCCTTTCTAGATCTGGTCAGTTCTTCTAACATCTTCTCGACTTTATCAAATCGAGACAACAAATGGTCGAAACGATCACTGAGATCTAGGGTTGTACCTGACATAGCTCCTCGAGTAACTTCAATGGAGAAGAACCGATCTTCATTCCCAGAAGCTCGTCGTCCATCAGAAATGGCCCTCCCGATCCGCCATGGCTGGAGCTCCCTTCTCTCACTGGATCCAAGCGCTCTGATACCAAGTTGTTAGGATCTTGTGATCCTGACATGTATATACCAGAATTCCTACCAGGAATCGTCATCAGTGATCAATACAGAAGCTTAACAGAGAAGAATTGGGGAGAAATTCTAGGTTTATTGATAATACTGGAATGGAAAAATACAAGCAATGCAAGAATTGGAAAGTGCAGGAAGAAGAACAGGGAAAACTTAGGTAACAATTCTCTGATCTCCCCTTTAGTAATTAACAGCTATTTATATAAAGGATATCCTGGTGACGTGGCTTGTATTTGTCACTGCAGGCTGTTGATTGGCCTGCCAATGATGAGCTGTCCTCTGAGGCTGCTGAGCTGGTCCGCTGAGCAATTCCTGAGAAGGAAGTAACTGCCAAACCAACTGTCCAGAAATGGACAATGCACTGTGCTATGCATATGGGCACGTATCAGTGCACAACATTTGGAGAAGGAAGGGACGGAGGAAGGTTGAAGGAGAAGCGAGCGGGATTGCTTGGGGACGAAACTAACTCCCAAATCAAGAAAGGTTTAAAGTAGCATTCGTGGAAGAGTAGGTTCGGCTGCCCCGCCGGTGAGGTTAACCGAATCCGCAATCCAACCGGCCGGACCCGGCCCGATTTTGACCGGTTCAGGTTGTTTAGTATTGGGTTTGCTGGCTTAAATAATGTTTTGTTTACTCGCCACGCCTTAGAGCATCCAATACATGGACCCAAAAAAATTAATTTTTAGTTCTAAATTTTTAATAAAAATAACTAAATTACAATTCGATATCCTCAACTATTCGACTTTTTTAACTTAATATACTCACTTTGATAGGTATTAACTTAATAACATTTTTCAATTAATATTTTCAACTTGATACCCTCCATATCACCAAAGTGTTTTTCGTTAAAAATAAAAAAATTATTTCCTAAACTACTCTCTTCTTCTTCCCCCCACCCATTCCTGCTGCTGCCACCCCCCTCCCCCCACCCATTCCTGCTGCTGCCTCTCCCCCCAACCCACCGTTGCCCCCACCCCTCCTCTCCTTGCCCCCTCCTTCGCGCGCCCACTGTCGCGCTCCCCCTATCGCACCCCCTTCGTGCTCCCCGCGCCCAACACCCTCCCCGAGCACCCTTCCCCCCCCCCCCCCCAACCCAGCGAGCAACCGTGCGCAGTCCACCCTTCCCCCCCTCCCCTTGCGCTGGCGACGGTTGTTGCTGTTGTGCGCCTCCCCCCCCCCCCCCCCTCCGAGTTGCCGACGTCGGAGAAAGAGGGGGTTGTTGGAGAAAAATGGGTGAGAGAATTGAAGGGTGTTTTGGTCATTTCCTTTTTCCGTTAGCATCGTTTGGACTAAAATAGGATGAGGGTATTAAGTTGATGCCTATCAAAATTGGGGTATAAAGTTAAAAAAGCTGAATAGTTGAGAATATTAAGTTATAATTTAGTCTAGAATATGTTGTGTCTGTATGAAAATAGTATACCAACAATATTAAATGGCCTTTGATAGCAAAAGTCAAAAAATTATGTGAAATTTAGAATCTAGAAATTATGGCTCGAAATTAGTCTTACTATTCTACACAATGAGTTTCTACATTATGAATGTAGAAAATTTTAGGCCCAAGCTATGGCTCTTGTGGCTAGGACGTGACAATCATGGAACTTCATTGAACCTTACTATTCTAAAAAAATGAGCTCCTACATTCTGAATCTAGAATCTATAAATTGAGATGAACATTACTATTGATGCTCTTATAAGCATACCAAAAACCCAAAACCGAAAGCCAAACCAACCGATATAAACTTTCGGTTCGATTTTTCAATTCAGGTTCAATTTTCGGTGTTGGCTATGAAAAATCGGCAATGTGATTTTTATCTCGGTTAATATATATATATATATATATATATATATATATATATATATATATATATATATATATATGTATGGAAGAAAAAATATATATATATATATATATGGAAAATGTAATTTTATTGATTTTAAAAATGGGTAGGAAAAGCTTATATGCTGATTGTTGAATACAACTTGACTAACTCTCAGAACTCATTACAAAAATATAATTTACTACATCATTCTCTTATTTCGAGAACCACTCCTAGTCAGCTTAGTGTCTGGTCCCTTGCGTCGTGTCCTTTCCTTCACATGGGCTCTCATTTTATGTTGCATAAGTTGCAGTCATCGCTCGTTGACTTTCGTTAGTGCGTCTCCACCATGTGACAATTCCTACTCCAGTTGACTGTAATCCAACGTGTTACCATCGTTCACACTAGTGTAACTCTCTGAAAGACTTCAACTTTTGGATACATGCTAAAACTCCATCATTTGATGGAAGCTCCTGAGTTGGCAAGGCCAACTCACCTATGGATCCGACAGTCACCTATGAACTTATTCCCCAAGCAGTAGAGGATCGAAATTTCCCGTGCCTACAGAAGGACCCTCCATACAATCACTTCCATGACCTATCACTCCAAATCTCGGCATGGGAGGATGGGTGACTGGATAAGGAACTGATGTCACTCCATGTTCTCGTAATACGTAAATTTTTACATTTTTCATGTATATGATATCTGGCACATGTATCTTGATTATCTGCATTATGTAATCACACCTGGTCATGGCATGGAACGGTGTCTCGTGTCGGAGTAGTGTGCCACCCTTTGTCCTTGTCTGATTGTAGGCGTGGTTCACTGCTTCGATGATGGAATAACTGGACTGTGTTGTGATCAGGATTTTACTTAGTATTTAATTATTTGAATCATGTATCATGGTGTATGTCATTAGTCATTTGGTTAGAGCGTGATAGGGATTAGGGTTTAATGGAACAACTCCTACCTCACTATAAATACTCTCTTCCACACTCTCTCTCCTCATTACTCTCATTTTATTTTCTTCCACCAACTCACCTAGGCAAGTAAATCTTGCATTAAATGGAGAGACCACTTTTATTTTTATTTCTTTGATTTTCCTTAGGTATTATTGGTCTATTTTATTCATCCTTACATTTTTTATAAGTTTAGTTCTTAAAGTTTTTTATTTTAATGGCTAGTTTAGTGTAGATCTAAGTTTTAAAGTTAGGGTTTTAGGGATTTTTTATGGTTTAGATCTATCAAAAGTTGTTATTTTTGAAAACTAGTTGCTCCACGTTGTAGAGAATTTGATTTCATGCAATTTTAGCTTTTATTTCGTCAAATTTCGAGTTCTAGAACACAAGTATAGCCATTTCAAGTTTTCAAAACTTCCATGACAGACTTACTATTTGGGGACGACGACCCTCTATGCGCCCAGTAAGCCATGCGGCAATAATGCCAAGTGGCCATGAAACTTGTCGCATGACTGCTATGTGTCTTGATTGCTATGCATCCTAACTTCTATGCGTCTTGACTGTTATACGCCTGCTAATGACTGGGCGTCTGGCTATGTCATGTGCTTGCTTTCCAACCTAACCTGACCATCTTATGTGACATGTATTCTTATGTGCACTATAATCTTATGCGCCCATATTCTTATGTGCCCATGTGATCTTATGCGCCTAGGTGACCTAAGTGCAAAGAGATTTTTATGCGCCTACTTGGCTTGACCATGTTCCTGACTTAATTACCTGTATACGTGCTGGTACGTTTTCTAAGTATGTATTGAGGTACAATATTGGTGTGTACTGCGGTTGTGAGACTCGTCTCACAGTATCGGTATTTATATACTAATACATAATTTTGTACTGTATTTCGTATTTTATTGGTTTTCGGAACATTTTAAAAAAATTTCAACTTATAGATTTTCTTCTTGAATGGTATATCGCCAGTGTACCATTGTATGCCGACGGCATGCCTGTCACTCTCGTTTTCTGTTATATGCATTTTCAGTATACTTATACGAAATTTTGGCCTTTGTCAGGTGACCCGTGTTTTGACTTATCTTTCTTAGCATTGCTTTGGTTTAATTTTGACTTGGTTTAATTTGGTTTGGTTCGACTTGGTTTGGCTTGGTTTGGTTTAGTTGGTTTGAGATGAGATGGTTTTGTATAAAACCTAAACTTCTCTTTCTCTCTCCTCCATTATTTCATTTCTCTCCATCTTCTTCCTTTTCATTTTCTCCTCCAACCGAAGGCAAGTACATCTTGCCAAATATTGGACAAATGTTATTTTGTTTGTTCTAAACTCTTCCTTACATGATTATAAGCCTCTTTAGTACTTAGCATTTTTTTATTTTTGTGGATAATTTCTTATAGATCTAAGTTTACTTTACTTTCGAAATTCTTGGATTTTGATCTATCAAACTTTATTATTTTTAAGTTTTGATTGTTCTATGCTGTATAGAATTTCGTTCTATCCAATTTAGACCTTTGAAAATCCGGATTTCGAATTGTTTTGAGTGATTTGTGAACATTGGAAGTTCATGGGTTCCATGAACCCATGCCCTCGGCATGGAGAAGAAGAACAGTGCTGGGCGCATAGCTCTTTTTATGCGCCCATAGCAGCCTTTTCTTTTGGCGCAAAGCCCTATATATGCGCCCAAAGCACCTTACTTCCTTCAGCTTGGGTGCATGGCCATTTACATGCGCCCATGGCTCTTCAGCTTGGGCGCATAGCCCTATATATGCGCCCAAGGCACCCTGCTTTCTTCAGCTCGGACGCATAGCTCTTGATATGCGCCCAAAGATTTTGCCCCCGCCTTGGCGCATAGTCTCTGATATGTGTCTGAGGCATTATGTTTCATTCTGCTTGGGCACATAGCTCTTGGTATACGCCCACTTAGCCATGGAGGCTAGTCTCCAGGCTTGTCTTCCAATGCACCCTATCTCCATCATGTGGGCGCATGCACCCCTGAGCGCATGCCTTCCCTGGTACATGCTCTCCATGATACATTTAGTCCTAGGCGCATGCCCCTGGGCGCATAGCCTTTAAGCGCATAGTCTTGGGCGCATGCCATTCCCAGTACATGCTATCCTTGGCGCATGCTCTCCTTGGAGCATGTCTACCTTGGACGCATGCTATCCATGACACACCATTCTAACCTTGACACCCTTTTTGGCCATGGTGCCACCCTGGCCCGTGCTGGCTGGCCCTAGCACGAATGACTGTTTTATCCATTTGAGCTATTCAGCTGTTAGTCTTGAAAAACACTCGGACACGAAGCTTATAGAGATTTGTCTTGGCTTCATAATTTTCTCAGTTCACCTTATTGGAGTTCATATACGGCTGCTAATTTAAATCTTAGTTTTGATCTTCTGGCATATTTTTTGTACTTGGGTCGAATATGATATTTCCTTTAACGAAAATGAATTTCCTTAACATGATTAGATAATTTTGTACAGTTAGAGAATGATTGTACACCCTTGTTACACTTGATACTAGAACATATTTAATATTTGATCTATGCCAAGTTGTTACTTTTATTTATTCCCTCTTTCATGCCATGATACCCCTTTTTGGACAAGTTCTTACTTACATGCTATATTTGTTTCCATTTCTCTTCCTTGCTTAGCATGATTGTGGCCCGTCGGGGTGCACTCATGATTTATGTCTTTTTTTTTGCTTTACATGATAGTGACCCGTTGTGGTGCACTTATGTTACACCTTACTTCTCTGCTTATACTAGATAGTGACCCGTCATGGTGCACTCTTGAACATGTCTTTCTTTGCTTACATGATAGTGGCCCTTAGAGGCGCACTCTTGACAAGTATGTCTTTTCTTACTTACATGATAGTGGCCCGTAGAGGCACACTCTTGACAAGTACTCTTTACATGACAAGTAAACTAAATATGACATGCTTAATCAAGATGCTGTTGCGACGGCTATTTCTCCTTGCTAATGTAACTCTTTTTGGACACCGTGGTTAAATTCTTTGTTTATGCGTGCACAAGCTTAAGCTACATGTCTCGTCTTGCATCATGTCTAGGATATAGATTTTTGATTACCACGGTCAGGGATTCATACTGAATCTGACTAGGATAACGACTAGATTAATCAAGTAGCTTATAAAGAGATTTTCCAGTCACATGCAATCCCGTTATCTGGGCGCTTTAATTGGACTTGTAGCCTGCCGACGAGTAGGACGCATTTCTAGCACGCTGTCATGTGTTGCACCCCCAAGTCACCTAATACAACTCTCTCAACCCACGGAAGGATAACTCGGATAGTCTGCAGGGCTTGTGACTGCTGGAACATCTCATTGCATCTTATAGTAACTAGGCTTGTGATAACCCTAGTTAGCTAATGTATAAAGCCGTAATCATTGCTTGGCCGTGATTGATGGATGTAGTCAAGTCTAGTTTAGTTTTGTCTAGGCAGTGTCTGTATGTTTATTTCAGTACATTATTGTTTATGCTTTACTTTTGTCGATGAATGATCGGAGGCTAATTTCTGTTCAGGAGAAGGGTTACAACCCCGGTCCTTATTTGGTTTACGGGTTGTAACTTGGCTTCCGGAATAGCTCCCAAGTCATATTATCATTTGTCGTCCTATTCAGTACTCACATGTTCTACATGATCTTATACTAAACATTGATTGGAGATTAAGTTCAGTTTAGGAGAAGGGTTACAACCCCGGTCGTTGTTTGGTTTACGGGCTGTAACTTGGCTTCTGAAACAGTTCCCAAGTCATCTTATCATTGTCGTTCTATATAGTTCTTACAGGCTCTCATGTCCTAGTTACATCTCATGCTCACAAGTCCAGTTATCCCACAAGTCCTACATGATCCCTATGCTGGGTCACCATGTTCTCACGACCCGGCTACTTAACATGTTTACATGTCCAGTTTATCTTACATGTTCATATGCTTTCGTCCACTTTACATGTACATAGTCTACCTTATGTCACACATGAATTACTTTATGCTCCAGGTTGCTTTGCTTATTTTTTTTTCATTCTCGGGATGAGTACATTGGTAGTGCACGAGTCTCGATCTGTATTTACTTATTGCTTTCCCTAACCATTGCCATGTTAGCTATTGCTGGGTTTAGTCTATAGTTTGACTTCCTTTGTGGTACTTGCTATTTGGGGTCTGACTCCACTGGTTTTGTTTGGCCAGATCTGATAAAGGAGCCCAAGGGATCTTCCGCACCATCTACTCGACGGTGACCATCCGAAGCACCAGAGTACCTGAGTGGGTTTCTTATCATTCTCCCACTAGCTATGTACATTATTCTTTTGTGGCATTTAGCCTCCGAGCACGTGTTTAGCTCGTATTTTTGGATCTTGACATTTAGCCTACGGGCCAAAACATGATGTGCGTATTCTAGACTATAGCTAGAGCTTATCATGTATGACTATTACTCTTGCAAGTTCTCTACTTTGGTATGACTAGCTTCATGATCATCCATGTATAAATGGTTTGGGACGCTTTATTATTGTATGTCTGATGATCATACTTCTTGTACTTTGTATAATTGCCCATGATTGAGATACCTAGGATTGCTTGACCTAGGATCCACTGTTGGATTACAGAAGTAACCCATATGTCTTGACAGCTTATACGTGATTTCAGAGTACTGGCGTACTTTGGTATCACGTAGCTGGCATTGTCCGTCCCCACCTGCCAGTATTCTGGTTCTGGGGCGTGACAGCGGTACTATTAAATGAGTGCACTGAGATGTGACTCTTCGTGCTAAGTTGTCACGACCCGCACCCGGAGTAGGGGCACGAATGCGTGACATCGCCCCAGCCTACACTGCAGAAATAGCGTAGAATGCTGTCTAGGTCTATTATCTAACAACAATTATAATAGCAAAACCTGTCGAGATGTTCAACTCCAAACGGAGGACAAGTAATGACAATATCACATAATTAATCACAATATTCTAAGAAGGATAAATGATACTGAAAGATAAAGACAACAAAATATAAAATTATCCAGAAAATCCAACATAGAAATAATACAAGTCCAGAGTCTCAGAGTCAACAATCTCAAATACAAACTCTAAAATAATAACATGTTAAAGGGTTATCTGGAGACAAAGTCCAGTACAAATCTAATCTAGCTGAGCTACTACTAGTGCATCCTCGGCTGGAACTAATTCCTGCTGGACTAGGGTCTCTTGGTCTACGCCCACTACGTCATGAGGACCATAGTAGGTAGGACACTCGTCCTCGCCGTCGTTTGTAAAATTTTGTCAATGTATCCAGTCAGGATGGAACGAGCACATCTCCAATAATAGTTCTAGTTATATGATAAAGAATATGAAGCAGTAAATAGAGAGAATATACAAGGTAAAGTGATACGTACATGAACATGGTAAGACATATCAAGACTGTAAATGAGTGTAAGAGCAAAAAAATAGTGTATATCATGTACAGGAATCAAGAAACTACTATCTATGTGAGTTAGCACTAGTTTCAACATGTGATCGGCTTAGGAACTTGATACAAGAGTTTATGGTCTGGTTAATCATACATACAGTGTATGATTAACGCTGTTCAAGGTTCAAGACTTGATACAATGAGGGTATTGATCACATATCTACGCTAATACTCACCGTCTCCGACTAGTATAGTGGATCCAACCATGACACGTTATGACATGGAATTCTCTGAGAAGGTAGCTAGCCTTCGCAGGAATCGGTGTCCATACAATGTACAAGAACAACAAGGAGGTTTACATAAGATATCCCAAGGTAATCAAGGAATAACATCTCATGACGGGATCCAGACAATAGCAATCCGTATGAACAATGTGTCAAGAGAACATGGATATCTACACTAAATACAAGAAACATAGATGATATCATAAAATAAAAATATTATCAGATAATGTACTCGCCTGCAAACTGGTGTGAAAAATCAACAGTGTCCGATAAGGCGTCCCGAAGACCTAAAAAGGCAATATTGATGTCAATTTGAGTCTTGGATATATAAACATGCTATACTAGGTCCATTCTAGGTCTCTAGGCCAGTTCCAGGTCAATTAGGTTAATTTGACTTAATGTTGGCTTTTACCACTCTCTAAAATACCCTAGTCTAGGTTTTACCCTAGTGTACGGATACATTCCTTACCCAATATTTGCCTTGCTAACTAGGTCATACCTAGGTTTGGACCAATCCTAAACATTTGTATACTAGTATAGATATCTATATATATATCCTATTATTTTTCTATTACCTATGATTATCCTTCACTTAAACCCCCTTCACAAACCCTCTCAAAGGCAGGTCAGTTCATCACTACTCACCCATACATCAGTATATACATTACACTAGTTTACAATGGATATATATATATATGGGACACACACACTCTATATATATATATATATTTTTTTTTTACACTCTATATATATATATATATATATATATATATATATATATATATATATATATATATATACTCATCCATGTCAGACTTAAATATGATATATATATATATATATATATATATATATATATATATATATATATATATATATATATATATCATATTTAAGTCTGACATGGATGAGTATATATATATATATATATATATATATATATATATATATATATATATATATATATATATATATATATATATATATATATATATCATATTTATATATATATAAAAAAAAATATACTCATCCATGTCAGACTTAAATATGATACCCTCAGTTCAGTTTTGAACTGAACATGCTAAATCCAATTTCTCAAATTGATACTCATCCATGTACCCCATAGCAGGACACAAATTCCCCATTCCCCCATACATCTGATTATCATACACACATAGCCCCAAATGCATATATATATATATATATATATATATATATATATATATATATATATATATATATATATATATATATACATACCAGTTAATTCCTGGCCTTAACCCCTATAACCCTCAACTAATTTATATAGATCCCATCTCTATTTGTTGCAATTGATACTACTTCCCTGGGTCCACTGCTACAACACACTCCCTCTCATCTCTTTATCACCCACACTCTAGCTCCAAACCCTAACCCAAGTCTTTGCTTAATATGCAACCTTTCTTAACTGGTATATCATTCTCCCTATTTCCTAATGGTTGACCATTAAAGCCCCAAACCGAACCTGGAACCCTTAACTTCCTGTATCCGAGCTCCAACCAAGCAACATCAACCAACTCAAGGCCAAGCCAAGCAAACCTGAGTACTGGCCTGATCCAGCAATCATTCATATATATATATATATATATATATATATATATATATATATATATATATTTTTTTTTTTTTATATATATATATATATATATATATATATATTTTATATATATATATATATATATATATATATATATATACACTCGAGTATCAACCCAACACATGCACTCACAAATATGGATGTCCCCAATTCACATCTGAAGTGAACTCAAATATCCCTCATAATCCCTTACCTTTAATGCTAATGCCCTGCTCGAGGCTAGTCCCAAATCACTGATACTTGATGTATCATACTGTCCTGCCCGACCCTCTAAGTCTAAAATCTGATACTCTAATATCCCATCCTAATCTGTTAATGCTCTGCCTCCAAACAACCCAGAACATGACCAAAAGGCCACCCTTGTTGTATGTGCAGCAAAGCATGCAGCTTCTGCTGTGGCATTTGCATTGCTGCTGCTGCTGCAGCTTGCTTGCCTACAGAGCATTGCCACACAGCTACTGCTGCTGCAGCTTGCATTGCAAGACCAAGCAATCAAACCAGATACCATGCCACTGCAAACTCACTTAGGATCACCACCTCAAATATACACTAACATACTCTAACTAAATATCCTAACATCTAACACATCCTATGATACCTTCAAACCAAATCTGTTACAACATCCACCCCATCCTAATATCCTAACTATCTATCACCAAGTGGATCCCAGGTTCAGACCCCCAAGTCCCCTCTACTTAACCAAGTTCGATGCTCAGAGGAATGGTATGGATACATACCACATATTCATACCTGCAAGCATCTTTGGGAAGGTCAAGTACTAATATCCTAGGATACCCTGATCCTCTGATACTTGGTATCAGTATCAGGTTTGATACTTGCTCCCCTGCCCTACAGCAGATCAACATATATATATATATATTTTTTATATATATATATATATATTTTTTTTTTCTTTTTATATATATATATATATATATATATATATATATATATATATTTTATATATATTTTATATATATATATATTATATATATATATATATATATATATATATATATATATACTTTTCAGTGGGATACTCATATCCTTACATCGTATCACACACATACCTACACTTATCCTCATCTGCTATACCCTATCCAACAAATCCCTTAACCCTCTGTTAGATACCACCTATTCCCATTTTTGTGTTCTTACTGTCACCCTCTCAAATGCAGGAAGGTATCCTGTATTTGCAATTGGATGCTCCCAAGTGGCTAT
This sequence comes from Iris pallida, assembly GCA_029216955.1. Lineage (NCBI taxonomy): Eukaryota > Viridiplantae > Streptophyta > Magnoliopsida > Asparagales > Iridaceae > Iris > Iris pallida. The sequence goes on from JANAVB010021399.1 coordinate 10,845,258, forward strand.
GTACATAGATATGTATACAACAAGGAGGATATCTTCCCTTCCAACATAAGTTAATCCCTGCTCTCCTACTCCCTGAAATGTGGATGCCCTGCTGCAATTGCACTTACCTCTTGCTGTTGCTGCAATGCTATGGTATTGCAACTGCAGTCAGCCAACACCCCTCTCTAATGACATTAAAGATCACAACAACAAACTCTAGCCTATACATATATTCTTTTGAGCCAAAGCTCTCTACATGATACATATCAAGTATCCACAAATATAGAGTTAAGTTATGTTATACACATATATTCACAAATTTATATATATACCAAAATATAATCACCTTAGTTTACATGGAAGGGATATGCAACACAGTTATGTGCTAAAACCAATCCCACACACACACCCATATATACTCATATACATGTGGCTCATAAATCATTTGGAAATAAACTAGAGAGCCTAACAAAAGTATAAACTATCCAAATATACTATCAAAACTGAAAATAAGGCTCAAACTAGCCTATGGGGCATTCCTACAAATACTTGGTGTGTCACCCTCGGATTTCTTCCAAGGGTGGCACAAAACCTAACCAAACTTCCAAATGAGGACCCAATAGAGCCTCTAAACCATTCCTAAGGGTCATCCCTACCCATGAGTGAGTTCCTATGGGCTCAATATCAAAATGTGGATTGAAATGACAAGTTTAGAGAGAGAGTTATACCTATTGGGAGTTGTTTTCCAATGAACAATCAAAAGGACACGAACCTGACACGAACTTCTCTAGCAAATGGACTCTCCTCCTTGCTCCTAGCTTCGCACTCCTTGTAGGCTCCATCTTCTTGAAGGAATGGTGAGGATGGTGGAGGAAAGAGCGAGATTGGGAGTGAAATTAATGGTGGAAAGGCTCTTCCGTTGGAAAGAACTCTAGAAATAGAAGATGGAGGCTTGAACTAAATGGAATGAAGGAAGAGGGGGTCTTCTATATGGTCGGCCAAGGCATTCCTAGGTTAGAGCCTAACCAAAATACCAAACATGCCCTCTTAGTTGTCATTTGGTTATAATAATTGAAATACAAAGGTTTGAGGTCATTTTGGACAACATCCTAATCCCTTAATGAACTAATTTGGTCATGAATAATTAGTCTAATGGAACTAGTCTAATGAGTTGGTTTATGAGTCTTCTCTTGCTAATTCTTGGGCTCTGAATTAGTGTCTAAGCTAACCGTGCCACTAATTGTAATGCCCTAGTCCCAAAATATATAGGACCAAGTACGTGAATATGCCAGCTGCACATATACGAAGAATACTCCAATATATGGAATCCTCGTATACGTACATAAGCTGTATATAAAATAATCACAGGCCAGAATAATATAATCTAATCTCATCACAGCTCAACACAGAAAATAACAGAGTCCAGATAATAAATGAGTGTATCAAAAGATAGCCGGTTGTACATATCTACTCCAAACAGCTATAAAAATAGTCTCACAAGATCGGAGTCCAACCTCCGCAAAATAGAAAGAAAAGAGATATAAAAATATCCACTAATGTCTCAATAAATGAATAGACTAAAAATCAGCAGAAGATGCCTCGTTATCAATATAGGATGGATCCAATGCCGCTCCGTACTCCTGCGAAAACTCGTATAAACCTGGAGAGATAACCAGGTCCTCAGCGGAACGTAACAAGATACAAAAAAAATACTATGCCATATAAACTATGATATATAATAATAAAGAAAAGGGGATGCATGCAATAGGGTTTCTGACCAGTCTACTGTAAATATGCAGTTGAGATACAATCCTTCGACGCATGAGCCCTGGCTGAATATAGGATCCGGTATAGTCCCCTCTTGGGCACCAGTGACCAAGCGCATAACGTTCAAGAGTGTCAGTGGCCAACCTGAGAGGATAATCATACCCGTATCTCCAGCGGAGCTTCCGAGTTACAAGGGAAGTGTAATCGAAGTCCATATGTCAGGTATTGTTCTCCCCATCCAATGCCTAGTATCATCATCTCCATGACTGATATGAACCTCTAATAACCGCCAAGTCTTCCAATATACAATTCTATTGGCAGTTACTCCTATCCGTCGTACGCTCCATACGTATCGGTGGCCAACTGACTACGTGGGTATGTGTCCTACATGTGACTCATAAACACGTGGAAAAGCAAGTGTCAAGACCGTATGAGATATACCAATACCTCATCAACAATGGGTGGTCACTAGACTAAGTCAATGCAAGAGAAATAAATAAAAGCAAGAAAACGACCGATAGAGTCGCTTGCACCCAAGTGTGACTTGGACGCACAATTTTATAATAACAACAAATAAGAAATGCTAAAAATAACAACTAAAAATAAGAATATGTAAATCACAGAGTAAGGTGGCAAGGTATCTTGCATGGCAGTGCGGAAATAGCCACTCCAAGCAATCAGTCACGTCAGCAGAAAACCTTAAAATCCATGAACGGCTTCGGATGCAGAAACAAACATCAAGAACATTCCCGATGTAAAAGATATCTCTAGAAAATACATGTCCAAAAGTCTAATTCTGGAACAGGGGCAAAATAGTAATTTTGGGTCAAAACGATGTCCGCCGTTAGACCCATTTTGTACCGAAATACGTGCCAATTTCTACGGTCTCTAAAGTCATCAAACTATATGTCTACAGGTTCGGTTTAAGGAGACGAATCCAACAGTATGTCCAATTTTGGATTCCGATAAGCCGTGCACAAAATCATCCATTGGGTCGGGTTGCGGGCCCACCAAATTGGTGTTCCGATCAACCTTCTCAGAATTAGACCAAACTTGTCGTACAGGACCAGAAAATCGATGCGGTCCTGATGACGCAAGTTTCGTGTCGATCCGACCAATGTGCATAAAGTTATGGCCAAGTTTGCAAAACATCGATACGGGGGTATCTCGACGGATACACACTGATTTCGTCGAGCACGTGCTACGAAATCGGGTTACGTCAGTTCCCACATGTCGGCAACATCCATACGCCCCTTTGGATGTGTATAGTCTGTGACCACATTGTCTGGTTTGTCAGGGCGCACGCCGTATCAGATAGATTTCTAATTTTTTTAATGTTTTTAAAGCAGTTTTTAACACAAGTTCATCATCATGTAACTTTCTGTACAAGAAACGAAATATGATTCTATGAAGTGCGTTATAATCTTGGCTATGTTGTCCTAGACTTTTTTTAATTAGTTTAACAAAAACCCTAATGTACACACTACAACAAAAAACCCTTTTAATGACGGCTAAAAAGCGTTATTAATGACAAACATGACACTTTTTTTTTTCAAAGCAACCGTTATGAAAACGGGTGTTATAAATATTTTTTAAAAGCGTTATAAAAAAACCGTCATGAATAGTTCCTATAAAAGCATTATGAATAGTTAATATATAGTGCACAATTCAGAACAATTTTAAAACGTTATGAATAGATAATATGTATAGGCTCAATACAGCACATTTATAACATTTTATACTATTCAAATTAGCATTTTTTTTTGAAACAAAATTAGCATATTTATAATGCTCTATACTGCACGGTATATATTACATTCCAAAAACTTAACATTATATATCACAATCTTTATTACATTTCTCAAAATAGAGTACATATCAACATCTTCATTACATTAAATATCCAAATACATATATATATATTTACAACTACCAAAATTGTCCACATCAAAACTTGGCCACATCAAAACTATCCACAGAACATGTAGCAAAATCCTGAAAAAGATAAAAATTATACTTTATTTATTTGGATAAAATCTATTGTAAGTTTAACTTATCCGTATCCGTGTTCGTATCCTTAGTCCATATCGTAGCCTTATGGATGTTGATTGATAACGACAAATTTGTATAAACAAAGGAGAAAACCTCACCTGGATTGTGCTGTCCAAATAGAACCTGGGCAATTGCCAATCCGGCCGCCTCTCCAGGATACCCAGCCCACAAGATCTCCCCGATGGTCCGATCATCCTTCGCGAAGCTGACATCCACCGGATGTAGCTGCCACAGTTCACGTCCATTCTTGAAGAGAACATAACTAGAAGAGTGCATGAGAGCTCAACAGTATACTGCAATGTTTAAAGCAAGTAAATGATAGAACTTCACCTGTAAGAATATGAGAAATAACTTCTACAGGAATGACAGTAAATACCCAAAGCCAACCAGCATCTGCTCAAAGTCTCCGACATCAGCTAAAACCTTTGCATTTGCAAAAACTTCGTATCAACAGAAGTTAAATCATAAAGTTAGAACGACGAAGCATGCTTACATTTACAACCTAGGGCTAAGGATTCGTGAAGCTAGGGCACAGCCACACAACCCGACACAACAAGCAGGGTTCTCTTGCTCGAGAATTATCGATACAAAGAGTACAAATATGATTTAGAAACTATGTTTCCATTTTCCTCCTACAAAATCCTGTCCTGTTCTCGTACCAAACCAAAAAGCAACGATAAGAACAAGAAACATAAAATTCCTAAGAATCTACTGTAGGATACAAATCTTCAGATAAGGATGCCTCCCATATTCCTCATTTATACCTTCATTGTTCGTTTTGAGTCGTCCTGAGGAAGATTTTTCACCATCTACAACCCATGCTTCAGTTAGCAATCCAATAACATAACTTGCTATTATTGTTCCTAATAGAAAGAGGAGACACTAAACTACTTAAAAAATTAATGTTTCTCTGCATAAAAAATAGGTACTGTCCTTTCCCTACGAGGTTCAGTGAATCTACCACAAAAATTAACAATATATGAAATTGTCGTCTGTGTTCTTACTGGTATAAAATATAAATATTATCTAACTAAAGCATTATCAATCAGAAGACAAGGAAGACGGATCAAACAAATGTGAAAAAGGATCTCAAAAATAAGGTTTGTGTATTTCCTATCCACAATGCTTATGCCGGCTATAGAAAATTTTATATGATACCTTGTGATTACATGGAATGCTATTTGCATGGAGAAAATGAATAATGGAGCTTAAATGCATTAAAAGATCATAGCACACTTAACCTTTTCTTTTCCTGTTCGTGCAGATTTTTCTGCATTTTCTCCAGACTTTTGACACCTTGTCCTTCAGCACCAAGTCTATATTCCATTTCTTCGATCTGTGGTTTCAGACTCTGCATTTCACTTAAAAGTCTTTCAAAAGCCTCGATTGGTTGCAGTAATACTTCCACCGCATCCCTCTCGGATTTAACATGAGCAAGCACTCCTAGAAGCTACAAATAAGCGTGGACATATACATAGGATTATCAGTATTATCACAATAGAATAACAAGAATGTCCATTCTAAGCAAGATGATACCATAATAAGCTGCAACATGGGGGCATCACTAGCAACAAAGTAAACTGCAACAAACTATACTTTAGGCAAGCAGTAGGTTCAAATTTCAACTCACCTAGCATGCTTACAGTATCAACATATCTTGTTTGTAGCAATCAAAAATGATTATATCAGCAACAGCAATGCAATGTCATGCCAAAAAAGTACAAATGTAGATAAACATTTGATGCAAACTGCAACACACTAATATCATGTTAGCTGATCTCTTCTTAACTGGGAGATTCTAATATCTAACATTACATTTGCTTATTATTTTTTAGCTTAGATTTAGTATTTTGTGATGGTTTGAAGATTATTTTGCTAATTTATGGTAGATTATTCGTGATCTATTCATATCATTTATCATATACCATATATTCATTGGATTAAGGAATAGACATATGATATAATGCTAAGTTAAGCAATTATGCATTTATTGTTCCTATGTAACATTGGCAGAAACAATCAATTCTCATGAAACTGGGTAAGAAAACCCAAAGATACACGAAATCATCATCCAAGCTCCCATAAAATATTTGAAGTTGGAAAATTAAGTTTGAACATGGGAAAGCTTAGCTAAGTGGAATGTTTTCCCACATTTTTTTTATTTCTGTTGTGGGGGAAATGGGAAAGCTTAGCAATGATTTCTGGCCATTAGTGGTTTTCTTGGGAACTATTAATTTTACTATGAATTATCATCATAAACATAAGCTAGCAAATCATATTTCCTTCAGAGCTAACAATAAAAATATTGTTATATTATATACACTAGCAAACGTTAAGATGGATATCAACCTTACTTTGATTTTTTTTTATGAATTATCATCATAAACAACTACAGTTTCTATGAATTATCATAAAAATATTGATATATACACTAGCAACAGTAAGCAAGGGGACATTATATATAAAGTACACATCAAAAAATATATTCATTGTATTCGAGTCAGTCGTATACCTAACGTGAGACGTGGATGAGGAATGAATGGGTGGCGGCTAGAGGGGTTTCTTAAGGAAGGAGAAGAGCTGTGATCGTATATATATAGAGGAAATGGGAAATGTTAGGGTTTTAGGGAGTCCGTACGGCTGCTGCTCGGCAGCTGGAATTGGGTGCAGCCGGGCGCACGAGTGCCAGAGCTCCGAGTTCGAGCTCCTCTTCTCCCCCTCCTCCCCTCCTAATAAAAAATCAAATATTTCACATTTTCCCTCACTTAACCACAACCAAACCAACAACAATCGCTACCAAATAATGCAACAACAACAACAAAAATGAACAACTACCATTCTCGTCGTGCTCCCCCAGGCCCAGACTCGAGCTCATCTCTGCCAACTAGCTCAAATGCAAGCTCCACAGCTCCATCAACAGCTGCAAAAATAAGAAAATTAGGGTTTCCACAAACAAAAACGACTCGTATTCTAAAAAAACACAGCAAAAATAAGATATTGGGGTAAATTTTGAAAATTTTGAGGCCGAAAGAAGCTCAGGAGAGCTCGAAAAAGCTCTCGTCGCAGCTCAAAATTGCCATGGGAGGAGATCTCAAAGGAGGAGGAAGATTTCATTATGGAGCTTGCTGGTAGCGGATTCGGGTCAGGGAGTCGAGGCTCCGAAGAGCACGCACTTGGCATAGCAGACGAGCCCGACGGAGGCAACCATCACCGGAAGCCACTTCTCGGAGACCCCGTCGTCGATCTCCCTCTCCAGGCTGTCGATCTCGCCAGAAAGGATGTCGAGGAGGGTGGAGGGGTCGGAGAGGAGGCCGTGGAGGTCGGCACAGAGGGCTCTGGAGCAGAGGAGAAGGCGGACGTGGCTACGGGCCGAGAATGGAACCTAGGTTAGGGTTTGTGGGAGGGGGAGGGTTGGGGGCTTAGGGCTTAGAATGAGACCTAGGTTAGGGTTTGTGGGGGATTAAAAGAAGGAGGAGGAGAAGATTAGGGTTTGGTGAGAGGAGGGAAGAGGAGGAGAAGGGGAGTGGAGCTGAGAGGGAAGGAGAAGGGATTTGGAGAGGGAATGAGAAGGGGGCGGGGGCTTGAGCCTCAAAATATTACGGGGGTGGAAAGAATTTTACAGAAAACTTATTACAAGTTTGCCACCGCTCTAAAATATTAGTGACGTTTTGTTTTATAAACGTTATAAAAAGTCCAGAATTAGCCCAAGCCGTCATAGAAAAAAGGTATTTCGAACTTTGATAACGCTTAGGTATCAGGCGTCATCAATACGTCTTGTCGAGCGTTATTAATAGGCCTTTTTGTTGTAGTAACAGATTAATAATCGACTCCAAAGTTGAGACTTTACACAGCCTCATGCTCTATTTTTCGAGCAGTGAGTGCTCGACTTTACGTTGATCTCAAGGTAAATCTCGGGTGCGATATCGAAATCCTTCTGATGGGATTCGAAGAGGGTTATATAGTCTGTCTATAGGATTTAACAATTCGAAAAATGATTAGAAATTAATGAAGATATCGGCATTAGAATATGGTACCTTGCAGTCGTCAATAATGGGTTTACACTGATGGTACGGTCGGCCTGGGGGTTGCGGCGATGAATCGGTCGACTGTTGTAGGCGATCAGTGGCCGGAGTAGTTCGCCAGAGGGTCGGGGTGCTCGGGGATCAAGTGCTCGGGGTCGAGGGTGAGAGCTTTCAGTGCGCAAAGGTTTCGAAGTCGGAGGGAGAACCCGCGGCTTATATGCGGCCTGGAGATGGATTCTCCAATTGCGGCTCGAATTTCAACTTTGATTAGGTTTAGGTTGTGTCCAGTTGGAAGAGAATCTCCTTAGGATTAGTTAGGATTTTGTTTGGAGTGATTTGGTGGTGAATTGATCGAGATTGGGTTCTTAAATTCGTTTAAAAAGATTTTCCTTTCCTTTCTGTGTTATCCCCAGGGGGGGTCGGGAATTGCTTGTTACTGTAGCTTCGGCTACAGTAACTTCTTATTTTTACTCTTAATAATTAGATATTCTCTATTATTAGTATAATGTGACCAATGCACCAAAAATTCCTAAATATATATATATATATATATATATATATATATATATATATATATATATATATATATATATATATATATATATATATATAGAATGTACTTAATTTAAATTTCTAAAAATATATAAAATATACTAAATTTCTAAAATTTGTAGTCTACCAATAGTAGTATAATGTACAAGCACATATACCTATACATTATATATATGCATATATTTACTAGCAACAAATGAATTAATTCAAATTCAATATAACAAAAATAATTAAAATACTAAAAATAATTAGGAATAAATATGGGGGTTTACTTCCTACCCAACTTAAAGAAATTTCATCCTCGAAATTAATCTAAGGTGGGGGGGGGGGGGGGGGGGGGTCGAATGCGATACAATACAAGGAACTATAAAGAACTAACATGTGCAAGACATACCTTTGTTGGCAAACAACTGCAGGTAACGATGCCGAATGTCGTCCTCGCGCTCCCACGTAGACTCTTCCGGTGAGTGGTGTTTCTATGTCACACGAACCAACGTTATAGATTGATTCTGCAACACCTTTATTCGGCGATCAAGGATGCCTACTGGTTGCTCTTGGTACAACAAACTCGGTCCAACTGTGATTTCGGAGTGATGGAGCACATGACTGCTGTTTGCCACGTATCGCCTCAGCTACAACATATGGAATACATCATGTACTCCTTTTAATGACGGTAGTAATGCCAATCTGTAGGCAACTTCTCCAATACGTTCCAAGACATCAAAAGGGCTGATGTATCTTGGACTCAATTTGCCACGTCCATCGAATCGAATCGTCCCTCTAGTGGGAGATATCTTCAAGAACGCATGGTCGCCTTCCTTGAACTCCAAAGGTCGACGATGATTATCTGCCCACTGCTTCTGTCGATCCTGTGCTGCTCGCAGGTGGTCCTGTATCTTCTTGACCTTCTCTACTATGCTCAAAACCAACTCAGGTCCCAATATATGTTGCTCTTCGATGTCGCCCCAACAGACAGAAGATCGACACTTTCTACCATACAATGCTTCAAACGGAGCCATCTGAATGCTCGCTTGATAGCTATTATTGTAAGAAAACTCCACAAGATGAAGGTGGTCCTCCCATGATCCGCCAAAGTCAAGCATACACGCTCTCAACATATCTTCTAGTGTCTGAATAGTACGCTCTGACTGGCCGTCTGTTTGTGGATGGTACGATGTGCTAAACTTCAAACGCGTACCCAAACTTTTTTGCATACTGCTCCAAAAGTGTGAGGTGAACCTCGAGTCACGGTCCGACACGATGCTAACTGGTACATCGTGTAGCTTCACTATTTGCTTCATATACATATCTGCCAAAATTTTTGTGGACTGCCCTACTCTAAAAGGTAAGAAATGGGCCGATTTGGTAAGTCTATCAACAATCACCCATACCGCATCTCGTCCACTGGGACTCCGAGGAAATCCTGTGACAAATTCTATCGTTATGTGCTCCCATTTCCACTTAGGAATGGGTAGCAGCTGCAATAATTTGGCCGTTCTCTGGTGCTTGGCCTTCACTTGTTGGCATACCAAACACTTGGCCACAAAACGAGCTATCTTCCGCTTCATTCCGTGCCACCAATAATACTGCCGTAAGTCCCGGTACATCTTAGTTCCTCCGGAATGGATAGATTAAGCCGAACTGTGTGCTTCCGTCATCAACTCCTACCGTACCTCTCCATTAGAAACATAAATTCAATCACCACATCGCAATGTCCCATCGGGATGAATCCTCAATCATGTCTGCTCTCCTGTTTCTGTTCTCTCTCTAAGCCGTCGAAATCTAGCATCCATGGGCAATGCCGCCTTGATCCTCTCTACTAATGATGATTGCACTTGGAGATTGGCTAATATGCCATCTGTTCCAGGTAATACTACCTCAATACCAAGCTGCTGCAAGTCTCTAATCAACTTCTTCTGTGTGGTCAAGAAGTATGCCATGGGCCTTCGGCTTAATGCGCCTGCCACAACATTAGCCTTGCCCGGATGATAATGTAGCTCGATCTCGTAATCCTTCATCAACTCCAACCAACGTCATTGTCATATATTCAACTCTTTTTGTGTGAATACGTACTTGAGGCTCTTATAATCAATGTAGATGTCAACCTTCTCGCCGTACTAGTAGTGTCTCCATAGCTTCAAAGCAAAGATAACTGCTGCGAGCTCTAGATCGTGGGTCGGATAATTATTCTCATGCACCCTCAACTGTCTCAATAAGTATGCTACTACATGACCGTGTTGCATCAATACGCATCCTAGTCTCTTCTCGGATGCATTGCTGTAGATCACAGATCCTCCCAGTCCTGATGGTAGTATCAAGATAGGTGTCGTGGTCAAGCGCTTCTTCAACTCGTCAAAAGCGGCTTGACACTCATCTTTCCATACAAACTCCTGATCCTTGCAAGTTAGTCGAGTCATAGGCCCCGCTATTCGAGAGAAATTTTCTACGAACCTTCGGTAATATCTCGCAAGTCCAAGAAAACTTCTCACCTCGGAAGCTGATGTTTGAGCGGGCTATGCCTTGACTACTGTGATCTTCTCAGGATCTACTGATATGCCATCTCCAGTAACAATGTATCCAAGAAATGATACCTCCTTGAGAAAGAATTCATACTTTTTAAGCTTCGCAAACAGTCGCTCATTCCTCAATGTTCCTAAGATAATCCGTAGATGCTGCTCATGCTCCTCTTGACTCTTGGAGTAAATCAAGATATCATCTATAAAGACGACTACAAATTTGTCCAAGTACTGGTGAAAGATCATATTTATTAAATTCATGAAAATCGCAGAAGCATTGGTTAAACCGAAAGACATGACTAAGAACTCGTAGTGTCCATATATTGATCGAAAAGCCGTCTTCATAATGTCTTCCTTTCGAACCTTCAGTTGGTGATAGCCCGATCGTAAGTCAATCTAGGAGAATACTTTTGCTCCACTCAGTTGATCGAATAGATCGTCTATACGTGACAAAGGATACTTGTTCTTCACTGTTACTGCATTCAAAGCTCTGTAGTCGATGCACATGCGCACTGTCCCTTCTTTCTTTGGCACAAAAAGAACGGGTGCTCCCCTTGGTGACGCACTGGCACAAATAAAGCCTTTCTCCAACAAGTCGTCAATCTGTGTCTTCATCTCTACCATCTCCTTGGGTGCTAGACGATATACTCGAGATGAAATAGGCTCGGCCCCAGGAATAAGCTCAATAGAAAACTCAATGTCTCGGTCAGGTGGCAGTCCTGGTAGATCCTCAGGAAATACATCCTCGAACTCAGCGATAACGGGGTGGTAAGAGGTGTCATACATCATCATGTGAGTCTCCAATGTGGGTGCATCACAACTCTCTCCTTCTTCATTGGTGAACTCAAACTCCGTTATATTTGGTGGTCTAAAGACGATACTGCCCTTATGGCAGTCTATGAGAGCGAAATGTTGGCCCAACCCGTCCATTCTGAAAACCATGTCGAATGTCGGCATAGAGAATACAAGAAGTCTTACTTTTATCTCTCTACTACATATTACTACATGACAAAGTCTACAAACACTACTAACAGCTACAACTCCTCCTCCAGTGAGGATTCTAATATTTTTAGATAAGGGTGTGATGGGAATGCTGTATCTAGTGGTAAAACTAGTGACTATGAATGAATGAGTGGCTCCAGTGTCAAACAATGTAATGACAGGAAATGAAGCAACTAAAACCATACCTGCTATGACCTCTGCCTCTGTCTCTATATCCTCTACGGTAAGCGAGAATGCCTGCCCATAATTCTGTCTTGGACCCTGAGCTCTGACCTTGTTGTACTGTGCGCCTTGGAAAGGCAATGGTGGGCGAGGTGCTCCTGCTGCTGGCCCGGGAGCTGGAGGTGCTGAAGCTGTAGGTCTTAAGGCCTGATGTGCCTGTACTAGTGCTCACTGCTCGGGGCAATCTCTGGCCAAGTGCTATCCCGATCCACATCTCATACATAATCCCAAACGAAGTCGGCAGTCATCTCTGATGTGATCTTGCTTTCCACAAAAGTGGCAAGTGGGCTTCTGGTAGGGTGTAGTCCTCTGCTGGTACTATCCTGTGGTCCTCTTGATAGGTCCTCCCTGAGTGGCTCGGGCTGGTGTAACTGCTAGGGTATGGCATCTCGATGTCGGTTGTTGTTCCTTACGAAGAAGCTCCTGAGCACGAGCTTCTTCCAAGACAGCTGAGTGGAAGACTCGGGACTGTGTAGTCGTATACGACTTGAGCTCTGGTACAAGCCCCTGATGGAATCTTCTCACCTTCTCTAACTCTGTCGGGATCAGTCATGCACCAAATCTACTCAGGCGATTGAATTCTGAGTCATACTAATCAACTGTCATATTTCCTTGCTTCAGATGAAGGAATTGGTCGTATAGACCGTCTCGAACATGGATGGGGAAGAATCTTTCATAGAATATATCGTAGAACTCCTTCCAAGTGATCCCAGTGCCTAGTCGCCTTTCTTCTGCCTTCCACCAGTGGTGGCATTATCCTCCAATAGTAGGTCTACTGCTGTCATCCAATCTCGAGCTGGCAATTGGGAAGCCTTCAGTACCTTTTCTGTGCTAATAAGTCATTGTGACACCTTTAATGGCTTCTCTGTTCCTCTGAAGGGCTTGGGGTTCATGTCTGTAAAGTTCTTGATAGAGCCTTCATAAGGATGAAGAGCCGGTGCCGGTGCCGGTGCTGGTACCGGTACAGGAGGTAGAGGTCTAGCCAATACTGTCATCATAATCTGTCTGATCAGCTCAGTCTGCTGCCACTGAGCCTGCATTATGGCATACATGAACTAGGAAGTAGGGCTCCCATCAGTCGATGGTGGAGGCATCTGAGGTCCCGACTGTGGTAGAAACTGTTGAGTGAATGATGGTAGTTGAGGGGTACATTCCTTCTTGGTGGCACAGTCGTGGTCTGCCCAGCTTGGCTGACTGTGGGTGCTTGTGTCTTCTGATGCACCATCGACGGGGTCGAGGTAGGCTGTGACTGACCTGACTGATATGGTGTCACCGGGGTCATCAGAGGATTCTGTCCCTCTGTGGTTGCCGCTTCACCAGACGTGAGGGCCAAGGCATTACGTCCGCTTCTCAAATGCATACTATTGGCACGAAGAAGAAAATTGGATGATATTAGGAAAGGTTAGATATGAGGTAAATCAAATAATCAAAGGAGTTTCGAAAAGATTGGGAATCAAAGGAGATAGTAGTTCTGGATGAGATACTGTTTCTATTCCTATATACAGGCTTGTTGGGCACAGTCATGTAATCCAACAATATTTTTTGACCTGCATGGGCCACCACAAAAATATGTAACGTCCCAGTCCCAAAATAAATAGGACCAAGTACATGAATATGCCAGCTGCACATATACGAAGAATACTCTAATATATGGAATCCTCGTATACGTACATAAGCTGTATATAAAATAATCACATGCCAGAATAATATATTCTAATCTCATCACAGCTCAACACAGAAGATAACAGAGTCCAGATAATAAATTAGTGTATCAAAAGATAGCCGGGTGGACACACCCACTCCAAACAGCTATGAAAAATAGTCTCATAAGATCGGAGTCCAACCTCCACAAAATAGAAAGAAAAGAGATGTAAAAATATCCACTAATGTCTCAATAAATGAATAGACTAAGAATCAGCAGGAGATGCCTCGTCATCAATCGAGGATGGATCCAGTGCCGCTCCGTACTCCTGCGAAAACTCGTCTAAACCTGGAGAGATAACCAGGTCCTCAGCGGGACGTAACAAGATACAAAAAAATACCATGCTATATAAACTGTGATATATAATAATAAAGAAAAGGGGATGCATGCAATAGGGTTCCTGACCAGTCTACTATGAATATGCAGTTGAGATACAATCGTTCGACGCATGAACCCTGGCTAAATATAGAATCCGGTATAGTCCCCTCTTGGGCATCAGTGACCAAGCGCATAACGTTCAAGAATGTTAGTGGTCAACCTGAGAGAATAATCATACCCGTATCTCCAGCGGAGCTTCTGGGTTACAAGGGAAGTGTAATTGAAGCCCATACATCAGGTATTGTTCTCCCCACCAAATGTCTAGTATCATCATCTTCATGACTGATATGAACCTCTAATAACCTCCAAGTCTTCTAACATGCAATTCTATTGGCAGTTACTCCTATCCGTCGCACGCTCCATACGTATCGATGGCCAGCCGACTACGCGGGTATATATCCTACACGTGACTCACAACACGTGGTAAAGCAAGTGTCAAGGCCGTATGAGATATACCAATACCTCATCAACAATGGGTGGTTACGAGACTAAGTCAATGCAAGAGAAATAAATAAAAGTAAAAAAATGACCGATAGAGTCGCTTGCACCCAAGTGTGACTTGGACGCACAATTTTATAATAACAACAAATAAAATGCTAAAAATAACAACTGAAAATAAGAATATGTAAATCACAGAGTAAGGTGGCAAGGTATCTTGCCTGGCAGTGCGGAGATAGCCACTCCAAGCAATCTGTCACGTCAGCAAAAATATTCAAAATCCACGAACGACTCCGGATACTGAAACAAACATCAAGAATATTTTCGGTGTAAAAGATATCTCTAGGAAATGCCTGTCCAAAAGTCTAATTCTGGAACAGGGGCAAAATCGTAATTTTGAATCAAAATGATGTCCGTCGTTGGACCCGTTTTGCACCAAAACACGTGCCAATGTCTACAGTCTCTAAAGTCGTCAAACTGCGTGTCTACAGATTCAATTTGAGGAGATGAACCCAACGGTATATCCAAGATTTCGATGAGCCGTGCACAAAATCGTCCGTTGGGGCGGGTTGCGGGCCCGCCAAATTAGTGTTCCGATCAACCTTCTCAGAATCGGACCAAACAAGGCATACGGGACCAAAAAATCGATGCGGTCTTGATGGCAAAAGTTTTGTGTCGATCCGACGAACGTGCACGAAGTTATGGCCAAGTTTGCATAACGTTGATACGGGGGTATCTAGACGGATACGAACTGATTTCGTCGCGCACGCGCAACGAAATTAGGTTCCGTCAGTTCCCACACATCGGCAACATCTATACGCATCTTTCGATGCATATAGTGTACGACCACGTCGCCCGGTTTATCGGGGCGCACGCTGTATCGGACATATTTTTAAAGTTTTAATGTTTTTAAAGCAGTTTTTAACACAAGTTCATCATCACGTAACTTTCTGTACAATAAACAAAATATGATTCTACGAAGTGCTTTGTAATCTCGGTTATGTTATCCTGGACTGTTTTCAATTAGTTTAACAAAAACCCTAATGTACAGATTAAGAATCGACTCCAAAGTTAAGACTTTACACATCCTCATGCTCTGTTTTTCGAGCAGTGAGTGCTCGACTTTGCGTCGATCTCGAGATAAATCACGGGTGCGATATCAAAATCCTTCTGATGGGATTCGAATAGGGTTATATGGTCTGTCTATAGGATTTAACGATTAGATAAACTATTACAAATTAATGAAGATATCGACGTTAGAATATGGTACCTTGCAGTCGTCAATGATGGGTTTGCATTGATGGTGCGATCGGCCTGGTGGTTGCAGCGATGATTCGGTCGACGGCTGCAGGCGATCAACAGTCGGAGTAGTTCGCTGGAGAGTCGGGGTGCTCGGGGATCAAGTGCTCTGGGTCGAGGGTGAGAGCTTTCCGTGCGCGAAGGTTTCAAAGTCGGAGGGGGAACCCGCGGCTTATATGCGGCCTGGCGATGGATTCTCCAATTGTCGCTTGGATTTCAACTTTTATTAGGTTTAGGTTGTGTCCAGTTGGAAGAGAATCTCCTTAGGATTAGTTGGGATTTTGTTTGGAGTGATTTGGTGGTGAATTGATCGAGATTGGATTCTTAAATTCGTTTAAAAAGATTTTCCTTTCCTTTCTGTGTTATCCCGGGGCGGGGGAGGGGGGGGGGGGTGTTGAGAATTGCTTGTTACTGTAGCTTCAACTATAGTAACTTTTTTTTTACTTTTAATAATAATTAAATGTTCTCTATTATTAGAATAATGTGACCAATACACCAAAAATTCCTAAAAAAATATATATAGAATGTACTTAATTTAAATTTTTAAATATATATAAAATATACTAAATTTCTAAAATTTATAGTCTACCAATAATAGTATAATGTACAAGCACATATACCTATACATTATATATATATATATATATATATGCATATATTTAATAGCAGCAAATGAATTAATTCAAATTAAATATAACAAAAATAATTAAAATACTAAAAATAATTAGGAATAAATATGGGGGTTTACACTAACACAAGTAAAAAATAGACTAGTCTCTAACCCGACTAACTAATCTCCAAAAAATACAATATTCATAAATAAATATTCACAATAAATAGAAATTTATAAAATGACAAATTTACCCTCATTTTTGAAAGCTGGTAGTTACATAAGTGATCATTCATGTTATATGTCAATACATGCATACTCCCCAGCACGGTCATGGTAATTGGTCAGTAATATTAGAATAGTATATTGATTGTTGTTTGATGTATTACACTAAGGGTGGATCCAAATTTTGGACTCCTTGAGCTGATGTAGATTCATACTTAGGGTATGACGAATGTTTGCTTGATGTATTACACTAAGGATGGATCCAGATTTGGGACTCCTTGAGTCGATGTGGATTCATACTTAGGGTACCCGTATCAAGGTACGACATATAGGAGGAAGACCATGTGATCACGGCATGTTATTCCAAGATCAACATAGGGTTAATCTAAGAAACTTAAATTAGTCTAAGCATTAGGAAGGAACGGAATCTCGAGATCGTATGTTACCAGCCACCCTAGGCCCTGTCATAATGTGTCGGGTTGGCCACCACGGATACTGTATATTCATTCGCACTAGCAGTATCTGATTATTATATGTCGAGCAAGTTCTCCCTATAGAAGGGCTGGAACCGTTATTACTTACTTTAGCACGGTGGCCTTACGAGGGACCAGTACATTTAGTGCGTGAGTATTATTAACTGGTTCAGCTAGCCTTGCTTGGATATGACACGATCTCAGGATTCCTTTATTATATGCATTATTGGGATAACCCTAGACAAATCATAGAAAGCCGTAGGGTTGATTGGTCGTTTGTAAATCGACTTGCTTGTGTTATGTTTCTTCTGTTATTAGCTGAGGGACATGGACTGTTGTGGTGCGTGGTCCAACCCATGTCCTTGTTCGGTTGTTGGGTTGGGCTATCGTGCTACGACAGACTATGGACCTAAGTTGCGATATAGAAGTCTATACCCTAACCACGATCATAGGATGTATATTATCTCGGTACGATTATGGCACCCTTTGTCCTTATTTGGTTGTAAGGGTGTCGCATTGTTTAGATGATATGATATAAGCCTATAATCATTGGCCTAGGTCTTATTTATTGTTTGGGTTCGTCTCTTTCTTATGTGCTCCCTTGTGGTACTTGCTATTCAGGGCCTGACCCTGCTGGTTTTGTTTGGCCAGATTTCGTAGCAGCGTTTGAGGATCCAGCCTTCTATCCAAATAATGTTGCACACCATGAGCATGGACGTCGGGGTCAATGAGTGGGTTTCTTCTTCACCGCTCTGATATCTTCTATTTTGATCTTAGCGTTTAGCCACCGGCACCTGTTTAGCCGATAGTTCTGGACATTTTACATAATTGTAATTAATCAGACTGCAGCTGACTTTGGTTATGTATTATTGACTTTTGGTACAAGCTTATCATTTTGTGTAGCTAGACTCATGAATCATTTGGATGAAGTGTCGGGGACGCCTTACTGTTTTGTCTTATATGGTCATTATTTACTGCTTCTTATTTTGATTGATTGAGACATAGATGCTTTGTAAGACCACATGAGACTTGATTGTAGCGTATACCCCCTATTCTCTTGACACCTATAATCGCCATATGATGTCTTCGTACTTCATACGAGGTAGCTGGCCTAGTCCATCTCCGTATTTCGGTACTGGTGCGTGACAATAGATGAAAGGGGTCCTTTAGCGAAGCTATGCCATCCTGGCAGATAGATATATTGCCTGAGTTAGACGCTGTGCGTACATCCAGGGGTGACAAAGACTTTTCTAACTTTAGGCATTGTATTTGAGCACACAATGTAGAAGCATAAAAAAGCGCAACATCTACAAAGCACAGGAGACACAAAGTTGATACACACATCAAAGAACAGAAAAGCACAGTACATGAAGAAAGATGCTTTATTAGAATCATGATTATAAAGGTTTATTACAGATTCTTCATAATTACATATAAAGACTATCTACTCAGCCTAAAGTGTGCAGCTTACAAAGTGCATAGCTTACAAAATTCCACAACCTACAAGTGTGCGGTCCACAAAAGTGCTGCACTCTTCTTCGTCAGAGCGAATCACTTCCTTGTCAATGAATGAGTGTCCTATTCATCATCAGCCAACATGTGGCTTTTCCAGCAAAACGAAGGATCGACAATCAACCCAAAACCTATAGTCAACGTCTCAATATTACGAAGCAGAACACAGCAAAGATGTTGTTCAGGATCGAACCCATCACGACAAACGCTCAAGTATGTCTCGAAACTCTGAAGTTGTCATGTATCAAGGCTACAACTTCTTCGAACGAAGAGATATACAACCAACAGTTAACTTATATGAGGCCTACGGTGTCTGAAGCTAAATCAGGATCGAGCATGACAGAGGAGTGCCAAGAAGCGATGAACAATGGCTTCCTCAGAAGCTCCCCTTTATAGACTGTGTGTGGTCCAACCCGCACGCCACGTGGCAGCAAGTCAAAGACTCCGAGTCAATTGGATGAACCTAGAATTCATCACAATGAATCTCATTTATTGAAGCCTCTAACTAAGTCTTTTAGTCACCAATTTTCGAGCCCTTAAAAGGGGCAGCGGTTAAGGAGGTATTGACTCAATACCTCAAAAGCACAGTGACTCAATGCCTCAAAGCGTAGTGACTCAACGCCTCAAAAGATTGCAGTGACTCAAACGCCTCAAAAGCGTAGTGACTCGTCGCCCCAAAAGCGTAGCGTCCTAGAGACCTAGAAGCACAACGCTCATAACGAGGCACAAATACCGTGCTGTCACTTCAGCATTAATGGCACACCAAACAAAGTATCAGAAGACAACTGTTGACAGCTATCGAGTTGGCAGCTGTCAGTCAAAGACACATCTCCCAACGTGAATCCAAGAAGCACAGCCTCGGAGACGTCCAAAAGCGCAGCCTCAGAGATGCCCAGAAGCGTAGCCTTGTTGACATCCAAAAGCGCAGCCCCAATGGCGGCATTTGTCCATGTAGCCAGTTTGGCAACCGTACCTCTCTAGATACTATCAGAACCAGTTTGTTTGAACAGAATAAGATCATTAAGTGACATACACATGACATGTGGCATTGACTCAGTCATGTTTATGAATGGGTGCTAACCACCCAAGATCTCAGCAACAAGCAAATTCCAATAACTGTCAAGTGTCAGCTCCAATGGTGCATTTACAACAGACTCAGCGAGGTGTTACTGAATGCTGATTCTTTCCTCAGCCAGGTCCAGCCGCCGAAAGAGGATCCCACCACCTGCCCACATTGTCATAGTGCAGTCAAGACAATCCCGAACATCACATTCACTCAGCAAGACATGTTACTAAAGAATAATCGATACTATTGTCACGACCCGCACCCGCTTTTCGGACGCAAGCTCGTGAGCAAGCCAGCTACGTATCGAGCGGACTCCAGCCCATCTCGAATACGTAAACGTTGTCTGGACTATGGTATCATGCCTAATCAAGGCAAGGCATCACTATATCTCAATCCATAATAAGAATATGAAACATGAATAAACAATTATAGGTCATGGTCTGCAGCCAATTAGCATATTGTCCGATTAGACTCCAAGAATAATATGAGTCTATAAAATAAGCGAACAAACAGAATATATCATGATATGGAATATAAAGCATGAAAGGATAATAAATAAATATCACAAATAAATACCTGTATTCCTGCAGGTGTAATCACTACCATAATGATCCGCTAACTAACACCATGCAATCAGCTACCTGAAGAGATCATCAGGTCCTCAGGGGACATAGCAAGATACATAAAAATATGCCTATCTAACAGTTCTATCATACATAAGAATACAAACATGTTATAAATAGGAAACGAGACAGAAAGTGACAGGTGGCTACTGACAGGTGACTATACACATGGATACGAGAACAACTACGTATAAATGAACTGCAGAAAGAACAAGTAAACAATAGATCAATGGAATACCAAACCCTCGCCCCGAGTGTGGACTCGCAGGTTTGAACTAATCACTAACCCTTACCCCGAGTGTGGACTTGCAGTTAGTTCACGACAAACACCCTGGCCCCGATTGTAGACTCGCAGGTGGAAACAGATCAAGACAAACACCCTCGTCCCGATTGTGGACTCGCAGGTGCAAACGGTCAACCCTCGCCCCGATTGTGGACTCGCAGGTTGATAAAACGATACAGGAATAGCAGTTCAATTACACATACTTGTAGACATGACTCAGTCAAGATTTGAAGTGACAACACAGTACAACTCAGTCATGGCATAGGTAAGGACAACTCTAGGATGGACCAAAATGTGAACAAGCCTGGTGTAGCTACGCTATCAAGTCATAAAATGCTGATATACAAGCAAGACAATAATCTAGTAAAATACGGAACGCAGGAAACATATAGATAAACTCACATCAACTAGAGAATAAGATGATATATATAAAAATAAAAAAACTATAAGCATGAAAATAAACTGTAGAGGGAGGCAATGTATCTTGCCTGGTGGTAGCACGAAGAACCAACAATATACCGTCAACTAGTAAACTATAAAGTCCAAATCTCATAACTGTCTTTGAAAGCTGAAACAGACATTGCCAACATTCTCAGAATAGTCAAATTAACTAGGATTGTCTATCCTTAAGTCTAATTCTGGACACAGGGGGAAAAACGGTCATTTCAGGCCAAAACGGTGTCTGCCGTTGGACTCGCTTTGCACCAAAAAATGTGCCAGAGTCAATGATCTCTAAAGTTATCAAACTATATGTTTACGGATTTGTTATGATAATACGAACCCAACCGTATGTCCAAAGTTGGATTTTGACGGACTGTGCACAAAATTGTCCATTGAATCAGATCGTAGGGCCCGCAAAACGATGATCCGATCAACTGTCTCAGAATCGAACCAAACTTGGCATACATGACCAAAAAAATGATACGGTCCTGTTGGCACAAGTTTCGTCTCGATCTGATGAACGTGCACAAAGTAATTGAGAAATTTGTACAAAGGTCGATACGGTAAATTTCGACGGATATGTATCAAATTCGTCTGCACACGCAACCAATTTGAATTCCGTCAAAGCCCATACATCTATAAAGCCGATATGCACCTTTTGATGCTTTCGGTTCGTGACCACGTCGCCCGGATTTGTGGGACGCATGTCGTATCGAGGGAATTTTCTATATTTTTAATATTTTAAAAATAGTTTTTTAGTCAATTTCGGGATTCGATTTCTCGACACGTAGTCGATGATTTTGGCTTCTGTAAAAACATTTGTGAAGGCCTATAGGTTGTTTACAACATTGTTCAGAGGGTTTACCAAATCGTTCGCTGGATAGATCGGAATTGATCTTCCAACCTGGGTTCAGGGACTGCACTATAGTGTAATGATATGATGATTGTAGAGTGTTGTACTCTAGAAATGATAGTTAGCATTGGTATTAGAATAATAACCCACTGTAGATGATTTCTCCTGTTATTTATAATACCTACCAGTTTCTATATAGGATGTTAGTATGCCTTACAGCCTTGATGATTTATTAATTTTCCCTTACCCTTTCTAGTAGGGCACCCATGACCAGAGCCTGTCCTTGAGTATAGTTGTAGTTTCACCTAAGACTGAAAGGTCTATATATATATATAGATAGGTTACAGGTGATATTGGCATATGAGATAGGGGTTTGGTTGGTATCTATAGGTCATTGTTGTATAGGGTATTGACATATTGTTAGCCTATATTTGGTCCAGTTTTCTATTTTAGTTCTCTTTGTGTTGAGTTCAGTCATGGTTGATCAACCTTTATAGGCAGTGTGCATACCCTTCACTAGATAACCTATTTCCTCGGTTCAGACTTGTATAAGTTGTTCACTGCACTCAATATTTCATTACCTACCATATTGCATCATAGATTTCACATGACCATTATTCAGACCCCAATTATTGACTCGCCAATATAACCATCAACCCCTTAGCATACTCTACATATCTGGAAGATTAGTATCATGCATATTAGAGGTCTGCACTCATCCTTACTTTCTGTACATGGTGACATACTGCATCTCTTAGCATTTTACTTTATTGATAGCCTTGCAATACCCTTCATTATAACCTGCAGTACCTGTCCTACCGTGGAGTTTAAACTTTTCTTGGGTATGGTTGTTCAGTCCACTTGGGACAGTTGAATACATTGGGGATATAATGTGGGTTGTTAATAAGAGTTCTTCCTTGATCATTTGTTCTGTCCCTCTTTCATTGTATTAGATACAAATGATACCTGTTTAGCCCACATGTCCAGATACATGTCCAAACCCTTTCTTTCATTATTGGTTCAGTCTTCCAAAAGCCTCTAGGGCATTGGTTCAATTTTCCATATGTAGGTGTCCTACATGTCATTGTCCTACATGTAATTGTTCTGCATCTTCATGTACAGCCATGCTACACCACTGTTCTGTCCCAACACACCCTACAGTATCTGACCCCTTCTTTGGAGTGATAGGCATGTGGTAGGGAGTTGGTGTTATTAGACTTTGAAGTAGAGTTGAGGTGATGAGGGTAAAGCATATATATATAGCTTGTATATATGTAATGTATTCTGATTTGGTATGTAGCCTGCACTCATTTGCAGTATACTGCCTATTGCATTTCCTGTACACCAGTTTGGTTCACTTCTTTCAGATCACTGTCCTGCATGTAGCTAGTTCAGTCCAGATAGAGAGGAGAGGCCAGGTTGATCTAAAGGCATGTTTCAGTCACCATGTAGGTTTCCTTTCACTTTAACTTTATAAGTGGACCCTAATGTCCTGTCCTTTTGCTTATAAATTCAGTCTCCTTAGCATTATTCCCTTTTGCCTACATTGATGTTTCAGACCATTCATCCTTAGCCTAACTTTTAAGCATTTATTCAGTTCCTTATGAGTTTAGTCTACTTTAACCCTTGATGATCAGTTATATATATGTATATATAGATGATATACTTAGGATATATGTGATGGGTTGTTATTCTTGAGCTTATGTATATGTGGTACTTGGGATTTGTGTGCTTAGATTATAGGTAATTAGTTAGGGGTGACTTGATGGGATTTGGGAAGTTAAGAGTTAGTCTATTATAGAGTTTTTCTTTTTGCTAAATTCTAGTTGCCAACACCTATATAGCTAGCATAGGTAAAATCCTAAGAAATTGACTAGTTGTTGACCAGTAGTTGACCATTGACTATGTTTGACTTAGTTTGACTGGAGATAGGATTAGAAGTAGGTTGATTGTTGTTGTTGATCATGTTTGATTATTAGTAACTTGAGACCTTGTTTGTGTTTAGATCGAAAACGTAATTTTTCTGAGGATATCTTCGACTCGTGGTACCATACGTTTTGGTGGAGGTGGGAACACTACCAAAATACAATAAATTAGCGACGGGGCATTAGCGACGGAAAATTTCCATCGGCGTTAGCGACGGATTTGCGGCAAATAGCCGACGGATGGGCGACGACATGCCGATACATTTTTCATTTCATTTTAAGGGGGAGAAAAGGTCGTTCATCCGTCGCTAGGTCGTCGGAGATATAGCGACGGATACACAACCGTCGCTATGCAGTCGATTATTTAGCGAGAATTGTTGGGAGAAGTGGCGGGAAAATTCTTCGACTACGTAACGATGGCTAGTCCGTCGACAAGTATCAAATAGAGCGACGGATTAGCGACGGATAAAATCCGACACTAGTCCGTCGCTAAATATACGTTCCAGACTTAAATTGAAATGACGGGGAGAACTTTTCATTCCCCCAAATTTCATTCTCTTTCCTCTCTCTCTCTCTCCCGCGGCGACCTCACTCTCCTCTCTCTCTCTCGCGGCGGTGATCGACGACCTCTCCTCTCTCTCTCTTCCAAAGGTAATCTCTCTCTCTCTCTCTTCCAAAGGTAATCTCTCTCTCTCTCTCGGTGGTCGTAGGTGTCGTAGGCTGCCGGGGGCGTCGTGGGGCAGCACGGGGCTGTGCGGGGCTGCGGCGGGCGGTGGCGCGCGCGGGGCTGCAGCGGTCGCGCGCGGGGCTGCGACGGGCGATGGGGGGCAGCGCGCTCCGGGGCAGCGGGGGGCGGCGGGGGTGGCACGCGCGGTGCAGCGCGGGGCTGCGGCGGGCTGTGGGGGGCAGCACGCTCCGGGGCAGCGGGGGGCGGCGGGGGTGGCGCTCCTCGATGAAGAGGCGAGATTTGACTACTTGGAGGAGATATCACTTTCTTTTATGTCTCGTTTGGTTCTTTTACAATCCGAAGAATAAATTGAGAAGAAAGGAAAGTGATTTCTAATGAAAAAAATTAGGAAAAAAATGGTTACATCCATTCAAGAAATTGATTTCCTTTCCTTTTCAGAACCAAACGAGGCCTTATGGCCTATTGCTCGGAATGTTGTGGGAGTTTGGGTCATAGAAAAAGGATGACTTTTGCTTGCATTGTATCAAGGTCTTAAATAGTAGAAATCTTACATTCCATTATGCAAGATTTTCGAGGATAAAATCAAAATTTCACTCATATGAATATATATATATATATATATATATATATATATATATATATATATATATATATATATATATTTAAATAGTAGAAATCTTACATTCCATTATGCAAGATTTTTGAGGATAAAATCAAAATTTCACTCATATGAATATATATATATATATATATATATATATATATATATATATATATATATA
Source organism: Iris pallida (assembly GCA_029216955.1). Classification (NCBI taxonomy): domain Eukaryota; kingdom Viridiplantae; phylum Streptophyta; class Magnoliopsida; order Asparagales; family Iridaceae; genus Iris; species Iris pallida. The sequence goes on from JANAVB010021399.1 coordinate 10,870,668, forward strand.
TATATATATCGAAAAGGAAAAAAAATGCTCACCCCCGAACTCTACATGGTTTCGTCTCGGAGTATTAGGCAGAAAAGATTTTTGAGATAAAACATTAACGAAACAAGTCCCAAATTGAGAAGTAGATGACTAATAAGTGAATGGTGGTATCGAAATCGGTATCGGGCTTGTCTTTAATAGAATGTTTTATTCTCATTACTATCAAGTGAGCATTATGCTATTTAACTAGTAAATGTTAGTTAGTTAATTATATATATATATATATATATATATATATATATATATATATATATATATATATATATATATATATATATATATATATATATATATATATCAAGGTTCAAAGTATCGGTATCGGAATCGGTATTGGACTTTTCCTATGAGTATTGGTATCGGCGATATCGGTAGTATCGGCAGTTTCGGATCGGTATCAGTATCAGAATCGGTATCGGGCTTGTCTTTAATAGAATGTTTTGTTCTTATTACTATCAAGTTAGCATTATGCTATTTAACTAGTAAATGTTAGTTAGTTAATTTTAGCTATATATATATATATATATATATATATATATATATATATATATATATATATATATATATATATATATATAAAGGTTCAAAGTATCGGTATCGGAATCGGTATCGAACTTTTCCTATGAGTATTGGTATCGGCGATATCGGTAGTATCGACAGTTTTGGATCGGAGTATCGGATTTTTTGGTATTGGGAAACAAATAATTATCGGTAGTATCGGATTCTTTTACATGCTTTTATAACCTTATTATGCTTTCAACCTAGGTTCACAATATCGGTATCGGAATCGGTATCGGACTATTCCTATGTTGTTTAATTTTTTTTGTCGAATTGACCGGAACAAAGACCCCCAATGTCGGCATCGGTCAATATTTGGTATCGGTCGGTATCGGATCGGAACATGCCAAACCGTATCGGTATCGGCCGTATCGGATCGGTATCGGCCGATACTTTAAACCTTCCACCATGCTAATCTGATACGGCCGATACATATCGTCGCTACGGCCGATACCTATCGGATGTGGCCGATACCGAATCGATAAGGCCGGTACGAATTCTAGCTATACGGCCGATACATATCGGATAGGACGATACCAATTCGCTAAGGCCAATACTAATTTGATACGGCCTATACCAAACCTATAGACCGATACTAATCTGATGCGGTCGATACTAAGTACATCCGGCCTATATACCAGCGGATCCACCAGTTACATGATTATATACTAATTCTGTTTAGTTTGTCTTACTATACAAATTTTCACATCCAATCTATGATGGATCGTTATTTCGTTGATCGTACATAGATGTACAAACGACAATACGAGAGCAGAATAGGTATGAGTGACGATTTTCAGACAGGCGTGGAAGTGTTTCTTAAGTATGCCATGAGCAAAGCTCAGTTTATGGACGGTAACAAAATCAAGTGTCCATGTCGTAATTGTCGTAATAGATGTTACGAAGAAGTGGTGACTGTAAGAGATCATTTGACCCGTAAGGGTTTCGTACGTGATTACGGCCTGCGGTCATCGCAAGGTGAACTATATGCGGAAAGACAGGTTGTGAATGCTGCTACTTATGCTTTTGATAATAATGCTGCAACGGATTTTGTCGTCGAAGACGATGAATGCTCTGTTGATTATGGAGACGTGCAGAACCTTGCATGAGATATGGTGTACGACGCGGTAGGGCCTAATTTTGATTCAGAGGATCCTAATCCCGAGGCGAAAGAGTTCTATGATATGTTTCAGGATGCTAAAACTTCTCTATATCCTGGTTGTGAGCCACATTTCGTACTGTCAGTGACAATGCGGTTGTTGAACATAAAGTCTGATTTTAACTTGCCACAAACTTGCTATGATCGGATTATACAACTAATCAAGGAGGTGTTACCGAAGGAATCAAAAGAGCTGCCAAAAAACTTCTACAAGTCGAAGATGATGGTCCGACAACTGGGACTGGGGTACGAGAAGATAGATTGTTGTCGCAACGGATGAATGTTGTACTACAAGGAGAACGAGGATATAGAAAGTTGCAGCTTCTGTAATACGGATTGTTACAAGCCAGTCAGGAAAAAAGAAAAGTCAACTAGAAAATGACGTCCTTACAAGTATATGCATTACTCTTCGATCACGAAGCGCTTGCAGAGGATGTATATGTCTCAGAATACAGTAGAACACATGACGTGGCACAACGAAGAACGCACAAAGGATGATGGAGAATTGTCACATCCTTCGGATGGAGAGGCGTGAAAATATTTCGATTTTCGTCATCCAGATTTTGCTGCAGAGCCTAGAAATGTACGCATGGGGCTATGTTCTGATGGCTTCGCCCCTTTCGGGCAGTCGGGATCTCAATACTCCTACTGGTCGGTCATTCTGACCCCTTACAATATGCCACCATGGATGTGTATGAAGACTCCTTATATGTTCTTGACAGCTATCATACCGGGTCCCAAAAATCCGACAAAGAATATCGATATATATTTACAGCCGTTGGTGGATGAGCTGAAACAGCTGTGGGAGATCGGCGTCGCGACCTATGATATTTCTATGAAATAGAACTTTCAGATGAGAGCTTCACTGATGTGGACAATCAATGATTTTTCTGCATACGGTATGCTGTCGGGATGGAGTACTCACGGCACCATATCTTGTCCGATATGCATGCAAAATAGTAAGGCGTTTCGCCTTAAGCATGGAGGAAAAACTTCTTTCTTTGATTGTCATCGACAATTTCTGCCCGCGAGTCATCCTTGGAGAAAGAACAAGGACGCGTTTAGAGCTGGAAAACAAGAATTTTCTCATCCGCCTGCCAGATTGTCGGGATACGATATTTGGAAAGATGTAAAGGACTTGCCCACTGTAATGGAAGATCCATCGAACAATCGTGTCGATGGGTTCGGACAAACCCATAACTGGACCAAACGGAGTATCTTCTGGGACTTGCCTTATTGGAAAGATAATCTTATAAGGCATAATCTTGATGTTATGCATATCGAAAAGAATGTGTTCGATAATGTTTTCAATACGGTCATGGATATTAAAGGAAAGACGAAGGACAATCCAAAAGCAAGACAAGACATTGTCGAGATATGCAAGCGTCCTTATCTGAACTTGATACAAAGGGGGAGCTGGTGGACAAATAACTAAGCCGATAGCACAATACACATTGACCAAGGAAGATAGATTAATAATTTGCAAGTGGGTATCTACTTTAAGATTTTTTGACAGCTATGTGTCGAATTTGTCTAGATGTGTTGATCTCAATGAACGCAAGCTAACGGGAATGAAGAGTCATGACTGCCATGTATTTATGGAAAGATTACTGCCCATTGCTTTGAAAGAGTTGTTGCCTTCTGCTGTATGGGTTCCGTTGGCCGAACTATCTATAATCTTTAGGGATATTTGTTCAACTAAGTTGACTGTGCAACACATGGTTGAACTTGAGGAGAAGATTATCTTAATAATTTGCAAGTTGGAGAAAATATTTCCTCCTGGCTTCTTCGACAGCATGGAGCATCTACCGATTCATCTAGCATACGAAGCCCGTGTCGGTGCATCTGTTCATTACCGATGGATGTACCCATTTGAAAGGTACATAAAAATCGATATAATTTAAGTTGAATTTCAGTGGGTTTTAAAATTCTTTCTTAATTCTCAAGATAACTTGTCTCTCTAGATACCTACACCATCTAAAGAAGAAAGTTGGCAACAAGGCTCATATAGAGGCTTCGATATGCGAAGCATATCTTATCGAAGAGGTGTCAAACTTCTGCTCCATTTATTTCGATACTCATGTTAAGACAAATTGAAATAGACCTCAAAGGAATGACGAGGACGTTGAGGATGGAGGTATATTCAATGTAAGGGGCAAGCCTGTTGGGGCTAGTAAAAATGGTGGTTGACTGACGACGAGTATGATGCCGCTCACCGATATGTCTTGTTAAACTGTGACATATAAGAAGTGAGATATTTGGAGAAGTAAGTCAGTACACTTGCACTCGTTAATTATAATCTCGAATTTGATGAAGTAAGTGACTACACTTATATATTCTTATTTTCTCTAATAGTGTATTTAGAGATGAAGTCAAAATGAGGACACCCGATATTACCGATGAGGGACTTCAAAGAGAGGTTGATTGTACATTTCTGTCATGGTTTCGCAAATACGAAAGTAACTGAGATTATAATTGAGGTTGATTTTATATATTCTTATAAAATATGTAAGTAACTGAGATTAGAAATATATAATCTAAAATATTTAAATTATAAATATTTATTTACAGGTTTTACTGCCTGAAACAACACTCACTAATGAGAGTGTTCGTTATCTGGCATTGGGACCGAAGAGGCAAACAAAGACTTGGCCAGGCTATGTCTTTAATGGCTTCAGGTTTAAGGCAACTCAGAATGCTATAAATGTCGAATTTATCAATGACGGCATCAGTACCAAGGATTTCGGTGTTTGCATAAGAGGCACCATCTATGACGACGAACCGGACTTTGACTATTATGGAGTGCTTCAGGATATTATAGATTTACAATATACTGGCCCATATGATATGCATATTGTGATGTTCAAATGTGAGTTGTTCGATACGACACCAAATATTGGTTGGAGAATCGATAAACAATTTGGATTTGTCGATATAAATCATCGCAGGAGGTATAGAGGGTCCGATACATTTGCGATAGCAAATCAGGTTGTTCAAGTCTACTATACAAGCTACCCAAGGCATCGTAGAGATCGATTTGACTGGTGGGTAGTATGCAAGATTAAATCTAGAAATACATTCAATGTTGGAGACCCAATATACCAAGAGGACCAGATCGAAAAGTCCCAATACTTGGGACAATACTCGGATACAATGGATGTTGAAGATATTGTTGAGGAAAATAGAGGGGAAGAAGAGGTTGATACACAAGACTTAGCTGTCAACCAGGGGAGAAAGAGGCATCTTGTCCCAAATATTGAGGCAGAAGAAGAAGAAGAAGAAGAAGAAGAAGAAGAAGAAGAAGAAGAAGAAGAAGAGAAAGAAGAAGACGAATTTGATGGGGATGAGGATACAGATGAAATCGACGATGAAGTTATGGATGATGATGAGGATGAGGAGGAGGATGATGATGAAGACGAGGCCGAGGATGAGAACGAAGACGATGATTAGGTTAAATATTGTTGTATATTAAAAATAATTCTAATTACGTGAATTAAGTTTGACCTTATAAAAGCAATTACGTGAATTAATATTTTTTCGTTCGATTATTTACTTATTGCAGATGGCACTCCTAGTCTTTTCGTCGCGGCGGCACTCGTCTCCCTACTGGTGGTATGTATATTTTAGTTTAGAATTTTATATTCATTTACACTTTTAAATTGTTAATTATGTTTATGTGTTCTATTTACAGGTCATGATGGCTGGCCGTGGTCGTGGTGCTGGTGGTGGTCGTGGTGCTAGTGCTGGCGGTGGTGGTGGTCGTGGTCGTGGTCGTAGTGGTGCTGGTGGTCGTGGTCGCATTCAATCTTCCCGGGATGTGACCCCATCCAGCGAGTCCGACCCGGAGAGTACCCCGGGCACAGACGCATCCCACCGTCGATCGACTACTTTATCGAGGCATGAGTCTGGATCTGCTAGAGGATCCGTTCCGCTATCGAACCCACCAGTCGACCCACCAGCGGATCCACCAGTGGATCCCCCAGTTACTGTATAGTGGGCCCCAGAGTACCCCCAAACTCGGTTCCATCCGATTACTGGGGAGTACATGTGCGGACCCGCGGATCCTCTGACAGCACCAGAGAGGCCGAGAGACGAGTTCCGACAAGAGCTATGGCCCGCGGAAACCTCGTAAGTAAATTTAAGATAATTTATTAAATTTCTTTTATTTATTCAAGTTAATAATCCAGTCGTTTCTTCTTTGTAGGTTTTTTTCCGTTTAATGTTGCCAGGGCTCTTGGAGAAATTATCAGGGCTAACTTCCATGGTCCCTACCTCAACTTTTCGTCGATGCCGTCAAACTTGAAGTACGTCTGGCTCGACGAGTTGAGGGTATATATCTATATCTTCTAGTTAATTATTAGTTACTCTTTAATCAACTATTTTTTAAATTACATGATAATTGAATTTGTATGTTAGACGACGTACTGGTGGCCCCCCCAACGCGAGGACGCGATCCGCAGGACCTACAAAAGTGCTGCCTCGAAGTAGATACGGGATATGATTCATGACCTGAAAATGGGGCAGACGAGGCCGAATTGGATCCGACAGGACTATTATGAGGACCTCCTAGATATGATGAATACTCCTGCGTACAAGGAGAAATCGGAGAAGGCGAAGGCGAACCGACGGGCCGCGGGGCTTCATACGGGAGGATCCAGGCCCCACGCAGCGACACTTACAGATCTGGGGAGATACCGTAAATTTGTTTCACTATCGAATTAGGTATTATTAATATACGGAGTTAATTAAGTTCTACAAAAATTTCGTATGCAGACCCAACGGGCAGTGAAGGAGGGAAGGGCGCCAGAATCGGTCACCATACACGACGTCTTCCAGCATACGCACAAGAGACGGAAGGACGGGAGCTTCGTCGACGAGAGGGCCAAGAAGACTGATGTAAGTACTTATGTTTATGAGATTTACGTTATAATTAAAAGTATTCAGACTATAACTTAGGTAAACTTAGGATTCACACTTAGCTTAGTGAAACATATAATTTAGATTACAACTCAGGTAAATCTTATAATAAAAACACATTTATTTGATAGGCTGCGTATCGTGAGGCCCTTAGTCGAGCTCAGTTAACTGAGACCGAGGATATCAGTGAAGCGACGCCCGCCCGGACGCCCTCTTCTTTGGCCGCTCGTAATGACTTGTTCGTAGATACCGTCGACGGCTTTAAGAAAGGGCACCTGTACGGAGTCGGCTCCCTAGGGCCGTTGCACATGGCGACGCAGAGATTTCTACCGACACCGTCTCCTCCCGCGGCCCCGACAGACGATGATGTTAGGTCATAGCTTACGCAGCTGCACGAGGCGGTGTCGTCCTTACGGGAGCAAATTGCCATGTACTTTCCGCCTCCGTCTGCTGCTGCCGGTCCGCCTTCTACTGGTGCCGGTCCGTCGACTGCTGTTCCCGGTCCTTCTTTCGTCGGTCATCTTTCTTTTAACCCTGCTGCCCCTCTAGTACCGCCTCCGACTGTGACGATACTCCTTGATCTCATGTTGCCAGAGCAGCTATGCCGACTTCCGAGCAGTGTCTACGACGACTTGCCGCCGTACCTAGTGGAGCAGTATATTCATCGGTCGCAGCAGGGATTACCACCACCGGACAATCGAACTCCTCCTCCTCCTTAAAGTATTATAATTAAGAAAATTTGGAATATTTGTGGGAATTTTAGAATATTTGTGGGAATTTCGGATTATTGGCGACGGATATTAGTTTATGATTTCAGAATATTTGTGATAATTTTATATTCATGTGCACTATATATTTGGTCTATGTGATTGGTTGGATAATTGGTGTGCATTATATATTTGGTTTATGTGATTGTTGGATAATTGGTGTGCGTTATATATTGGTTTGGTTTATGCTGAACAGGGAAAGCTCTGCATTTTTTTAAAAAAAAACTCAGTTAGCGACGGAGTAGTGACCGCTTAGCGACATATGTTTCTAGTTTTCGACTACCTTTCGACGGAATATCCGTCGCTACCTGGAGATTTGAAACTGTTTCCAGTTAGCGACGGGTGGTCGACGGATTCGCGACAGAAAATCCGTCGCCAGGGTTCTGGAAATACATAGTTCGACGGAATAGCGACGGAACATTCGTCGCCAAGGTTCTGGAAATGCATGACATTTCCAGAACAATGGCGACGGATTATCCGTCACTAGTCCGTCGCTTCATCGACAGATGAGCGACGGCGTAGCGACGACTTGTCCGTCGCCATGGTTCTGGAAATGCCAAGCATTTCCAGAACATGGTCGACGGATTATCCGTCAGCATTCCGTCGCTAATCCGTCCTTTATTAGCGATGACATTCGACAGAATAGCGACGGAACGATACCCTCTGATACGCTGTTACGATGGTTTATCGACGGATTATCCGTCGCTAGCTTCTACACAGTTCAGTATTCAATACTTGAAATCGACGAAAGACCGTCGGAAAGTCGTCGCTAATGCATCGTATTGTGACGACGAAAAGCCGTCGCTATTCCGTCGCTTGACGACTACTTAGAGACGGATCATTATTAGCGACGAGCTGATTGCCGACGGATTATTTTGACCAAGATCCGTCAGTGATCGGTTGCTAATACAAATTGGCGACGGATGGGCGACGGATCTGGCCGTCGCTAAATCGAGATATTTTGGTAGTGAAAGCTTAGCCCACGCTTCATCGGACCTTTCATGATCGACGGAAGGGTCGGTAATGTGGCATACAGGCTAGACTTGCCACCTGCACTAGTGGGTGCCACAACGTATTCCACGTATCACAGTTGAGATGGTACGTGGCTGACCCAGCCATGTACTTGACCATTCGGAGATTGAGGTGGGACCTACTCTCAGTTATCCAGAGCAGCCAGTGGAGAATCTGGATCGTCAAGAGAAGGAACTGAGAAACCAGGTGATACCCTTGGTTCACGTCGCATGGAGGCATCATTCTCCAGAAGAGTACCTGGGAGCGGAAGGATGAGATGCGCGAGCGATACCCTTATCTTTTGGACCTTGAGGTATGATTGTCTATCCTTCTCATCAGTTTAGTTTTGCCTTTTAATTTTGAGGACAAAATTATTTTAAGGAGGGTAGATTTGTCACTACCACATTTTAGATTGAGGATATTTTGGTCATTTGTGAATTTTTGAAATTTATTTAATTGGTGATTATGATTTTGACTTTGACTAGTTGAGACTTTGTAGACTAACCTAGGTATTGACCCTAACTATGGTGACTAGGTTAGCATGGTGAGACCCTAGTCTAACTTAAGTCAATCTAGGTTAGTCATTTAGAAATCAAGATTTTAATAGGAGAAATAGGGATAGGTTCAATGACTTGACTTGTGAATTGATTCATGACTAGTACAATTAGGCCCATAGCCCATAGACTAAACCCTAACCCTAATTCCTACACTATGTGGCTGGCCACTAGGGCTCCCCCTTTCCTATAAATAATCTCCTAATTTGTTCTTGCCTCTTTTGTATTGAAAGAGCACATAGAGAAAGAAAGGTTTGTCCATTCTTCCCCAATCCATAGATTCTTCATTTTAAATTCTTTTCTACTCTAGTGTCTTGCATTGGAGCCTAATACTCTCCTATTTTCTATTTGTGGAGATCAATCCCAGCTTTGGGTCAATTTGGAGCATTTGGCTAGCAAGGAGGAACCTCCATTTGAAGCTTTTTCTTGCTATTTGTACCTATAGGTAAACTTCTCAAATTATTCTAATATTCTGTTTTCTTTGCATATTAGGCTAGATCTAGGTGTCTCCTAGCTGTCCCTAGAATTTGGGTGGATTTCGTGTCCATTTGGTGTCCGTATCGGACACATGTCATAGTGTATAGGAAGGTGTTTGATACAATGCCTCTTAGGAATTTATTTTCAATTTTTGTTGAACTAATTTCATGGATCTCTAGATTTAGGTTTGTGCAATGATGTTTGTGAAGTCTGAGTCGTGATTGGGTCATTTTCGTGTCCGTTTTTGCACTAGAC